>LGAG01028530.1:151878-175667 GCA_001278395.1 Lerema accius
ATCACGTAAAAACAGCTGATTTGACATATCAATGAATGAAATACCTTAATAATCCTGAAGTCGGGGCGTTATTTAGGATTTATTTAATTTAATTTAGTCCACTCTATCAAAAGTTATTAAAATTACTTCTTTAACTGACGTGACTGACAGTTGACTTGGTCAGCTTTATTGAAAAAACGTACACCGAAGCGAAGCGAGGGCGGGTACACTAGTTATTTAATATAACAGATTAAATAATAAGCTTTGTAATATCATTTTTGCTCTACACTTTTTACCTAATTTTGATTAACAATCTATTTACAATTTTCAAACTGTTTTTAATAGTCGACAAATTGTTTGAATTATTTTGATGGTAAACAAATTAAATTGCTATGATCCACATTCGTCGTTTTTGTAATCAACTCCTACTTAGGTACATTAAATTCATACGTTTGCAGGCCTTGTACATTTTAATAAATATCTACGTCAAAGGAGAGGGTGGGTGGTTTGTAAGTCGTAGTTTCTGTTTGTCAAAGTGCTTAAACACTGTTGTAAAAACTGCCACTCTCAGTCGTTTAGTAAAAACCCTTTGTAATTTTAAATGAAATTATACGGTTTATGGTTTATTAGGCACTAAGTTACATATACAAAAGTATGAGTAAACCTACGCAATATTTTTTTCTTTAACTATTTTCTGAATGCTGAATTAGTGGAATTTTTTAATTATAACTCGTTTTCGATAAGAAAACAAATGTTAAGATATGTGTTTACTATTGTGTATATGTTTAGGTGTATTACTCAGTAGTACGGCTATCCAACAGAGTATAATGTTTCGTATGGGCATACATACACATAACATACTCAACTGAGACAATACAAACATTCGCGACCCACAGAAAAACCATTATCTATGTCATGAAAAGACTTGAGTTATAAATATATCTAAAAGTGTTATTTATAAGCAACATTCTCTCTTGAAACGGAGTCTGAAAACGACTGGACTATCGTTTTCGAAACTCAATTCTATGTAGCTATTATTATTGATTGTAGTCTTATTACAAGATATATTTGCTTTGGCAGCTCAGCCAACCACGAGTATTGTCGTAAACTGTCGAGGCGGCTGGCACGGAGCGCCTCGTAAATAAGACGCGGAGGGACGATCGCCATTGCCTCGGGCACGTTAACTAGCCGTATTGTACTATTATTGCACTAGCCGATAGTGTCGTATGTTATATATTTGACCTACTATGCCGCTTTCTGAACAGGTAAACCACGTATTAAAAGGAACAGTAAAAACGGCACAAAACAGACGGTACGTATGGTTGGACTTTTCTCGGCTTTACTCTATCTATAATATTATTATAAATGCCATAATGTATGTTTGTATAAATGTTCCGTCTTCATCTAAAAATGGCTGAAGCAATTTTGTGGAAATTTAGCATAGAAACAGATTAATCTGTCTAGGCTTTGGAGGCGGTCGTAGGATTTCTTAGAACTTGAAGGAGTTGAAATAGAGAATGCAATTCATTACAGGGAGATAATATCGTTTTTTAAATACAAATATCATTTCCGAAAACCAAGCTACGAGTTACAACTATATATATACCTAGTAGTAATATATGTGTTCCTAAGACAATGGTTTTACTTAGTATTCTGCAAGTCTCACGTACCCGCTCTGGCAAAGACGATTAAATTCGTTTCCCAATGGATTTTAGGCGAAATAATATGAGACGAACAGTAAATGTCTTGAGAACGTGTAGTACCTATTAGAAATAATATCGTTATCATTAGCAGTAAGAATATCAGGTATAAATTGCACAACATCGAAACTAATTAAACTTAGTTTCAATAAAATTAAAAACACTTTGTATTTTTTTACATTTGGTAGTTATTTGTTATATAGATACTTACAACATCTATTTTTTTATTTGTCTTCATTTAGATTCTGTCCTGTCTGTCATTGAATCTATTCTAAGTGCTTACGTGAGTAATTTACCTATTTTAAAATGGGGATCACGAAACTACGAAGGCTTGAGGCTACGATTATATTCAGTTCAGGTCACCTTTCTGTTTGTTATATTGATACTTTAGTAATTGGACTGCAATGCTATAAATAATGTGATTTAATTAAAATAACATTGCCAATGGGTAGTTACGAATTTCGTTATCGAATGAGTTATAAATAAATACGATTGCATTTGGATTATTTAAATTTATAATTTAACCGAATTAAATGATGTATGAAACGAAATGAAGATGACTTATATGTTGTAGGAACGCCAATAGTGATTAGTCGTCGACATTATTGGCAGTGAATATTAGTCAATTGAATGTGAACACATTGGTATTGAATATTTGAATGACTAATTTCCTTTATTGACAGTAGATAATTCGAAAAGTCCGATTATTTGGAATCACAATTGTATCTTTAAATAAATGTTATTAGAATCCTCTATAAGGCTGATAAAGCAATTTTAACAATACTCTCTACAAAATAAATTTCTGAACCTGTTACGTATTTATTGAAATGATCTTAGGAAACCATCTTATTCCCATGGAAAACAGTTTAAGGTCTACCGAATTGAAGCGAGGGTGAGCTCAAAGTACTTAATATTATCTCAGTTTGAAGAGAGTGTGGGTGTTGAGTGTACTAGTGAAATAGTTTCGGTTCTTCTACACGTTGCGGCAATGCCAAAGTGTCGCCATAGCGGCGGTCTCTAATAAATTTCATTTCCTCCAAGAGATCGACCTAACTGCATTCTTTGTCCAATAGCAACTTTATATTCGGTTAACCTACATTTTCCAGTGACAGTTACGCTATTTCTAGCAGTATTTCGAAACTGGTAACTTAAAGAGTGAATTAAAATTCCGACGTATTTTTAACCAATTACGAAAAGGAGTTTGCTTGGAATTCAATTCGTTTTTGATATACCTACGGTATTTTTCAATCATTTTCTATGAGAATATTAGGTTTGTTTTAGAACACGTTAATGAAATAACAACTGAGCTACATGTTTTTCTTACGTACCATGACATTACGAAGCTTCGTAAACTATTCACAGTCTGTTATGATATCACTTTAGATAATAGTTATTACGAACGTAGTGACATCTTTCCCCTGAGACCAAGCATAGGGCTTTCAGTCGGTTTTACCATATAAACAAACCCATGTAACAAATGACATTTCTCTCTGTGTTAGCGCAATCTCAGTTACAGCTCCCATGTGACTACAGATACGTTACATTGTCCTGTGTCTAACTAAACTATTAATATTCCCTTTTTAATTCAGGAAACATAGTTTATTTATTCTAAACCTATATTAGTTGTATTAAGTGTAAATGTTATACTACAACATCGTCAAACTTCTCAAGAAAAGCCTTTTTTCGTTTATATTTTTCAGTTTTTGTATCTAATTATATGTCTTATTTGAAAGTTTAAAAAATAACAAATCATTTAATAGAAAATTAATTAAAAATACTTATAAAATGGGAGTAATCGACCGTTTTATTATTGCTTTAGACTAGAAAACTACATTTTATTCAAAGATTCGTAAATTATTCACCTCGACCGATATCTGGTGCACAAGACAGTTTCGCTCTTCTCCGATACCAAATTCCCTGAAACCTCAAAATTCTCTGGAGCTCGTTCCAATGAACTCAATGAATTACGACCATTTAAGGACACGTTAGTTGAAAGCCCTATTAACCTACTGTCTCTCAGAATTGTAAAGACCATCTTTCTAAGATAGTCCGAAAACCCTCACGGCTGTCTGCTCACAATTCAAAGGCACTATCTTAGCTACAGGGTTGTCTGTCATCTTTAAGAAAATATTATTTTCTTTTTGCTGTTTTCCTCTCTTACTACATACCAATCGAGATTTATATCATTCAAGAGGTTTTATTTCTGTCACATCTCTGAGTTTTACGCAATCTATTTTATTCCTTCGATATTGTTATATCGCAAAACAGTACCAAACATCTAGTACGAGTGATAGTGATAACGTGGCACGTCAGCCTGTTGGCGTAGATTGACGTCCCAACCAAATTATATTCAATTTCTTTTGCGACTGTCTTATGCGCTATCGAATACGATCTGACGTTCAGTATTTCTTTCGATCGTTCCCGACAAACTTCGTTTTAAATATTTGATTACAATATTTTATGCTATAGATATGATACGTCATTTTTAAATAATCCTAAATTTCTTTAGTGCTACATTGCATACTTTTTGAATGTCTTTACAAACGTTTGCCGTTCTTTTCTTACTCTAAATAAAGTCTCAAATTCAATTTTTTTCGTGTCTTCAAGACAATTGCGCTTATGATATATCTGGTATATAAAATATCATACTTTTTAACAAATATTGGAACAATATTTGCATTACTTTGTCATCTCCGATGGCCACTGTTGTGCCCGGGTGCCCTTTCAAAATGAAACGGATAAGCCAGTTTTTGTTTTTATGTAAATCAGGGAAAACAGCCGTCCGACGGTAAACGGTAACAGGTTGTCGGCTAAGAAGGAAGTGACCCGTTTATTATTTTTTTTGTTAGCAAAAACCCGTGTACGTGTATTACTCATTCTTTGTACACTACGGAAAATACAGGCTAGCAAAATTCGGGTTGAGTTGGTCAAAGGTAATTTAACAGTTTAAAACATTTTTTTTAGATATGATTTTTTTTTCATAATCTTCATCTATTTATACTAATTTTTAATACTCAGTAGGTACTTGCAACTTAATAATTTTATGTGTGAATCAATTTCAAACGTACATACATTTCGGTCACTTATTAAGAGATTTTGAGTCTTTGAATATGTTTCATTATTATTTAGAAATGATATACCTACAGCGGACTTATATCAAACGGTGTTAACTATTACCGCATTTCTCATTTAAAGACTTAGTAAAGGTTTTTATTGCGTCTAGCGTTATTTTTCCTCTTATTCGTTTATATATAATTAATTAAAAGTTACTGGATTGTCGACAGTATAAATAAATGTCAAGGGAAGCTAACACAAATAAGATTCCATTAAGGTTTTCCTTAAACAAAATGGAGAAAAAATACCAGTGCTTGGAATTTAGATAATCCTCTCAGAGCGACATTTTGTAATTGAACACTACTTTGACCAACCAAGAGGAATATTCTTAGACGCGATGGCAACAATTGAAACCACAATTGGAAAAAAGCAGTCGAGTGCATGAATGACTATTCTTAGACAAGAGTTCTGTATCGGATATAATTGATTTCTTCCTCCAATTTTATTGGTCAAATTGTGGAAAAAACGACATTTATTTTGTCGGTAGCGACAGATAAAATAATACTTCCTAAAGACTCTACAAAATAGTATTTCTTCGGGCAACTGAATATTAAGTAACGAACATAGTTAGAGATAGGAGCTTCAATAGAAGACAATAGAGAAATAGTATTAAAATAAAGTTAATATAAATTTGCCCATAAACCAATGTAATAGAGAAGAATAATTTATGTTCCATTATCGTACTTCCTATGAATACAGTTGTCCTCACAGTTAAAGAGGCTTGGATTATTTACACAATCGCCTCCACGCAATTCCAAAGACATTTAAAAAATAACTGTTAAAGTCACGCAAAGCTTTCACTGTTCATACTTTTAAGCAAGTTACTATTTATGGCATTCATTATCGAGTTTAAGTAACATTAACGTGTTCTGCATAAAAAAAATACGTTAAAACAAAAGATATTTAGTACGAGTGGACCTGCCCTCGCTTCGCTTCGGGAAACCCACGCCGAAACGAAAATAAAAAAAGAGTAGCCTAAGTTACTCCTTGATACATCAGCTGTCTGCCAGTGAAAGTCCCGTCAAGATCGATTCAGCCGTTTCAGAGATTAGCTGGATGAAACAGACAGACAGACAGACAAAAAATTTTTTAAATGTCATTTCGGTATGTGTATCGTGAATACATACGTATGCGTTTAGTTTAAAGCGGTTATTTTTATATTACAAACAGACACTTCAATTTTATTTATTAGTATAGAGTATAGATTGTGTTTCGTAACTTTTTAATATAGGATAGTCTATATGTTTATTTAGAAGAGGCATACAATATAAAAAAGTCATTTAAAAATACTGAAATTTTGGACGTCAACTCCGGTTGTATTCTAGCGCTCTGTGTCGCCGGCACACGTATTACCCCGTTGCATACGTCGGGAAAAAGAAAAAGTGTTCAACTATTCAAAACAGCTCACTATTTCTCCCCTTCTGTCGCGAGTAAAACGAAAGCGGTCAGTTTTTTGGCTCTTGCAATCAAAACGAATATAGACTGGCTCGATGATTGTTCAAAATGAGATAAATGGCTCTTAAAAGCGGGTCGTTGTCAATATCTAACCATAATGTACATCAGTATAGCTATATTGTTTGAAACTTCGATAAAGTATATATTTTTTGCATCGATATATGTCTACTTACAAAAAGCTTGAAACTGGAAATTGTTATTGCAATAAACATTATAGAGGAATACACACATGGTGAAGTTAATAAAGTGTATGTTGATTTGATATCGGAACTTGATTTGATTACGTTAAAAAAATATGTATATACTATAGACTAATATTATAGTTAAACAATGTTAATAATGAACGATCAATATTAACCTAAGTATAAGTTAGTGTACATAGAATTAAATTATTCCGTCAAAATTTCCTAAGGATATTTCCAATTAATTATGTATTCTCCTTAAGTTTGGGTTTTAAAACGATTATGACGAGTGTGCCTCCATTAGAGCAATATCAATTAGGGTCGCGACGTGCCGGCTATAGACCGCCGCTCTCCCTCCGGTAGCGAACTCAAACTGCAATTTGCAAAATATGAAACGTGCTATTGCCTAAACAGCCACTTCCCTAAACTAAGCTCGGAAACGCTTATTGTTTACTCCACGATTAATTAAGATTTCTAGTATAAATACGTATCTAATTCAATTACAAATGATCAACGTCGGATGAATTGTACGCTTTGATGAAATTAATCTATTTATCTTTTCCATTCGCGAAATCAAATATCTACAGCGTAAGTTCTTACACAGAACAGTAATCTCAACTTCAGTGCTATCGCAAATATTATTATCTGTCTGTTATTTGACGGGACGAATTTAAATGGTTATTAAGATTTGTATATTGGGAACAACTTGTCGAAATAATATAATTTTTACTTGACCTGCACTGTTTTGTTTACTTAGAATAATTAACAAAGCTTAAAATAACTGTCAGAGTTACATACGAATGCTGTTATTATTTCAAGATTCCTTAACTAACAAGGGCCGCTTCGCTTAGCTTAATTAACTTCTGTAATTGGGGAGTTTGAACCGAAGTCTGCCGAAGACCGATACCTCTTCTCTCCGAATAGTGCTCCTTTGGCGACCCATGATTGAGATAAAGATTATACCACTGTACTGAAAATTTACTTAAACCCTTTGGATAATTTAGGGAATGAAGGTTCCTTAACGTAAATAGTTGATACCGTGTGGTTGCAAGTTTATAGGTTCATTTCTGCAATGACGTTTTATCCACAAGAGTTTTTTATTTCATATTTGAGATGCGAGAGTTCTACGTTGAATGCAATTTTATTTAACTGTTAATCGACAATCGTAAATATTCCCAACTTGACTTTTGTTTGGAGATATACGAGTGCGAGTGTCGAAACTTTTAAATCCGTTCCGTAACTTTTTATGAGAAAGCTCAAAAGTTTACCGATGCGCCTTGCAACGTCATTATGTTTGAATATAATTCAATATCTTGTATACGTTGAAACGACCTTTCGCTAAAGTATTTTTTAGGAATTAAAAAAGTTATCTTGAGTTTTGAGCACTCAATTTCCATTACATGCATATTTAATTTCAGTGGCATATTTCCATAGTGAAAGTTTAATCCCTATGGTCGTCTTTAAATATTTATGAAGGCTTGCCGTCCAGTGCCTTTTAATACTTCAGAAGTTTATCATAGCTTTAATGTTTTTCCAACAAATGTTGTGTTATTGTTAAACGAAAAGAAACAAGGGAAGGGTGAAGATATCAGGAGACAAACAGTTATTTTAGAAGTTCACAGAATAACTTTCCAGTGTTCTTCAGAACTGCATCACCAGATGTAATGTTTTCATGATTGTTTATAAAGCTATGATGTATTTACCTTTAAAAGTTATATAAGTGTTGCAAGTTACTTGTTACACTTCAACTATACCCTCATGTTGTACTCGTAGTAATTAATTTATTGTGTTTTTATTGTTCATGGTCAACCAATTAGAAAAAGCAAATAATTTTTATATTATCCATACTAATATTATAAATTTATTTATTATACTTTTTCACGCCTAAACTAAAGGACCGATTGAGTTGAAATTCGGCGAACGCGTAGATCTAATCTAAGGTATAATTATAGAATATGTTTTATTCCGATGTTACAAAAACTTGAGATGTTTTGGACGTTTATGATTGAGTTCCCAATGAGTAATGTCAAGCAATATGACACGTTGTTTCGCAAGAGTTGCTAACAAAAGAAAAACACTTTTTAACTTATTCTGTTCCACGAGTACGTGTTTCCCAAAGCGATACGAGGGTTGCTACTTTGATAGAATCAAACAGTCATATTTGAGTAAAGTAACTTTCTCACAGACGAGTTACTTACTATCAATGCAGATTCATACAATCATACAATTGGAACACAAAGAGCATGAAATATGAAGTGATAATAAAGATTAAATGCGACACGCGGTGAGTAATATATCTACGTTATACGGAATATCAATGAGAGATAAATTCGTTTTAAGCGTGATGATTTATCAGATTCGAGAGCCAAACGGGCTGTGGCATCATTGTCGACATTCCCCCCACTGACATATCTGTATGATAAATTGCAAACAATCTGCGAAAAGATGAAATAATAAAGAGTAGGTATCTGAGAAGACAAATATTTTCCCACTTTTATATTTTGCTTTTCTTCACTCACTGGTCAGATTTATGGTCAGTTTCCATGTATTTGCTATCATTTTATAGGCTAGGAGATTATAGGGATATTTTAAAAATTAGAATTATTTACAGTACTTTTTCAAAATTGGAAATATAGAGTGTGATGATAAAAATGTGTTATATATTTAAATACCTCTATTCTAGTCTGTAACAAAAATACCCTTCAAATCCATTCTATACAAGAGACAAATAGTTTAAAAGAGACAAATAGGCTCGCAAGTATTCCTCCAGGGGTTCTAGAAAATAAAATGATTTCAATTTCTGAACATTTTAAAAGTAGAATAACAATCATCGAATTAAAATCTACTTTCTCGGTTTGTTCAATAGGTTGAAGTTAGTTTTATTCTCTTTAATTAATAATATTGGTATACTCGTATCAAAAATTAATAAATTTTCATTCACAAAGTATTCAATGCGGTATAAGCAACAAACATTCTTCTGATTTTTAAATCAGATCTCTAGTTTACTATTAATTAATTAATGCTTTTGGGTTGAGTTCCAGTCATCCAAATCAAGTCATTGCATTACTTAGCTTTTCTGTCAATGAATGTGGTTTGATAAATTAAAGTGACTCACTCTAAGAAATAAATACAGGAATTTGAGAAACAAATTTAGAATCTCATTCATATCGTGAATTTAGATTTTCTTAAGATAATTGTTTACTTTGATTTTCACGATGCTCGATTTACGTGTAATCTGTATGATTACAATCGATTTCCAATAACCGATAATTAGATTTGATAATGGCAATAATACATCTGATATAGAGAATGAATTATCGGAGATGGCAGTAGGATATTCTTATGGACGAGAAGTCAGAATTCTCATTGCGACAGCTGCTGACGACGTCTTCGCAGCGGCCCATAGCGCCCGCTCATTTTATTTATGATCGAGTTGAGCGGTGCTTATTACGCTGCGGGTGTGGGACATCTTTCATATGCCAGCCTTGCTTCTACTTTAGACTCCTTCCCTGATGCTTATTGAGCCGTTTGCTGAGATATGAAGATGCGATGCGACAGTCTCGTTTAAATGCCGAAACGTGCCTTCTCTATTTATTGCTTTTATCACACTCGTAAAAGTAAGGACCGAATCTGACTTAATTTAGCAGTTGTTAAATTTATTCCTGTGATTCGTATTTATGCTTTATGAAACTGTTTTAATGGTACAGTTTTGGCTACATAAATAAAGGCCGCTGTGGCATGGTAGATAAATAGATACAAATTGCTATATCAGCTAACAATTTCTAAATAAATTTCAAACCATTTGTTCTGTACCAGCCAAAGGTTACGATGTGTGCCGCATAAATCAATTAACTATAACGTCGCCCGATAGGCTTGCGAAGTTCAGTAATTTTGTTAGTAGCGGAACAGAGTAATTTCTACTCATGAATTACGGGCTCGAGCTGCGATAGCATCCCAGTTGCACAAGTTTATATTGTTATTCACGGCGTATCTTGGAATGTGTAGTGATGTGTGGGCTTAGTAAGCCCCGAAGTATATTTTGCCGTTTTTGTCTATCACTTGACAGGAACTTCTCCAATGTTTTCTCATTGGCCCGCACTGTTCCCGAAACTTCGGTCGTTCGTGTCTCAGTGGGTGCCTCTACGAATTACGAACTTGCTCTTCTATCACCGATGCGTGTAAAATGTCTTCGCGATTGTCTTAAAGTTAGGACTGTGTCTCTTCACTCTACCTAACTTATTTTATGATCTTCTGAAACGATTGATAATTGAAATACTTTTGATAGATTTAATTTTATAAACTTATCTTGATTAAACATTTAAAAAAGTTTTGTTCCTCTGACATCAAACAGTGTTACTTCACGTTATTTAATCTTAAATAGGTACTAAAACTTTTCCCGTTTTCGAATCATACTTGTTTTAACGTTTAACGGAGTACTTATTAAATATTTAATCAATACCTTTGCAAAGTAAATGTTTTGAACATAAAATGGCCTACAAAATTTAATTAAGATGTACGTATAATTCGGCCGCAATTAAGCAATTATTACGCGTATTACTCTGTCTAGCAATTAATGAGTTTTCATGTTCATAATTCATCATTTTAATGGATATCGTAATTTTATATATTTTGGTGTAATGGTATGAAGATTCATTGTTTTTAGATTATGATTAAATAAATATATAAGGAAGTTCTAAACCACTAAACTAAACTTTCGAATGAACGGTGTCTTTTGACGCCTAACTTTGAAAACAAAAACGAATTAAAAAAACAATTAAAAGAGCTTTATTATGATAAAACAGTTCGTTTTCAGTCTTTTTCCCTTTTGAATCTTTCTCATTTAGCAAGTTATCTACTTGTAAGCTGTTTGTAAGCCGGCAAGTGTGAATGCATTACCTTCCTGAGCATCATAGCTCGTTTTTTAGCTACATACAAAAAAATATCCTTTTAAAAGCAATACATTAAATTCTCTGAATATTTTATCCATTTCTGATTTCATTTCCTTTCAAAATGGTTTTAAATAAAAGATTTGCTTTGTTTTTATTTCGCAATCAATGCTTAATCCTGTGCCGTTAGTGGGTGCTCGGGATAACAGTATTAGAAATAATGGCCCGGATTAGATTCTTGAATCTTTTTGTGGTTTATTCTCAAAAGATTTCATCTTGGTTCTAGGAATTGGTTAAAGAGGCTTAAGGTCAATTTTAAAGAGAGTTGTGTTTAAAGGAAAGATTACACGTCCAAAAATAAACTAAGATTAATTAGACTCAAACTAGTCGTGCATCTGTATTCATCCTGATATATAAATTTCATTGATATCTGATGGTATCTCTCTTTTATCGGTTGATTGATGACACACGCATTGATATTCACATGGTACCTTAATACGAGTGACATTGTTAATTAATCTATATACATTAATACGACAAGGTCTCAATTTTCGGTACATTTTTTAAATCAATGTTGGAGTGCAAAAAAAAAAAAAATCCAATTTAAGACAGCCTAATAAATTTTTAAGAAGAATTATATAAACCTCATTTTTATGCATATCAGGACAGGTATGTGTTATACAAGTTTCAGTTTTTCACGTGATTATGGTTTTGTTGAGAATATTAAATTACATTGAAATAGATCTTAAATTCATTATAAATATTTTTCCTAAATAGAATTGTGTACCAAAACGAGCAAATAATTTTCATGTTTAATAGATATCTACTGAGTCATGTTAATGGAATAAATAAGTATAGAAGAATATGTGAATATCCACCTCCATTGGTCACTTTTGTTGTTCAGGGAACCGTAATAAACAAGGAAACCGATTTCGTATTAACTTATTGTGGGATCACGATTAGGTTAAAATATTATTGTTGCGAAGCAAAGTTCAGACGGTATTCTCCATGTATGAATTATACATGTATGTATGAATTATACATGTATGTAATATGGTTAGATTTTGAATTACGAATTAAACGGCAGCTTATTTGATATTATTATAGAAGTCCCATGAAAAGAGATATAAAATAAAGCAGTCACATAATTTGAGATAGAGATATAAGTTATATAATTCTATATATATTTTTCAAAACAAAGAATAATGTGAAAATAGAAAGGTGTATTTCTAAATTGGTATCTAATTGTATAACCTTTCATTTTATGTAAAAAGACATGTCACTATTTTAATATAAATACCTAAATTGCGTATCGAATTGATATATCTACATTTCCTGCATATTAATGCAGTTAACCGCGGCTTTGAACTTAAAGGGTACGAAACCACACGTCTTCGTTCCTTCCGCCCTCGTTAACGAAACAATAATATATTATAATTATTTCGGCGGCCTCGCTTCTACGAGTTTTGTTCAGTACGCAGGAAGCTCACCGCGAGACGATTTCAACTCCAATGCGTGTCGCGGTGGCATAAAGTTTCAAGAAGTTCCGAACTACCTAACTGAAACGTGCATCTCCTTATGTGCAAGTAACAGAAGAAATTGTATAGGTTTTTTATTTAGAAAACGTATTGTATTTCTTAATGACTGAGGTAAAGTCAGTATAGGCATTTGTAAAGTTTTTCACTTTATAGATTTAACAATATATTTTTGCTGCTTATTTGATTAGTTGTATTTGAAAATAACTCTGTTTCTTATGTATAACGATGATTTAGGTATGTTTTAATATATAGGTCATATTATAAATTGATGTAGAATTTTTCATTAAAAATGTCTTTATTGTTTCAGGTAAGCAGAATTGAATTCATCGTACTTTGCAAGGAAATAAAAGGAAGAGATTTTATTATTGAAACGGTAAGCATCAATTTTATAATTTCATCATTCTTATAAATCTCTCTTTACGAATTTCAGCTAGGAACGAAAACCATATCCCCAAGTACATTTCTACTCTGTCTGCATTAGGTTGCAGTAAATATGCAAAATGTTAATTTAGCAAATGAGTGTTCTTAATCCGGGGACCACCGAATATCCGCTTTTATAGAACTTTTCTTACTGCGGCGTATTTGTCTAGAACAATTATCTTGCCTCTCAGTAAAATTCCCACCGGACCATGTGATTACGTTCTGGAAATGTCTCATTTTCATTCGTATTGACAACAGAATATAAATGATTCTTAATTTTTCCAAGCCACGTACAACGATACAGTACGTAATTTATCTTTATTCTTGGTATTTTCGTGGAAAAAAAATGATGAACCAATTTACAAACTTTTATACGTCTCCCGAACCCAGGACCATAAAAGCGCCATTGCACCATAATTCCGGTCACCCAATGCACCATGCAGTAAAATAATGTCATTATTTTGAGTAATGATTAGAAGACAGAGAAATTATTAAATTAATTACGAACTCGACGAATTGTCTACATAATATTCCCCAAGTTAAAAGCTGTAAATCCAAGTCCTGAGGTTGGAACTCGTATTGATCTCGTTCGCACTAAAAGACTTTATACTAGACAATACTTTTGTTTTGCGCTGTCGGCGTTATGTTGATTGGACAGGCTATTGTATGAGACGTGCAAAGAGTACATCTAGCGTACCCGGCACTGGCGTATCGGTACGTATCATTGTACATTTGAAAAGCGTTGCAAGGAATGGCTGGCATAGCAAAAAGTGTAAAGCGTATTGTTTCATACCTGAAGGAAACGTCCAGTAGGTACTGACAAGCGATAGCAGGGTTTAATGGACCGCTATTTACTCTCGGCTAGGCCTTCAGTCGGTAAACAACGTGAGTCGCACCCAGAATCTAAATTGTTTTCGGCTACGAGATCTTTAATCTACACTCACTGTGTAGATTAATTAATATAGCAAAGCAGATGAATCACTTAGTTTAATGGAGATAATATTATATTGTCGGCTTATGCGATGTAGGTATTATCAAACTGTAAACACCTTACTGTTGAGACTTGATTACTTGGTGCATTCAATGTAAAGTCGAATTTAGCACAGATCTACTTACTACCTATTAATAAAATTCTTCTATAGAAGTGAAAATGTAAAAATATATTAAGTACGACTAAATAAAATGTTGATACATTTTTATGATCGTGCGAAACGATGTAGGTAAATGAAAAAAAAAATACAAGTACAAAACATTAGAGAAAACTGAATATATCAGTTCGGTCATTTAAAGAAACTGTAGGACATAATTGTTGCTTAACATCTGTTACCTAATTGCAATACGTAATTGGATTAATCATGTGATGTGGACTGGTTGTGATAATAACTTGATTAATTAATGTTGTAAGTACTTACTCGCGACCGAAGTGAGCGACAAAACGTAGCGCATACAGAAGTGCACCTGACGTCCGCCTTAGATGCTAATTTATGGGCAGCTTAAGAGCTTTGGTGAAATTTTACATGATGTTACGTTTAAATTGTTCTTCAGTACTTTTATTTTTTACTAGGCTAGAATATATATTATCCTTATAATATATACCAAGAAGTTTACGTTTTTTTTTTTACAAATTTATCTTCTGATTTGGTAACCTTAAGTTTTTAATTAAAGAAATAAAATTGTTATGTACGATGTTATAGTTAAATATGAAAATCTGTATATTAATAGTAAAGAGTTCTATTTTGAGAACTGTTTTAGGAATACGTCGGAGAAGTGCCATACGTAAAACTGACATGGTTGTGAATTGCTCAGAGCTGAGTGTATATGTATTATCCACAAATATATTTCTTTGAGAAAATCGAAACCTACAGTCTCAGATTTTCTCGTAATGGTGTTGTCCAACATGTTCCCTAGACGGCGCTAGTTCCTTTCCTAGTAGAATTTATGGCGCGTATGGATATGTACTTATTCTATAAAACTGATCCTATCCTAATCCATACGTAATGAGTTATGGTTGAATTTCTATCATAAAGCTTCTAGTTTTATCAATAACGTATAAGATAATTCGTACTTTTATACCTATGAAGCTTCATTATTGTGAGTAATTATCTAGTTCTTTAACGTATCATTATTATTATTATACGAACGGCTTTAGGCTTTAGAGCTTAACAGAGATTAATCTCTATCCAGTAACTATTACATTCATAATTAAGACCTCCATTCAGAAGACCGTCGCAGCATATATTCGTAATGAGTGTTGAAAACTTTTATTCATACACTGACACTCATTTATACACAATGAACTGTACATTTCCTAATTAAATACGAGATTCAGAGCACTCTTAACATACAGTCTTTTGATGACATTTAGAATTAAAACGTTTAAGAATAATGTAATGTAATAAACTTAATAAGGATCCCATCTATTTCGGTATGACTAATTAGAAAGGTGAGAATTTACTTCTAAATGTTTAATGTTCTATGAAATAAAGCAGTTTCATATACATCTCTATAATATTTAGTTCCCTTTGCTTTTACGTTTAAAACGTTTCGTTTTCAAAGTCGTTTGACTTTTAAATCTCCAGAGCAAAGAAATTCTGACATTAAATCAGCAACCCTTTCGTCTTGAGTAATTACTGACTTTTACAAATATTTGCAGGAAAAGAACAAATTTTTACATTTAGAAAACTGTTTTCACTTTACACCTTTTACTTTAGTAATTTACTACTATAGATTTCAATCAATGTTAAAATAAAGTTTTTATGGGAATTAATTTTACAGGCTTTTCTAGAGTTTTTTAAATATTTTTAACATTATGCTTTATTATAGAACTTAAACACAACGTTAATATGTACGTAATATAGGCAATAGAAATGTGATATTTCTTTTATTAAAAGACATCATTGAAATTTTAATAAGAATTAGGATCGCTAATGATAAGACTCGCTTAGTTAAATTTAAGAACTAGTAATTTGTAAGTGCGCTGCGCTAAACGAACAAAGATGATCCTTCTAATAGAAGATTTGGGTGATTGACGACGTTGGAAAGAATCCAGGATCTGCCATTGTGCATTTAGATATTAAAGACATTTGTCCGTATGCAAAAGAAAAGTCGTAGAGATAAACTAAACGTATTCATAAAAGGGTGGATCAAGGAATTCGGGCAAAAATTGATTTGATATTCCTCGGGTCAGCAGTAAGCCGCTTGAATTTCGAGCAATCCAAGTACTTTGTCACTTTTGTGAATATAAATACTTCGTGAGGGGATTATAATGTTTGAAATTTGTTTGATATTTGAATGTAAAATAAGGTATTGTAAGAACTCGAAGCAAGATATTGATTGAAAATATTCCAGTAATTCATTATACTTAACGTGCCTATAACATAGTACTTCTAACATATTGATACAATATGATCTTCTCCATACCATACCCTTCTATTTCATTCTCAATTCACATCTTTGATCAAAGTTACACCGCACGTAATATGTTTGCCGTATCAGAAACTATTATCGAGTACAATTCAAAGGGTTTTGAACATTTCATAGATAAGCTTAGAAAGGATCTCTTTGGCCGTTCAGATAGGTTATATTTTATATGTTCGAGTAGTGATGATGATGATGATTAGTCCATGGGAGATATCAGTGCGTAAAGCTCGCAGTGCGCGTGAAGGCGGGCGGGCGGGGTGCGGCCAGTGACACGGCGGCCCGCCCCGAGATCACCCGTTCCGTTGCGGGAACGGTGCCGCTCTCGTGGACAATAGTGCGGGTATTAATACGTGCATTCGGCGTGTTTTTGTGATTTAGTGCCGGTTCATAGTGCTTATTAAAAACAACTGCCACGAAGTTTGGACTAGTGGTTGGTGTTTTTTTTTAATACCGCGAAAACGACAGGAACACTTGCGGTTTTTAGCATATTTATGTTGTATTACTGGTAATTATTATATGTGGGCAAAGAGGAAAAATTCCGATTTATGGAGATAGTGAGCTTTAAACTTATAATTACTATTTGTTTTTGTCTTTCTTAAAAGTTCTTTGCAAGTACTTTTGCATATAAATTCATTTATTTTGAATTTTTTCCAATAAAATTATTTTGTAGATGCGAAATTAAACTGTAATTTACATTATATTAAAGAAGGGAAAAGAGAATCATCTTACGCTCCGTGAGATGGGTGCGTAACGGCTAGCTAATATTAAATCATTTCGCCAAATAGCATCATAATGACTGAGATAGTAGGTATGATATTTCTTTACCAATTTTCTTATTACAATCATAAAATATTGTATTACGATTAATATAACAGCAGACTGGCCAATCAACTACCATTAAAGAAACGCCATTTTATATCTTAACAGACTTCATGACATGATGACGTTATATGAGTTAATTTTATTACATTGGCATGAAATTATCTCGGATAAAGAAAATTCTTTAACGTTTTCGCCTTAGAGAGTAGCTTGCATACAAATTAAGACTACTTTAGATCAGTATTGAAGCGGTGTAGAAGTTCTACCTTAGCTTTCAAATAGCAACTCATAGGTAACTAACTAGTCATCAGTTTGTGATCGTGTTAGAACTTTGTTAAACAACTGGGGTGAACTTAAATGTGTGACACAGCAAATGATTAATTTGTTATTAGCAATACTTAAAACAATGGTTTAACAGAAACGTAATTATCAAGTTTGTTTCTTAGAAGAATTATCTGTTTAGTTTCTGAGAAAAAAATTGTAATGAAACGAAAAAAACTTGTAAAAATGGATAGGAGACGTAATTAAATATAAATGAATGTTATACATAACTTATTTTTATTAGCAATATTATTATTGGTTTCCATCCTTCGGCTAGTTTCCATTATAATTTGTTGCCGGTTCGAGTAGTTGTAAAGTATTTGTATGGTTTTAATACAGCTATTTTAATTACATTTCAATATTTTAGGTACTCAAAAACACTATTTTCTGTTTCAGGACTGTCTAATTAATTTCAATATTCATTGATGCCTTAGTGACTACTTCGAATTATTAAAATTTATAAGGCCTTGAATAGGCTTTTATTCTATTTGAAGATACTATTAAATAAATTATATCTCTCATCGAGATGTTCTTTGGAATTTATTACGTCCATCTAAGGTTCCAAAACAATTAAGGCTAAAAAGCAAAGTTGGACTTATAACTGACACGTAAATGGTTCTGGCCAGAGATCGAACCCGGATCTTCGTGCTGGCATTTTACCAACAAATAGTGTACGTGAGCGTCTTAGTATATCCGTCGCATGCAGTACTTCCTCACTCAATTGACTCACGTGAGCTATTTTATAGCCCGCAGACTTACAATGAGGATAACATTGGATTGATTTACAACATTAACTTCAAATACTTATTTTCGACTTCATATATCTGATAGATTATTTAAGAATGTAATTAAAAACCCTCACAAAAGTTAAACTACAATACTGTTGCGCCACACGCTAAAGATTCTAAAATAAAGGACAACACTTATACATATAGAGAAGGCGCCCTTAATTTTTTCAGGATGATAATCGCTAACAATTCCTAGTTTTTTCATATATAGAATTTGCATGAAAATGAACTTAGACTGTCTTGAAATTAAGAAGCAATAAAGATTAAAAAACATAATTAGGGAAATAGGAAAAACTGCAGATCTCGTACGTAACCCTATCCCATATGACGCTTGTAGACATTGTCCATTATCTGATCTTATTTACATCTCTACATTAGGTTACTTTGTGATATCCTACTCATACTCCTAAGAAAAAGGAGAGTGAAGTATATTGTCTTATTTGTTACAAACAACTGGCAGCTACATCATCAATTCAAAGTTATGTTACTTCACAATTAATTTTCCTAAAATAAAAGCAGATATTTCAAAAATCACTAAAAGCAAAGCTGAGAGAATCCAGTCTATATTTGTTATGGTTATAATTAGACAGATTTCATTAGCGATTCTTTAGTATCATGTTAAATTGATACTAATTATGAATACTTGAATATAAATGTTATTAAATTAACGAAGTTTGAAGTATCAATATTACTCAATCTCTTTCTAACTTAGGCGCTAATATTAATACCGTCGGTATTATAAGAAATTTAGTAGCGAATATAGCTGACTTGTTATTATTAGGTACTGTCTGGAATATGAGATCCTCGTTGATATATGTAAGTAAAGATTTCTTCGACTCATAAATAAAGTTCTTGAAACTTATTTATTTGACTTCTAAATGTTTTCAATATAGAGTGCAGTTTCGCGTAAACATCCTCTATTAGTTTATCCCCAATGTTAAACTTGAAAAAGGTTCGCAAAATAAAAAGATTTATGTTACCTGCGAAACGGTAATTCAGCGGGAAGTCCCCAGAACTCCAACCGAATTTCACAAAACTTTTGCAAACGCTAGTTCACAGTTATTTAAATAAATATGCAAAACTTTCTTATGAAAATTAGTTTAATGAAGATTTGAGGAAAATACGAAATATTTTACTCGAGCTCAAAGAATGAACCTAGGTTAGTTACGGCTTGTTTAAAAGTTGAAGTTGAATTCTTTTCACCCTCTGAAATCTACCGCAACGTTCAGCTTATTAGCAAGAATATACCCAAGCGTTTTGCGTGTGTTTACGAGTTAAGAGGGTTTTTCATTTTCAGTGTTGCTAAGTAGAATATTCACTGTTGGCAGAGATACGCCATGCCAGCTATGGGGATGATCGTAGACATAAATTCCGTGTCGGATTATATTAATAAGTTCGTGACTTAACGAAGCAGCTTATACCTATAAGTAATACCTCCTACTTTTATTTTACTAATTTTTGTACTTATTAAATAGAGCATAAAAACACCGTGAAGAGACGGTCTGAAAATCTTTCAATTTCAATTGCTATTTTGTGCAACAAAAATATTTGTCTGCGGTTTGTTATATTTTGCTACTGAAAGATTTGTTTTGTGAGTTGGCTTTCTTTTGTGTTTAGAACATTTAAGCACGTAACCGTACGTGAGAGAATAAACCACAATATATTTATCTGGTTTTGTATTTTCGCATTTCGGAAATAAAATGAAAATAAATTTGTTCTTGTGCACTACTGAAATTTAAATCAGATTTCTTGAAGTAGATGTTTCATATTATGAAATATTGATGTACACTATGTATAAGTGTATAGACACGAAATGTGAAGTTATTTATTTCCCGTACCTCGGAAGAATCGCAAGGGAATGAAAAAGTGCGAAACATTCACTTATACGACGCTACTCTCGCGATAAAAGTAATCAGCTAGGGGAAAAACAACATGGTTCATATTATTATCAAGTGAGTTGTAACAGCACACTGGTCTTAAATTTAGTATTTCGTGTAGGGATTAAACATTTTCCCGTTACTTAAAATTATTGTTCGTCATTAGGTATCTACGGATCGTCATTATCATTCTCGTGTTTGCATTACCAAAAAGATCGCCAGCTAAAAAAGATGCTGAGGATAGTCATCAGGCTACTCGATAATGTGGCCAAAATATGTATAAAAGTTCAGGTGTTTTTCAGAGAGGCTATTACCACCAGGCGGTTAAAAACCCTACTTCTATGCACGAGTATCATGTGAATGAAACATTTAACGTGGTACCTATTGCATTTAGCTATGGCAATCCATCAGGAGGAACCTAGTGCCTTAGTCTTAACCGTTGTTTAGTAGGATGCTCCATCAGGGGAAATTGGCTTGGACTTGAAATAATAGAACCCCTTCCATCCTAAGTTTCTTATACGAGTATAAAGGATAGTTTTTTACATATACCTATATGGAATTTTTTAACTTAAACTTAGTATAACGAGTTTCATCTTTCTTGTTCTTTGATGCTACTTGATCCCAATTGGGTATGAACGTGGGTTGCATTGATTATAGTTTTAAAGAAGCGCCCATAGCACACTACGACATAATATTTATAGTGCAGTAGGTACGCTATGATATTGTATTATGCCATCGTTAAATGTTTGTGGTAATAGTGGAGTAGTAAACAAGGGGAAGTTATGCAGATGTTTGTGAAGTGTTAGATTAATGGATGTTCATAATGTTAAATTGTGTCTAATCTAACGTCATGACGATAATTTGTTTAGCTTTGTTATTTTATCAGAGCCGCATGTTTGTAGCTAACGTAAATAAATGTGATTATTGCTCAGCTTATGCGGTCAATTATTATTTAAATTACATTCAGGAAAAGCAAATATTCATACTTTGTCATAGCTAAGAATATACACGATGTTAGAGGCGGTGAAATCTGGCAGTAAAGTGCATAGAGTGTTTTGATGTGAAGTGTGCCGTCGTTATGTATAATTTCAGTTGGATTCCCATTACATTTGCTTTATGACATACACGCTTGTAGCTACAACAAACACATTTATTACGACGAGCTATATTTTGCCTGCAAAATCTTGTGTCTATACTGAAAACGTTCTGCGAACTTCAAACACGAGTGTATGTTTTAATTGATTTAAATACCGTTACGTATTACGTTACAGGCAGTCGCTTCAAATAATCGAATTGTTTTCATGAGAGTACCTTCCGCACATGACTGCAATATTCTGGTGCTTTACTGTTGTAGTTAACAAATACAGTTATTTATAATATATGCGTTGGCAAATACCTGATGGTCACTAGCTTTCAATGAAATTTTTATTACTTTAATTATGACCAACATTTTAAGAGACAATAATTATAGACGTGAATTACCTTCCAACGGCTCCTTGTAAAAATAATTTAACGTTAGAATTGAAGGTCGAAAACGCCTTAGCAATACAGCAACTTCACAGGCTGTTAAAGTCTCTTTACCATAGCACTGACCTAGTTAAGGCAATAATTTATATTTCAAAACTATCTTGTACTTCTCTTAGTGGGATGGCTTGAGTCAATCGTAAATAATCGACAGAGAGAACAACTTCGGACGCGTTCGGTATTCCGCAAAAATTCTTCAGCGCTTCTCTGCTTCAGCTGGGATGTAAAGTCACACGTTTCAGTTACTTCAATTACACACGCATACGCATTCTACGTGAATTCTACCATTAATTTGGCGAGTGAATCTTTGCTTTTCTGTAATGGAGTTGAGCAGTGGAGCTCATTTTGTTCATGTTAGAATGCTTCAATTGTTATGAGAGATCTTTCCTCCGTAGTACCTAGATTGATTCCCCATAAGTGGACGCCAGAGCGAACTGATACTATTTTCTCGTTCAGTGATCAGCAGAATATACCACGAGCAAATTAGGTTTTGGTCTTCGAATCTTTATTCAACCTATATTAAAAATTGTTCACCTATACGTCTTTTGTAATTCCATCTTTTTCAATTCGTAGTATGTACAATTCGTTAGGTTTTTTATATATAACTTTCACCAGTCTATAAATTTGGAGGCGGTTGCTTAATGGTATATCGGCAGTCAATTACAGGCATTGAAAAGGATCGCTGTTCAGTTGATTGGATATTTGTTTGATTGAGAGTACGTTCTAATAATGTAACGATCATTGGTATATGTTTGTTGATCCGCACACATCCGACGCCATGCCAACTTGATCTGATCGCCTTGAATTAATAGCTATTTGTTAACTGTCATCCACCGAGTGATATATCAATCATTACTTGATTACTTCAGATAAATCCAATTTTATTTCGGGATTAATTCTTTTTGAATTTCAATACGATTTGGGAATAAATTGTTGTGTGTGTTGCATAATTATGTTCTGTTCTGTGTTATGCATATGGAATGATGAAAAGGTGTAATATGTTATATTGACGGCAAAATTTTAGTTCCATAATTAAGTAAAGAACCCAGAATTATCATTATTTACTATCTTGAAAGTCAGTTCGATGGACCATTTAGATGAATATATTTCAGTAGTCATAAATCTTTTTGTCAGTTGATTGCAATAAGACCTCTAAAATTATTAACAAACAACGACAATATTTTGCTCTAGTTTTAATGTTTTCCGCGTTTACTAGTTATAGGAATTAATATGAAAATTATTGACTTTGACGACATTTCAGTAGCGTTGGAGACTAAAATGAGCCGCTGATATTAATTAGATTCCTAGATTTTACTGACTTCTAGGTACCCCAATATCATCTATCATCACGGGTTACTGATTACATTGAATTCATAGTACCTACAGTTACCTATATTATAAGTAAGTAAATGCTGGAACATTTCGGTGGGCTTAGCAAACAACAAACATGAAAGCCAATACTAAGATTGTCTGATACTAATGAGCAGAGAATAACGATACAATACGACGTTGGCAAATAACTCAAAATCGGATAAGTAGTTTAAACCTTGCTTTAATCTATTGCCTAAATATTAATTGCCTACATATAATCGCAGACAAGACTATCATAAGGAAATCTGACAATGTGTGACACGTTTCTTATCCATTATAAACTTTAAGTATGCCAAATCTGAAACTCGTGTGTGATTGAATTATTCTTAAAACGGTACCGAATATCGAACGCTTCACGTATTAATATACAGATGTAATATAATTTATAGCCTGCT
>LGAG01028530.1:176026-195016 GCA_001278395.1 Lerema accius
TATGAGTAAAACTGGCAATGTGTGACACGTTTCTTATTCATTATAAACTTTAAGTATGCCTAATCTGAAACCCGTATGTGATTGAATTATTCTTAAAACGGTACCGAATATCGAACCCTTCACGTATTAATATACAGATGTAATATAATTTATAGCCTGCTTACTCATAAGTACCTGTACCATTGACGAAATCGCGGTGATCTTTCTTGGTAAGCTTTTCTCTTTGTGGTCGCATCTCAGGAATCTAAATAAACCGACTATTCCACAGGTTTACATTTACATAAAACGTACCGTCTTTCATCGTTTCAACGTTTATTACATCGTAAATTTAGTTTTTCCTTAATTACACCGTCGATAATAACATCAATCTTTTAAAAGGAATTCCGCCATCTTGTTTTATGTAAAGTACTCGTAATATAAGGATAACAAAATACACATAATTATGCTCGTAATGATGTATACCGAACCTTAAATATAAATTACTCGGTTACATATACACTGATATTTCGTTCCCGATCATTAACTACTTGAGTAACGGATACCTTCAAGAAATTGTTAATTGCAGCGGTAATGTATATTATACAGGTAACAGAAGATTATTAAAAAAGAAATCCTTTCGTTCACCAGTAAATGTACTGAAAAAAAAATTGTATAATTGAATCCTTTTACGTAATTTTGATTAAGCAATACACACATTTTTGTGGTGTTGGCTTTATAGCTTCGATCGTGAAACGTAAAGTGTAACCTGTCAATCTATCTCTGAAAATGTATGTACGCGGCGTTATCGAGCGTCCCCGCTAAACATGTCATGTTCATGCCACCACGTAAGCCCCGTATGAATAATATTTAATGAAATTTGATTTAAATCGCCATGAAACCATTGACATGTTAAAATTCAGAACAAAAATGTCCCGTGTGGTACCATGATGTTGACATGGTAATTATAATTGGAAATGCATTTTGGTTTCAACGCATGAATGAGCTGCTCTAGGGCATGGATGGATGGATGGTTATTGAAATATTTATATTGAAAGTTACATGATATATCAAGATCTTATACCAAAAGTTACATGATAATTTAACGTCAGGAATAACCAGATGAGTAAAACTAAAGCATGAAAAAAAAAACATAAACACTGAAAATATTGCATAACGTCATCTGCCGAGTCTTCTAGTACCTAGGTACTCGTATAAGTTCTTAAACCGTATAGATTTGTTATAAAGGTATAACAAAGAGATTTACATTAAATAGTAGATACTTTGCGATTAACATAAACGATGAATAAATTTTGTTAACAGGGTATTGTCCATTTGCATGTAGTAATTCAGCATGTTTAATTCAGAACGTTTTGTTCTGGCAAGAATGTAGAACAAATATTCTTTTTAAAAAATAGGTGAATAGAAAACTGCTAGCCAAGTAGTGGAAAAGAGCAATGTTTAACTATATGATTAGTTTCGTTAAGTTTTTACATAACGGAAGCTAAAAGTTTGTTATTGAAGTTGCACTATGTAATCTGAGCAAGGTAGGAATATTAAGTGTACCTTGAAAACAAATTTTACTCTAGTGTTCAGTAGTAGTTACTGATTATAATCGTGGTGATGTAGTAAGTATTATTTTACACTTTAACGCATAGTTGAATCGGATATAACGAGAATAGCAAGCGAACAACTTCGTCTCCTGCCACCCATTAACATCTAACCCCTAAGTAGGTCTGGTCACTCACTGGTCAACTTCATGAAAATATTAGTAGTTGGTAATTCGTTAGTAAGGTTACTGTGGTTGTAAGGACTCCTAGAGTGGCTGTGTATTGACTTTTTAAGCATACTCGTATCGACAGCACCGGAGCAGTGAAGCGAGATCATAGAATATTTCACTTAAATTTTACTAGTCGTAATAGAACTATAGACTATACAGAGTGTAGATTATAGGTAACTATCTAGAGAGTTTGGAAATAAACTGGTTTTAAACAACATGTGTACACTAACAACAGAACTAGACGAACTACTAACGTATCTGATGTTATTCAATCCTGAGGAATAAGATGGATTACCTCGTATTAGCTAACACCGACCACTCTCAATTGTTTTCAATATAAATATCGGAACGAAACAAGCGTAAAGCTTTAGTTAAATTTCGCGAAACCACCAAACATAATTATCAAACCGGATATTCCACGAAATACGTTTTTGATATTCGGATAGCGTTTCGCGTTACCGCATCTGTTCCGCTTATTCCAATGTCGTGTTTCGTTGTCTGCCATCGGCAGCAGTCGGCTCTGCTGGGAGAACTCACGCCACTGACATACCTTCGCTTGTAAACACCACACGTGTCAGATAATAAATAAACATAGAAATGGTTTAGAACTAATCTGGAATGTGCTGCAGTAGTTATTGGCCATGGCAGACATAAAATTTGATAAGAATATGCTCATACTTTTTGTTTTCGAATTATGATGTCTGGGACTAGGTTTTCATTAAATTAGTTTTAAGTTTTACTATAAGTTATAACTTCAATGACAAATAAAAATTAACTCTATAATAAGTACACATGTTCACTCATAGTGTTATAAACATTTAGGTATGTCACATAAATGACTACCCCTGTAAATCGAATCTCGTACTTTTCAACCACGTTACCATAAAGGCTAAACCTCGTCAATACCCATTAGGAACTTTTTATAGTTTCAGAGTTTATTTCATATAAGATTCCCCCATTAAGAGTGGCCCTGAACATTGATATCATTCGTCGTTGTTAAATTTATGTAATCAAGTAGGTATATAGTTTGTCGACACGAATTAGGAAAGATGATTGATTTACATCTCAGTAGGAAGATTTTGTTAATTAATTGAACGTAACTTGCTAGAAACTACGTAAATGCGATTTAATATATGCTTCATGTTCTTAAATTATTTCCAATGATACATACTCGTAAATATTTTATATCCCGATTTCTAGTTTACGCGAATTCCAACAGAATTCAGGCTCCATTTCAAAGCATGATTAAATTACTAGTGAAAAGAAAACAAAGGCATTGTTATTCATACAAATGTGAAATCGCATCACGGGATAGAGGATTTTGACATAAAAGGGTCTCCTTATCTGCCTTATACGAGCCAGTAAACAGAAAAATTAACAAGATTATTTTACCTTTACCAACATTGCAAAGCAGATATTAATAAATATTATATGTACAACTAATAAGTACAGGCAACATCATTTGCGTACCTAGAATCATACCGTTCGAATAAAATGAAATAAAATTTAAAGTTATTGAAAATAATTTATTGTGTTAAACTTAGTCATAATTTCGATATTGTACGAAAGATATCAAAGGTATAGATAGTTACCTAATCGATTCTTGGAACGTGCTTTGAAGCATAAATGGGTAATACTGTACAAGTTTCTAATATTGCTACAAACATTATATAACTTAGAAGGATACGTGCAACGGCTGGATGGGATCAGGACATAACGATAACTGGTCTATTTCAGTCCGGATAGGAAATTGAAGATGGCTGTGGGCGAAGAAAAATTAGAGGGATGATGGTATCGCTAACCGGAGGAGAGACTTTCCGAACCTTCGATTATGATACAATAACCTTCATGGAACATATAAAAAAAGATTGGACTGACTGTACGTACTGAACTTTTTACACTTCTCATACTTGACGAATATAAACTACCCTCTTAAATAATCTTATTTGGTCGAAAAAGTTCATTTTTAATCTTTGCAAAATATTTATTAAAGGACATTTAAATAAATGGTTTACTCTTATAATTACAAATTCTGTCAGAGTGACTATATACGTTTTATTGTTCAAGGTAATGATCACGGTATACGAGTATGGGGCTATGTATGCTAGTGATATTAATAAATAATATTGAAGTATTGCCAGATATTTCGATCTGTTGTTGCCATGCCAATAAATATTTACGGTCCATAAGCTCCTTAGCTTTCGAAGGGTCAGCTAACTTCCAGAACAAACTAAAACTAATATATAAAGTGTAAACAATAGAGCTAATAAATATACAAACTTGTCAAGTTTTCGTATCAACTATGCTTTATAAAGTAAAAATAACAAAAGCGAAATCTGTATTAATCAAAACTTATGTCATTAAATTATAAATCCTTTTTATGATATCTTTCTTTCTTATCTCCATTGCTTTTAAGGACTGAAGACGAATGCCTTCCGAAGTCCTCTCCGACAATCATATATTTTTACGAAAAGCAATTTTATTCTTCGCGGAATAATTTGAATTTGATGGTGGTACCTACGTTTCTAGCCAAACTGTAAATTACTAACCACGGTTGCTAATTTGTTGCTTTTACATTCATTAGTGCCCCGGCCAATCTGCACTGGTGTCCTTTTCCTGTGGATTATGTAAAGACCTGTAAATTATAGTGGGCTGTTACTGGGCTAAAGTCAGAAGGCGTTGAAAGTGATTCACAATAATCCGCGTAACAAAATAATAAAGTAATAATGTATGTGTTTTGAAGCTTCACCCCTTAATTATGAGCTACTTCTGTATTGCGTTGAATTTGTAGATTAATCTTTATCTTCGATTTATCACAGGCCTCTGGATTACGCTCTTGACCTGTTCAGTTACAGGAAAATCCCCCTAATTGTATTCTGTAGAAGGCAGTTATCGGATTACAATCATGACGGCGTAGAAAGCGACTGGGAATTATCTGTGTAAAACACATAATAGCTACATGTTTCGATACACCCTTTTACGTCACCCCTTACAAACATGGTTGATACGATGCTGCTCTCTTAGGACGATTAATCTTAAACTACGATTTATCCTTTGCCTCGTTCTTGGATGTAAGAAATCAATATTAATTATGGAAGGTTCATTTAATGTAATTAAAATTTTGTTTTCCTAAAACTTTAGTTTTTGACTACTCAGGGTAATATTTTAATACACTCACTATTGAAGGGTATATTTAAAAAAAACAAACATTACCTATATATTTTTTTACTCTTCTTTGATATGACTCGAACGTTCTTTTATAATTTCATTGTAAGAAATTAAAAAAAAAAATAATGAATATGTGAGATTGAAAGCCAGTCTATATGTGAGATGAGCAGTATGTATATGGGTATTTTAATTAGTTTAATATCAAGATATACGAATGTTAAAAAGTATGTAAAAAGCCGAAACCTTTAAATTGTTTTACTGTTCTTAAGCACAGACGAGAAATTTGCTTAAAATTAAATTCTTTATGCCTCAGGCCGTAAAACGGTTTTTTTTATGTTTGAAGTAAGTCTAACATCTATCAATACGAAACTTTCCTTGATACTTTTGTTTTATGGTTGGTGATCAGTGCCCCAGTCGCAAGTCATTATCGTTTTCGACAGCCTTTTGATGTGTCGTAAAGCAGGGTTGATATATGATTGCCTATTTATGTATTTATTGATGTTGTTTATGAATTGTTTGTGTTAGAGCAGCAAATATTCACTGGAAATAAAGTTGCAGCTAGTATTTTAGAATGATACGAGTATATAGCAGGATAAACGAAGTATGATAGTATTTTTGCAATTTTGCGCAATCATCCTATGTGACAAAGATAGTCCCCTTCGTCAGCGTTAGTGGAAGTTGTATAAACAAGGTTTTGAAATGGTAAATGTTTACTTTCTAAAATGTCGTTTTCGGGGAAACTCTAAAACATTTTCACTTTTTAACTGAATAGCGGAGATATAAAAAGACGTAGGAGAGCAATGTCGTAGCTGTTTAGATATTCGAATTTAGATTAAGGCCGGTTTATCCGATTTAGAAAGTGTTTCCGATTCTAGTTTTTGTATTTAGAAATAGTTATCTACAATAGATTAGCTGTCAGGCACAGATCTCATGAGTTAGGAAGCCTGAGGCATATGTCATGTTACTGCTTCATGGTGTAATTTGAATGTATAAATAGGTATTTCCAAGTTATACATTTTGTATAAATTCACCAATTCATTATAACGTTAGTATAAATTTTCACCTAAAAGCAAACTTGTTCACAGCAGTACAATTTAAACGCTTTCGTAATGCAAACTAAATAATTAAATTTTAGTTTTATGAAAACGTACGTGAATAATTTCGCGCCACATGGCCAGGTGTGTAAAAAACATAGAAATGAGTTTTTGACACTAGCGTTTCATTTAGCTACGTAAGGAATTAGGTCAACTCCGAATACGGACTAATAGAGGCAAACTTAAATTTTATTCAAGAGTTCCAACTTAAACGTAAAGAAAGAAAAGGGAAGTTCTGGCTTTTATTGCTTTATAAATTTATTGGCATTATTATTGTGTTACAAACCTTCATCGCTTGTCGGGTAAGTTACTCATAAGCTGTATAAGACATTGGCCAAATGTGTACGAGACTCGTCTGAACCCAAACTAAGGCTCAGAAAATCTGTTGGTAGTTAATTAGCATAGAAACTTCTCAGGGCGGCGGCAGCGGTTCGCTTAATGATGTTAAAATTATATGCACACTGGGTTCCATATCTACCGCATGCATAGTTTGGATAGCCAAGTTGTGCCTAATTGTGTCAGTGCCAGCTGTTCATAAAACTAAACGCATGTTACATTAATAAAATAACACTGGCCATCTGTAACTTTACTTTGTTAATTTTGTCTTTTATTGTTAAGTTAATTTATTTAACTTTAGACTATTTTTGATAGCCGTCAAGTTTTAATAAAAGATCCTATTTTTGAAATCCAAAACCATGATGATTTAATCCGAAACGTTTGACGAGCAGTAGCGGCTATGAAAATATATCTTTATAGGCTTTGTTAAATTTATACATATAGAAGTACTTGAATTTATATCAACATATCTAGCTACCGAAAATTAAATTATATTAAAATGTATAACGGTGCTAAAAAAGATGGATGTTATAAAATCGTTAGCAATACCATGTGCCTTCGTGCAAATACAAATCAAATACGCGCGGGAGAGAAAATCATTTTTGAAATCATTTTTATACTAGATCGCTATTTTATTTCCTTGTCTTTTTGTTCGACAAAGTGACGAACGTGACGCACGGCACGGGACACTCGTTAGCGTGTCAGTTTTATGAGGCCGATTTTTCCACTGAAGGATAACAGGTATGAAACGTATGAATGCATTGCGTTAGATACCAGTACGAGTACTATTTGTGTTGTCAGAGCATTTTCTGTCTGTTTTATTTAATCGTCGTTTAAACAACACATGTGTACGAAGCCTGAAAATGAAACCAGTTCTGTATTGTATTTTATGAAGTAGGTAGTTATTTAGTATAAAATATTTTTTATCAAATTACATTTCTGTACCGCCTACTAAATTTCAAAATTATTCTTTAATCGTACCATGTTCCAAAAATGTTTCTATGAAAAGTATCTCGATATTGATTTACCAATTTAATTATGTTCATAAAACAAAAAGCAGTTGTTCGAGGAAGACAATGACTTTCCGTATTATCTTCGACAATCAAAGTAAAACTGCTATAACGTAATGTTACATTTTCATGTCGCTACAACCTAAAGGTTATTTTGTGAATTATATTTTACTCTTTTCGTTTGAGTTTAAAAGGAAATACGCGTTTGAGATTTTCCTCTAAGATGTACCGTCAGTGATTCAAGAAGTAAATATTTTAATTAGGTGCTTGTTATTTCTTCTTAGAAGACCAATCGAAGCCAGTTGTGACAAAATGGGTGGCTTTTAATAGTACCCAGATTAATAGTTTATAGCAAAGTAAGCGTACTCTAATAACGAATCGAACAACTCAATTGTATTTTATTTGGGCTTAAGACGTATTTTTGAATGTAGTATCTTGTATTACAATAAATTGATGTCGAATTTAATCGTTGCATAAACTAACAGTGCAATAAAATATATTATATCACTAGTACTCCTTTAATCACTTATCACTATCTTATGTTATGGGAGTCCTTAATCTATCATAATCATCGGCTTTATAAACGACAAATACATAGTCTAACTAAGCTATGGTCAACCGGGATGGCAAAAAGCCGGATAAAAAGTACTCCCGGTATTCATGAAAAAGAAAATTTTGATAACAGAATGAAATTATTGCTTTATTACATGCACATACAAATCTATGAATCTAAAACTCTATAGATACAGATTGTTTATACTCGTATCTCAGCTTGTTCTACCAACCTAATTAGGTTGCAAGTGCGGAGATAGGTGCAATCGAAACTTGCGGCGTATGAGGGACCAACGGAGCTGACAAGATTGCCAAAGTTTCATCTACGGGTATGTAGTCGCAGCCAAATGAAAACGATTTCACCACTGTACCCGCCTTTATACCTCGCAATTTATGTACGTCGTCCTATCCAAATGGCTTATGAATTTAAAATAATGACTGGAATAAAATAAAAAAATGTTTTGGCGGGTACACAAATTGCTTCAGGATTTCAGTTAACTCCCGCTTACGAAACGATTCTGTGGAAGAAAGATGATCTTAAATTACTGTTTTCTTAGGGTAAATACTTTTACAGATAAAAGCGTATACCAAATTCTAACGACATTATTTCCTTAAAATAATTCGCGTTCTTACTTTGTGAATATAAATAATTATTGCAGAACCATTTGAAACAATTTTCCTCAATTTTAAGCATCGTATATACTTGAGTAACGTTGATGGAACATTTTTAAAATAAATGTGATCTTAACAAACGCTAAAATATTCATATTGGGAGGATGTTATGTTACGATTTTTAGGTAATATTCAAAGTCAAATAAATAAAACTCTTGTCTTAGATCTAGGAACCTTAAAAACTTTGAGAGTAAAACATAGTTACGTAAAGATATTTTTTGGCATCAGATCTCCATCGCTAAAATATCTTTCTTTCACCTTTGATCGTATTTCACTGTCCTGCTCATTTTTTTCTTCATTTGCTATAACTTTGCAATCAAATAAATGATTGATGAGAGAACAAGAGCTAAGATGGAGAACTAATAAATATTAGAATTGACTTTATGTGCCGGAAACAGGCCAGAAAAAAAGTTAAGGCCCAATAATAACGCACAAGATACATAATACACATCCTCTACTGTCTATGAAAGCGTGTCTTTGAGACTAGAACATTCTAATACTAAAACTAAAGCAATCTATGTATATGTATATGATGGTTTTACATACACAAGCTTATGTCTTTAATTTTTAATTCTAAATTTTCCAACCCAATAACTTCTAAGGTTACTTTTACGATAAGTAACTGCCTTAAATAATTATGTCTGTTTGAACCGTACGAAACCCCGACATTTGTCGAATTTACCAAATAAATTACGTCTAAACGTTTAAATTACAGGAGACGAAAAGGTTTCTGGTCTATTTAATAGGGCTTAAATATTATGTACACTTCATTCTGAAGTTGTTTGAAGTCTGTGTTATTTGGCCTATGTCTTATGAAGTAAAAAGGTAAGGTAATATATGACAGTTCGTCGTTTATGTTGATTTAAGATTATTTTCTTTCTAGAAAGAACCGTCTAATAATAAATTATTCTCCTCGCGCTTTAGGTGCCCACATCATTACTGGATGTACAATACTACGACCAAAACACATAAAAAGTTTTTACGGTTTCAGACATAAGGCCTCTGGTGGTAGAGCTTATAGTGCCATCGGACTTAGGCCCATACAACCAAGAACTTAGGACACATATATTATACCAACATTGAGAAATTTTATTGGGACAAATTTGCTTTAGGTATTGCTAATATAATATTTATAAGATTTTTATACGAGATTTCCAAATTGATGGGTTTTCCAACGACCGCAGTAAAAGCTTTTTCATTAAAAATTCCAGTAGCAACTTTATAACCCTCTCAGTAAATTATAATTTTAAATAACATATGATTTCGGTACAGTCGACCTAATTTACCTGTCATACAAAATGATGTCACGAAAAACAGCTCACACAAAATCCGTGATATTTATTTGTAGTATACAGTAGAGCAGACAATTGTTTTCGATTTGTTATCTAGCTTATCTTTCATTGTTAGTTTGCAACTATCCTTTACAACCCGTATAATGGACTAAATCCAACTTCAATAAACATAAAGTTGCAAGTTTACGTATGCTAATCTAATGAAAATGTGCAGTCGTTTTGCGTCAAAATATGTGATTTTGCGAAACTCATATAGCCCTGCTGTTTCAATCGAATTAGCCACGCTTCTGGGTTTACAAGTTGTATTAATTGGATTTGCACGGAATCGGTAGATTTCAGTGGGTAAGACTTATTGCAGGTCGTCGAGTGGCAAGAAACTACCTATTTTCATGTAAACTATCAAAAGCAAATGTTCTAAGGAACAGCGTATTGTACGTTCCAAGACTCATTAATCAGACGAGATAGTAATCTTGCAGTATAAGTTGCAGCTACATGATAAAAATATCGATTCACCATACTGGCATTGACATAACATACTATGCTACGAGTATATGTGGTCTGAAAGTACACAGCTATTACAACAAGTTGTTCTTTTTTTCATTCAACATGAAGTGTACCAGTCATTTAAAATGTATGAAGCGTCTATTCATTAGACTTTCAAACTATCATGTTATAGAAACATATTATGTGCGCTCACAATTAGATAGATGTTCGTGTTGCTCTCGTGAGTCTTCCTTTGTATTTCTGCAATGACACAGTTCACATGTTTCATTGTTTGTTTCCATCAGCGAGTATTTAATATCTAGGGATATAATGACAGCAAAATTGTTTATTCTTATTTATCTACCCGGCGCCACAATAGTGTTGCCTTAATTAATTTTGCTCTTTCCTACAATAATGAACACGTTAACGCATTTGTTATTGGGTATTGCGTACGATGGTCTAAATAGAAAGAAAAACATACAGCTTTATCTTAGCTTTAGATTGACACCTTAGTTTATTAATAAAAAAAAAATCGAGGATACTGTCACCTCATTAAAATTCTTTTGTTTCACTTTGCGATAATTCTGTTACTGGCATACAAAAGTTTTTGGACTTGTGTTACCTTATTATTATATATTTGTACACACAAAAGTTATATTACGTTCTAATCCTAACGGAGTAACTATCGGCCAAGTCTCCCTATTTACAGTTTCGAAGTTAATGCGTGCCACGTTTTTGTTGTTCTTTTGGGAACTTACGTATCACTATAGCCTCAGTAATCAGGACTTGGATCAACTTTCCACTAAGTCCGATTCTATCCAAATATATGGTCCATTATTTGTCAGACTGTTTTCATTATTTACTGGATATTACTTAACTATATACTATACCTATAATATCTATAATATTTGCTAATTTATTTATTCTTGTAAATAATTTATTGATTTTCAACCTTTTCAATTTTTGTAACGGATAACATATACCTAACTTCTAGAGTTTACAAACTTTTGTTGACTATAAATGAAAACCGCTCCACAATATTTTAATATAATGTAAATTGATCGGCTTGATTGGATTGTAAATTGATTTGGCCAAGCTAATTATGTAGGTGGGCTGGAAGGTTTGTTTGTATGATCTAGATTTCAGAAAAAGATATTATATTGAATAGATTTGTTCTACTTTCATAAATTTTAAATACACTTTCGACTGGAGGTAATTATCTCGCTTAATATTATTGAGACTATAATATGAAGAGCGTATTAACTAAATTTAAGTGTACCTTATTATTAAAAAAGTATTGATTGGCAACCCAACTCAATAATGGTTTTGATTGCTTTATCGTTTTCTTTAACAAAGATGTACGAGCACTCTTATACGTATGTCATGCTAGCGTTTGTTCTCTGAATAATGAATGTAGTCATACGGGAATATTTCTTTATCACAGCATGTACGGCAAAAGCACGTCTTGAAGAGCCTCTTGTAAGCTCGTCTTATATTGTGTGACAGTATGATGCTCGTAGTATGATGTGCTTAAGTTGAAGGAGCCAAGTCGTGTGTTTTACACATTGTTACTCTTATCTTACAGCCCTCGTTTGAGTATGTTGTCATCCACAGACTACATTTTAATTTGGCGTCTAATTCAGTGCGGCACGGCGTACACTTACCTCAAACATTCTTAATGCAAAGAGCTTAGCTTTTTCGGGACAGTTATTTTATGATGTTTGCTAACATTCAGGTTTAAGAATACATAAGAATAAACCTTCTTATTCGTTGATACTTAATTCATGCTACAGTTAGTAACGTCAGAAGCTCTAGGCAATGATGTAATGATTGAAAAAAAATTAAGTGATAGTACATTTTTTTTTAATATAATGATTTTTCATTCATAATCAAAATATTTACTCCGCAGGACATTCCTTCAAACTTTGTGTTAATGGATGTAAAGAGTTCAATGCCGAATTAAAATTCTTAGTGTTCTCTCTAAGTCTGTCAGCATAAAAGAGATTTAAATATTTCAAATTCAAATTTAAATCATTTATTCTGTCTAAGAAACTAATAGTACACTTTGACGAACGTCAAACTTTACAATATGAATAACATAAACCAAATTTTTAAATTTAATTTTGAAACTGTTATAAAAAATATATTTTTTATGGGGATGTTTTTGAATTGGAAACATATTTTGTGTCGAGGAAATAACATCAGACAGATCAAAAATAAACATAAGCTTAACACCTTCAGAATGTTTAGTAGTTGCATAGTTTTCGTGTACCGTAAAATATCGACTTGTTTTGTTTTCTACGCTGTGGTACTTCTCAGTCTTTGATTAGTGTTCTACTTTGTATTTTCATACCCGTGGCGTAAAGTTCAAACTTCTTAGTAATTGGTTTAAATACTTACAAAATATTGTGCTGCAAGCATTTTCACAGCGCTTTGTAACCCGGTTTATTGTTTAAATATTTATTCGGCAATTTAGAACTGAATTGATTATTTCGCCTCGTTAGTTTCATTGTAAAAATTGGTTTATCCAGCTACGTTGTGATTGCATCAGTTCGAATTATTGTAGCGTGTGTTGGAACTATTGGAAGTTCATTTTAGTGAAAATAAACCGCGTAACATATTTTCGTATCTGCTTTATGCATTGTGTGTATATTGTAAGTTGTATTCCATTGTGTATTTTTTGTGACTATTATTTAACTGTTTACGTAGTTATTTTATATAAGACAATTATTTGATTTTTTAAATTAAAACCACATATTTATACTCCTCTTTACAATTTCCTGTCGATGGTGACTATATAGGCAATCAAGTCAACGTTAATTATCAAGTCCCGAGAAATAATATAAACCGCTATTAAAAAATGTCTATCGATTAGTTAGATAAACAAAAAACACGACTGCAATTTTTTATAACAATTATTATATTTGAAAACTCACCTCACACAATGAAGACAAATTAAATGAAACCTTGGCTTACTTACATGTTGAAATTCGTCCGTCAAGCTGTTTCGGCTGTACGTCTATAGCTTGTCATAGGCAGTACATACATACATACACTCGAAAATTATTACTTACTCTTCTTCTGTCGCAGTTTGGTAAAAATAATTAAAAACGTCTGGGGCTTTGTACATACATATAAAACTCATACAGGCGTGCGGTCTTGTATTTATGCACATTTTCAAACAGTTTGGACAACTCTCTTGTGAGGCACCAACGTATATTTCAGCTACAAAGCATTCAGTAGTGGAGGGAGAAAAGTCCTGCCTATATTTCCTCTTTTTAGCTTCAATTTGCACATCCTATTCTGCCTGTTTAATAGACAGACTGAAACGGTACACGGCAGCAATTTTTACGCAAATAGAATGTACCACAGCGAAAATTTTGTGAGTTTGTATTGTTTGTATTTAACAGTACCTGTTCGTGTATAGATAACTTAACTCACGTGTAAAACGTTTAAATAACAGTATCAAACAATTTTTTTTTAGTTTATTATTACATTTATCTCAATTAAACTGCCCTATATAATGCTTTTTGTTTGATTTGATCTACCTAATTTATAGATATAACATTATAGGTTTGAATACTTATAAAAAGGAAAAAAAATCTAGATCTAGAAAAATCCTCATCTTGTCTCCAGAAAAGCTAATGCTCAGTGGTGTACCTATTGCGTGCAATGTGTGTCGTCAGATTTCTTACCTAAGATTTTAAAAACGCGTTAGCTCTTTTTCCGTGACCTCAAATTCCGAGAGATCGCTTAAGTAAAAAGGAGGCTCGTAAGTCTTAAAAAAATCCTGTACTTGGTTTAGTTTAAGTTATAACCTTCTTCACCTGCAATATTGAATAAAAATGATCATCTCAAGCAGTTTACGTTTCAAATTAAAGCTAAGAATTATTTGGTGAATGGAATTGTATGGAATTTGAATTTATATCGACGCAGCGGGCATCCCATTCTAAATTAGATTTAGTCTGCTGCACTCTTTTGTGAATGCAATGTTTCAATGTGGGAATTGCCGTCAAAGTGGTGAAGAATTCGATTGAATTTATAGTTCCTTTTATTGTATCGTCATTGCAATATGCATGAGCCATGGGACTTGTAGAGTTCTTGTTATCCTATAGTTAATTTTCTCCGGGGATTCTGATCTAAAATAATATTTTCTTAGTTCATTTATATGAGCTACAAAAACATAAAGTAACTTAAGATGTAGTAGAAAAATAAGCTACGTAAAGTACACAAACTTTACGGCATCATTAACCATTAAAATGAGTTAATTAACCAAATATAATTTTATTGGTACTCGTAACAATACTGCAGAAGTACCTAATAGAATTTAAATTCATATAAAAATATGTTGAAGTTCTTGATGGAACTCAGAAACATCTTCGTGATATCAAATAAAACTTTCCACCATATTTTAATCGTCTATCAGTTGTTTCGAGAGTTTCAGCGTGAAATATTTCTACCTTAGAGGCAACAAAGCGTAGCAGGTAAAGGAAATTTACATAACATTACATAACCATGAAGTAGTCAGCATTTAGTTTGGACCCTACTATGAGTCGACTATTAATAATCCGTGTATATTCTGTATCCCAACCCGACATTCTGACTGATTCTACTGCCCTCTCCGACCCACAGAATGGGCCCGTTATTGATCACCACTTTTGTCGTCCGCTATTTTCCCTTAATGTACTCGAAGCACATTATTATAAGACATTATTGTTTTTGTCCCATAATTAAGAGCAAGGACGTGCCCGACACGAGATGTCGGTATGTTATTTTAGAATGACAAAATATTACGTGTTTAATGTTTTTTTTTTGAATAATGTGGGAAATACCGACTAGGTATAGCAGTTTTGCTCAGACGTAGAATTAAAGCAAATGAAGGTGAAATCTAAAATTTCTTACAGAAATTTTCATTGAATTCCATTGTTATCTTGATCACATCTCTTAGATAAAAACACATGAAAATGCGCATTTGCATACACATACCAGCTTAATGACTGCACGTATTTCCATTTTATAAATTGGTTGCTAAAATTGTGCAGTTTATTTTATATCAAAAACATTTGAACGATCCTATGTCATGTATAACAGCTTTTGTGTCAATTAATATTCTTTTTTATGATGTTGTTTAATAAACCCAGAAAATTTTAACACTGTGTAAAAATGTAACTGAGGAAGTTCTGTTAAGACCCCGCTTCATCTATGGAGCCCTCTATTTAACCACTCTAAGAGTATTGACACAGTAAACACGCTACTTGGGAAAAGTCCATCTTATTTATTGGTACTCACTTTGTACAGATAATTTGGGGACTTACAGTCACTACTCGAGGACTTTCTGATAGAAAGAGCTCTCGTCTGATTTTCGATGTGAAGAAGGGCTTTCTTATAACAGACATAGTGAGTTCAATCTCTTTTATCGTAGCATTTATGGCAGGGAGAATTGAACGCCGCTTCGTATCCCTACAGTTCCTGGCGCGAGCGCGCGCTCTACCGTAAAATTATGTTAAACTTACTCTGCGTCTTATATCATTGTCATTCTTTCTATGGAATCCTAGTTTATCACTTCTACGTGGCGTACGCCGTAGCCAAGAGTAGTCAAGTAATCAAGTAGGTAACAAGATCTATTTGTATTAAAATCTATTAAGTTTATCGATTCTGTGCCAGAAAAAATGTTTCTGAAGTTTGAACTATCAATACTTATTACTACGGATTGATATTATTCAGCGAAAGGAAAGACTCTTGGCTAGGTTTCGAAACCAGGACCTCACGCTGTATAGGCAGGGTTATTATTATGCCAAGATTTCACATATGACTCAGATATGATCCATTAATAAGTTTCGCAAGTCATTCGCAATGTAGCAGGCAGTCTCTCCATGCTAAGTTAGATTGGTAGACTTATATTACCGTGACGCTCCAAAATATATGGAGACCCATCATTATGCACATTTTCTTAGGATGTTGTTCATCTAGAGATAATTAATTTCGAAATCGTCAAAGTCACGCATATTTAGTAAAAAACTTGCACCGAATTACTAAACTGTCAGAATAGTTACTTATGGCAACCAATCATAGTATCAATATAATCAAGTATAGTATAATTATAATATAAACCTCTTTTTAATATTTACCTATAACAGATGCGCTTCGATAACAAAAAGTAGATATGGCCGATGTTATAACAGCGCTTAACGGTCAAATTTAAAAAAAAAACATAGTTCGGCGATTATGCGGTGCGCCGGCTGGCGCCGTAATTACGGCGTCACTCGGCTAAAACGGGGAAATAAATTGAAAAACCGACTCGCGGTGAAAATGCGAGCCGGAAAATATCTCTTTACGGCACTTGGTCCGCGACTGACAACGGCGAGATAATGTATTTGTTTTTGGCAAAATGCTATTGTTTTTACGAACTATTTATTCTTACCCAACAGTGTATTGTGCATTCAATACAGGGTAATTGCTTCATTAAAGTAAATTAAAATGACAAAGCGGCTGCTAGGTGCTGTTTTCCTTTATATCCCTTGCAGTTTGATCGTGAATGTTTTTCGATCCTGAGAGGAAATTGCGGGAAATTGCGGAATTAATACTTACACTCTGCCCTCATTCAATCATTTTGCCGAGGGATCTTTTTTAATTAAGAATTCACGATGTTCCTTATTCTACAGCCACTTCAACGGACGAACCCTGTCTCGTTCTTACTCGCTATTACTGTGGCATTACTGTGGCAGTAACCAATAGACCGGTAATTCAATGTGAATAGTCCAATTTAGATCACGCGTTCCATGAATCGCGCACGAGCCTAAATTAACCAGTAATCACAAAGGTAATGAGGCTTTAAATAACCTATGCGCTCATTATACATTATTGTTATAGTATAATAATAATGTAAGGGTAGAAACACCTTGCACAATTTCTCGTTGAAAGTGCTGTAATTCACATCCGAATTAAGTATTTGGTTACCTAATTTCATGGTGGTCTAACGCCTAAGTAAAAACACTTGGGTCGGTTAGTAATTGGATGAGTAATTATTTATTTGAGACTTAACTACTAGAAGCCTTTAAATGTCGGAGAATACGTTAACACGCTATCCTGATTGTTATTGTTAGATAGCAGTAGATAAACTAACTACCGATATTAAGATAGGTTTAGTTGGTTAGCCACTAGCCCTCAAGCAATCAACACTGAAGGAGCTTGATGGAATACGCCCTGGGCCACAATAAGAGATCGTAATGATGTGCGGACACCCGAACCCTGTAGTAATTGTTAATGCTGTTAATTATACATTCAAGTATTTGCCTGTGTTTCTACCTTAATCGTATCGACTTTTGATAACTTTTTTTATTTAATTTCATCGTAGAAAGTAGTAACATCTGTTTCTATACAATTTTGCAAACTTTCAACAGTAAAGACCCCTAGTAATAATGAATAGGACATTGTATTAAAATTTTATAACAGGTTACATGTGAAAATAAAAGGCTAATATTATTACCGCCGCCCGCCTGTCAGTTATTGACTAAAACATATTCCAGGTGCCTATATTGATGCGCATAGCTTTTGGTGGCTGTATTTGGTGGCTACATATTTATTTGGCAAATGATGGACATGTCTAGGTAGGTAAACATACAAAAGTTAATTTCTACAGTTTCCGTGTTATGGAAAAGTATATTTGAACAGGTTAGAATTAGAGATATATTTGAATATATATTCAAACTTCGCCAAATTGTATTGTTTTCATTACCTTAATAAGTACCTTCGAATCTACCTTTTAGAACTTCTTTGAATATTTTGATAGCAGCCTTAAGGTATCAAGTTCATATATGGCATCAAATATTTTGTTTCTGTCGAGTCTTCAAGAAAAAATATACTCGTAGTAAGGAAAATGGATAATCAAAAAAAGAAAGAAGATAACATTTTTGAAGGAAATTGATCTTTCAAAGGCAATGACGTTGTATCTTGCTTTCGTTTTCTTATCTAGTAAAATCTAGTCAAGGTGGTCTCAAGTTCCGGATATTAGATTTCCACCCTACGTTCTTCATATAACGAAACTTAATACTATGTTTCCACGTATGACGTGACATGTCCCAAAATTAAGCTCAGGTATTTGGCACCTCGCAAAATATGTGGTCACGTCGCTTACATTGTGAGGGAAATTGATCGCATCATTAAACAACAATTTTCCAGGGTTACTTATAATTTTTAGTTAATTATTTTAGTAAATTGACAAAATTTTCTTTGTATGTAGGTTTTACCACAGAGCAAGGAATGTATCTGTATGTTCTTTTTTTCGTGGGTTTTACCTTTTTAAATTTTAATAATAACACTGCGGTTATTTAATCGTATTTTAATAAATTATACTACAATGATTCATTCTGTGTTAAATAAACACTTAGCTTAATTCGTAAAATAAGCAAAAATAAGCCCAATATATAAAACAACATACAAAAACTATAAGCAGCGGTATTCCTAATATAAACATAATATATGAATACGAGTAGTTAAGTGATACGAATGAAAAGAAACCAACAATAAAGAGAGAAATATTCTAGCTGATTCCAGACAAAACAGACCGGCACGCATTTATCTTTTCTATTTCAGTGGTTATCTTTCAATGAAGGTAATACCTAAATAAA
>LGAG01028530.1:202211-213199 GCA_001278395.1 Lerema accius
TTGATGATTCTAACGAAGATCAAGCGACCAATCCAAATGATAATCCAATCGTTATCGTCGATTTACATATCTGATTACCTACCTACGTTTGAGACTATAATTGATTTCTGAATTATAGTCACAACCCTACTCAAACCCCAAAACATAAAACTTTCGGAATCTGTTGGATTAATGCCCCAGAATACTGTACATATCCTATTGTACATGAGAAGCTATGTCTCAAATAAATCACTGAGCGAAGCCTGCATTTATTGCGGAGCGTAAATTAAAAAAGTTACTAAAATTTCGAGTGAGTTATTGTACACTGTTTTCTGTAGGCGTCAAGGGAAAACGTCAAATCGATGTACAAACAAGCTATTTGAAAGTATTCGAAGCTTTTGGGAAACATTTTTACCTACAAATTTCTTTTTGTTTGAAAATAATAATCTCTGGTATCTTATCTTCTTCTATTTTTGTAATTGTAGCAAATTAGATATTATCTGTATTATAGTCTAATGCAGCAAAGGTTAAGCATGACAATAGTTTGAAACGTGACAATGGTTTGTAGGTGTAATACTTCTTCGTAAAGAAAATATCTATAACCATTTCATCCTTAATTCTACAGTTATATGACGTATGTGAAGAAATCCAAAGATTTATCTTTCAATACTCATAAAGAATGCAGTTCGATACGAAAAATTGTGAACTTAGTATTTGAAGCCAAAACACTCATCGCGTAAAATACAAGATTAGGGAGTGGCTGACAAATCGTTATTTCTCCTCCTTGGCTTTGCAGTATGTAAAAAGAATATTATTACATTTTTTATTTGTGAAATTTCATCATAAATTGTTTTGTATTCATGCGAAAATTTTGTAACATTTGTAATATATTGTCACGTTATCAATCTCAACAATTCGCGGAAAACTTCAAACATACATAATTATAATTTCAGGTTTCAAAGCTAAGTTTGAGTGTGTAATATAAATCGTTTAAATAGATCTGAACTTCATCCGTACAATGTGCTTATTCGTCTATGTGTCGTTAAGATGAAAGGCAGAAACTTTGTTGGTGGCGAATATAAATAATATTTATTTGGTACTGTGGTGTGTGGACATGTGAAGTAATGGCCGGTGGTCGTGTGAGCTGTGCGCGCGGGAATGTCACCGATGGCTAACTCACCGGACTTTGGTATCCTCGCTGCCAGCCTGTTACGGCTCATCATTGGTAAGTTCTCTCGCTATCTCTCTCCATTTATTATCTAATCGCAGGTCATGCTTCGATTTGGGAAACCTGTACTCAAAAAAAATTAAATGTAATTTTTTCCTGACTACCTTTTGAGTCGATATGGTCGACGGTAGGCCCTGTCGGTACTGACCAGTTTTTGCACTCTATAACATGAATTTATGTCTAACTTCTAAACTACTTAAAATAATTACACAAATGAGGAATCGTTCGAATTGTCTTATTTGTGCACTAGTAATAGATTATGAGATGTTATATTCATTTGAAAAAGGATTTGGTAATAATAAATTATTAGGTGTCAAATAAAGGGGGATAATTAGCAATTTTCCAATATAAATATATATAGTAAGCTGTCTTTCAAAACTTCGCTTTCGTTTTGAACGTTCTAGAGTAATTTTTCAATAGTAGAGGGTTAGTTTTGGGCCTTATATTACTTGTAAATTCTGAAAGTAGGGCCGTATTTTTGTATATATTTTATTCAAGACAGCTGACAGCATTAGCATTAACTTATACCGTACAAGTGACACAAATCTGCTCTATTATGTGTACCATTGAGAATAGAATTTTGTTTCGAAATACGAACAGCACATAATACGCAGTACGTATTTGTCCCAATGGACTAATTACTAAAGATTATTTCGACTGTAAGCTACGTATCCACATTATATAGATGGAAGTAAGTACTCATAATACTCGTATGCCGGCCATTAAACACTTTCAAATTAAATCGTCCATTTGATCAAATTACAAACCTATCATTAAGTAGTTACGCTCCCAAAATAGCATAGCGATATGCACTGCTGCCAATTCCGCTATTATGAAAATTAAATTTTCTACTTTACACTTTAAGTTAAATAAATTTAATAGGTACTAATTCGTTGTGTTCGAACAAAGGCCCAATAATGATTATTAATGTATCAAACCAACCGCGCTGCTCTCGAAAGCGATGCTTCGCTCTGTCACTGAGTTGCGGCCTATAGTAGCGCTAATGTGGTCGCTGTGTGCGATTTGCGGTCGAGTTGGTTTGCCCCCTTAACTTCAAAGTCATAATTATATTAGATCAATTATTTTGTTGTGAACATCCGATGGCGACTTGTTCATTGTATTGTTTTACATTGTAGTGTCTATTTATGTTAGGAATTTCACTAGAAATTTCTCGAAGTGAGAAAAATTGAGAAAATCACGTTTAGCCGAGATGAGAAATTCACTTCCAGAAATCGGGTACTCACAAAATGTATTAATTTAATTAAAGGCGGGGATATGGGGTAGGATAGCGCAGCGGGATAACACATAAATTAAAATTTTGGAAATTTTTGTTTGTTTTGTTTTTCGGGCATCACGCTGAACTTACTGGATTGATTTAGATGAAAATTCAAGTAGATATATTGACTATGAACGCTTCACCTTTCTCAACATATTGTTCAATACGACTTGAACTTCGAGTACCTGCAGTGTGGTTGAATTTCGACCTTAAACCGACCATAAGTTTTGAGCACTTTGTCTCCATATCAACGTTATGTGTCCCAAATCTCAAACTCATACATGCCTGCATTACCTATTCTTAAAATGGTACCGAAAGTCCAACCCCTCGGTATAATTATATAGATAAAAAATGTCAAGTCATATTTTACGTTAAATATCCATTGAAATGACACATCGTAAATTTTTTTGTAGATGACACTTGAACCATTTTATGCGCTTTTACCTGAGACTTTAATATGAATTTTCCGTAAAATCTGTGTCATGGATAAGGACACGTCCATAAATGCTTGTGAATGTACGTGTATCGAAAGGTGGACAGTATACAATGTGTACGATAATAAATACCCATAATTCACATCATGTTATAGCCTCTTAACGTAATTAACAGCTCTCAGTAGAGGCGGCACAAACAAAATCTCAATAAAATTTAACTCTTCACACCACTCTTCGTTATTGGCGACATTCATTACGCTGCGCAAGTTAATATTTGAGCGATATATGCTGCATAATACATGACCGAGGTAATTTATTAAGCTATTCATCATGATAATTGTTGTCATCGTAAAAATACGCGGAATGAATATTATTTTAGCTGATTAAATTATTATAAAAGCCGGACGCATGAAAGCGTTTCATGCGTGTTATTCATTGTTTCAGTGTTATTTCTCGAATACAATTTTTCATTATTGAATAATGACTCGTCTAACAGTATGTACTGCGGAGTGGTATGAATAAATCAATCAAATCTACGCTTTCAAAAACAATCATTTGTTATATTGTCTATTTTGACATGGCATTATTAATTGAGTCTACAGTGTTTATATGATTTTATGTATAGTACGGTTGTTACTAACTATTTCTGTCGTACCTACCTATTTGTTACTTAATAAAATTAGAATTCATTATTGATATTATAAAAACCTTGGTTGCTTTTAATAAAACCACTAGCCCTAATAACTTCTTAAAAACATTTCTTTAACTAAGTAACATAAAAATAAATCTTATTCGTGAAATGGTAATCGCATTTCTAAAGTACTTCAAAAGTCCATGCATACTGATTTGTATATTTCGAACTTACATCTAAACATAATTCTATTTATTATTTTTGATACAGTTTCATTTGCTCGGACGTGATACAAGAAATTTCCGTTAGTACCTTTCGTGTAGGCATACGAGTACCTACGTGTTCTGAAACCGCTTCATATTTCAAATAACCCACATTATTCATTCTAAGCACGCTTGATGTCCGAAATAGAAAACCACTTATTGGTTTTATTTAGAGGAAATTAGTTAATTCTAAAACCGTTTCAGCGGAGGCAATCGGTAACAAAATTGAAGACATTTTCATGCAAATGTTATTTTAGATCTAACGCAGGATTAGGTACAGTACCTACTGTAAGCATTGCTTACTGCTGTTCTGAATATGTAAATGTTTTTCGTGAATAAATTTACTTATAGACATATATACGGGTAGATAATCCTCTACATATGCGATTAGATGTAGGCCTAGTAAAACAGCTGTGGATTAGGAGTATGATAACATGTGATGACTATTTCTCGTCTTTACGTAGTCGTTAATAAAGCCGATGATAATAAAATAGGTATTGTCTATTGATACATTAGCAATTACTATGAGATCAGATATTGTTAAATTTTGACGTTCATTAAGTGAGCTATTAGTTCCTAAGACGATAAATGATTGAATTTGAATTTAGTACTTAGTGGGACATTTCTCATAATAACTCATTATAAACTTAATTATTACTTTCCTATTAAAATGTAGAAGAACAAGTAAGTTTTGCAGAAATTTTTGCTGCTGTGGTTTAAATTTAGCTTAAAATATTGCTTCCTTACTTGAAAGACTGCGGTCGGCGTAGTTTAACTAGCGGCGAGGGATAAGCGAAACAACACTGAAGTCAGCCATAAACATTAATTGTTTCAAGTTTAAAATACCTATTAATTTTACTAATGTTACATTTCCTTTCTTAGAACGTCTTTTTTTGAACGACTTCAAAAAAAAGGTTATCAATTCAAAACGTGTATTAATAAATAAATCTGAAGTGTTCACCCTTGGAAGCAAACTAAAAATATACAAGTAGATCTATGTAATACATAATATAGATTTGAAATTGGTTTAAGTAACTTTTCATGTAGTGTACAATAATTTCACGATAAACTGATTACGTGTAGCGAATTTCATATTAATCGAAAGTTTGATAGCGGCCGAAAGTTGGTATTAAAAACAAAGTAGGTACACTACACAAACATACTAGTAGGTGTTGGAAATACTGCGTCCCTAGAATAAATTCTATTTAAATACAAATTTAGATAATGCTTTCGATTTTGAATCATTTTTGATTATGAGGAACACTAGTTTATTATTTTACTAAAATGTTATACCTACAAATATTTTATAACTTCATACAAGATACGAGTAAATCCAATTTTGTAAAGTTATTGAGTTAGGCGAAATTCAATTCATAGACTTGTACATCTACACTTTGTACTTGCAAAATGTGTAGGTGCAGTAGGTATATTTACTGTGACTCATTGTAAACCATAATTTATCATTACTTTGTATTTGAAACTGTATCCAGTAAGTTTTAACTCGAAGCAAGTTTACTTTAAAACTACTCTATCAAAACTTAAACAACTTTTTTACGAGATTTCTTGCTTAAAGTGAAGTATATGTCACAGCTCGTCTTGACATAGCAATTAAAATTCTATTGCAAAGTGGATTAATTAATATCACACAAATAGATTATGAGATATAGGATAATAATTATAAAGTAGTGGACCCGCCCTCGCTTCGGTGTATGTTTTTTCAATATGGCTGACCACGTCAACTCTCAAGTCACGTCAGTTAGAGAAATTCCATACAAATCTTAAATTTTAATAACTTATGAGCTAGTGGACTGATTTAAATAAAATAAAGCCTAAATAACGCCCCGAGTTCAGGATTATTTATGTATTTCATCCATTGTTCTGTCAGAACAGCCGTTTTTACGTGATGGTCCTTTAAACACACAGACGAACAGGGTCCCCCTACTTTCAATTTTATTTTAGTTTACAATAGTTAAACCTTCGAAGGTGTCCAATTCCTAAGTACCTACTTTTGAAAACAAAAAAGTAAACAATATTTTACAATTATTGTAAATACCACGGAACACGTAAATACCTATTTATCGATGTACGTATAGTCCTGTCAAATGCAATATAAATACAAGGTGTTTCCGGGAAGCCTTTTAATTACTTCATGTTCTAATTAATTATACCACGTCGTCCTTGTCATTTTACTTAGAAATTCAATTTCTTCCGGAACTTTTTTTTACAATAATGTACTATTTTCTTATAAATTTCGTCGCCATTAAAAATTTTCTTACTACGTACCTACCAACATACTTCGAGTGGTAAACGTTACGATTTATACTTTAAGGACATTCAAGGAAGTTACGTCATAACCCTGAACTAAGATCGCGGTCGGCGTAGCTTAATTTGTTGCGAGAGTAATAAATACTTTAAACCCCAGACATTAATGCCTTGCAATATTACTTAGACGGAGACAAGTAATGGCGTTACATTACAAACCACTAATACTTGTTTGTTTTTGAGTTTGTGAACAAAAACATTAATTGAATATTAATGAATAGGGATCAACTATTATCTTTTTAGGTCAGTGACAGTAGGTAATGCTTTCGAATAAAAAAGGATTAAATTTAAAAAATGATAATTTAAACATTTAATGGTTAGGTAATAAAAGAAAATATAGGTATACATACTTATTATTATGCCTATCTCTTGAAGTTATTGACGAGTGTATAGAAAACTTTTTAACCGCAATTTTTTTTTACCAGTATTTGTAAATCGTAACTGCAACGAATAAATAATACTTATTTGTTTCGTTGTGATTAAAATCTACGTCCTTCGGTAATTATCTTAAAACGTTCCATAAGATTCAATCGTGAATAGTGCAGCTAGTCGTCCATTCCTCAAGTTGCGGGTGTGTCGTCACAGCGTGGTAACTAACGCAGTCACTAGCAAGGCATCGCAACCATTCTATTCCTTTTACATGTTTTAATCTTCCTAATGCATCGTCTGTTGCGCACACTTTACAAATGGTTGCAACCGCTTATATTCCGCACTACATATTTTATGTTTAATTCCCTGGTAACACTGCTTTTTCCGCTGTTTCCGGCTGCACTCGCTTGCACATTATTTTTAAACGAGTTCAAATTTGATTTTCTTTTTAATATTTTACAATGCTGCTACGAAGCCATTAGGGATGCGACTTTCTGAGGAAGGACGCTTGTGTTATCTATTAGTCATGCTTATTTAGCTTTGAAGAGGTAACTTAGTATGCAAAGTATTCTTGTAATATAATATTAAATTGTTTCATATATAATAATAAAAGTTTATAGAATTAGTTATGTGTAACATTATAATTATATTAAGACTGGTTTCCTTTCAAATGTATTTAATTACCTTTTCTTTTCTGAAAAATAGAGTCTAGATGATTAATTAACAATTATACGTGGCCATTAAAAGAAAGTAAATAGACATTGCTATTTATGTACATTTTGTGTCGTAATTATGAAATAATTATAATTTAAATGTATGTAATAATATATTGGCCGCATCAATCAATGCCCGTTGAATATAACATAAAAATAAAATTCATAATACGTACCTTCTTTACGAATCGTCGACCCTCTTCAAAATCGAATTAGGTTAGGAAAAATTCACCTACATTGGTTTGCACGATCCTTTTGTTATAAAGCAGGTACTTTTGGGGTGGTCTGAGAATCCCATCGAAACTTCGAAATTCCTTAACTGCTATTATATGTAAATTATTCGATTTTACTCCCTTGTAATCTTTTACTGCATCATTACAAATGGTTTTGAATATGTTACGAGCTTTTTGGCTATAAATTGGCCTCATGTTGGCGTTAAGTGAAAAAGTATTATATTAGTGCTGATGGAAAAGAGTTAAGTATATTTTTTATGTACGTCTATAGTAGAACACGAATATTATTATTTGAACAGCAGGTACAATCAATTTCCAATAACTTACAAATTCAGCACTTCGTATGTATACCTACTCGTAATAATATTAAGGTATGCCCCAAAAACTTCTTTAGTTGTCCCCGAAAATAACTATTATTCTCTGGAGAATTCCGAAGTGCCAATATTATTACTATAAGTGTTCTTTATAACTATCTTTATCGCAGAGAAATTTTTTCAGTCCAATACTCGTTGTCCTATATTAAAGAACTTATTTCAAATCATCGTTTTATTTGTTTAATTTAGTACATAATAATTTATTTGTAAAATACTTATAATTGCGGTCTACAATAATAACTACACCGTGAAATCCTTTGAATATAAAAAGTCGCCTCGTATTAAACTACGAGTATATACATATTAGGTATAATATGGGTTAGTTATCTAATACTAAATCAACAAATATCAGTGAAACGCATATCACTAAGTAAATAAAACTGTAGATGATATGCAAACAGTAATAAAGATAAACAAATTATATTATTGCACATCACCGCAATATTTTGATAGTTCATTGAAAATAATGTATGGTTTTCATCGATTTCGGAAACCAATAAACACGCGGTGGCTTCCAACACGCCAAGCGTAAAGCGTACATGTTTGATTGCAATTATAGCTTCTGTGGCGTATGTTAGGCAAACCGTAAATGAATTTAGCTAAATTCATAGCTTCTACACCTGCAGCTGTAGGTGTACTTAATATTATAATACAGGTTTACACATAGGAATATACTCGTAGGTACTTGATGGTGCTGAGAACTACGAATGTTTTTCAATATCACCACAATCCAAAACTGACCTAGGTACTGCTGGGCTCTCACAAATATATTTTTTTAGTTTATGTAATTTATAGCTCCGTAAATAAAGTTTTGAGAATGACAGTAAGCAAAATTAAATAGTATTTTCTGGAAGTGTACCTATAGAGTGGGAGCGAAAGAAATACAAGGAAATAATTCAGGTGCCTGTACTTATTGGCTCAGTTTTACAAATATCAAACGAGAACAGGTTGGTAAAATAACTACTACTACGTACTAGCTTCAAACACTACTTAGAGAACTGAAGGTTCACCGTACTAAGGATTTCTTGGTGATATTAGGAACAAACTCCTCAACGCGAAGGAGAAACTCAGCCAAGCTCGACGTAAACGGCTTTTACCTACATTCGCTTCGTTAATATCGCTCATATGTGTGCTACTTTATTCTATTGAAATTAAAATGTACCCCAATTTCATTGTGAAGAGTGCTTTTCTCTCGCAATCTTAATTATAAAGCTTTAATAGAGATTATGAGGGCAATTAATCTTATAAAATGATAACCAAAAATTCCTCATGGAATTTAGTAAGATATTTTTTGAGAAATTATAAAACAAGAATCTCTACGAATAAAATATGCTGTAAACAATTTTTACTTGCAAAAGTATTTTTTATAATTATGCCAAAGAGAATATTCTGTTTTTATATAGTAGTTACAAAAAAGAACAAAATATTAAAATGTCGTTTTCTAGCGCTGGTTAGCAACGTTACTATCTTCAGATAATATTGCATTGAAATCAGATTTTTTAGTTCTTTCAATAACTTTAACTATATACTCACTGCGAGTACACTGAACTACAAAAGTCTATATTAATTGAAGCGAAATAATATACTTTGTAGGTTATTTTAAGAGGCCTCAATACTTTCCTATAATTAGTTTTAAAATCTATTAACAGTGTGCCTATTGTTCTCGTTATCGATTAAAGGATATTGTTTCATATAATATCATTGTCAATTAAATTGTCAAAGTCAGGTACGCAACTTCAACTTATTGAACTTCTGTAGATAGGTAATTAAAATCTTCTCTTCGCAACGTAGGCATGTTGCTATAATTTCGTGGAATAAAATATCAAATAAACATCTCGTCTCTGGTATTTCTGATATTTTTATAGGCAATATTGAGTATTTTATTATCAGCTAAAAAATTATTCATTATTTTAAATCAGTAAATTCAAAAAGCTGGAGTTTCAATGAAAAAGAAAATGAAATTCTTTAAACCTTAACCTTAAAAATAATAACGTCGATTTTAGCAGTTACGAAAACTCTATACAAATACCAAGTACTTCACATTACACAGTTAATATGGTGGTCGTAGATAAATCGATAACAGTATAATATTATGGCATATTTTAGGGCAATGAAGCCTAAGTGATGTCACTGGTATAACGACAAAGATTTTTGTAATCGGCAATAATTGATTCCGCAACTATAAGGTATGTAGGTAGAGCCCACAGATCAAGCAAAAAGGTGTATGCAGGTGGAATGCAGCCTGATATAAACATATAGGTATAAACACAAAGGACTAAACATAATCTGTGAATAGTGCATTCACGCGTTGGATGATCAGTTTAAATATGCTAATTACTTTAGGAATTCCATTAAAACTTTCCTGAACACATCGGATATTATGTTTAGTTCATTCGTTTCTGTACGTTTAAATAAATGTGAACACAATCAGTATTTATGTTATTTATTCTTCTGTGTATTCGCAGCATTTGTGTTTTATTGAGTACAATATTTCTCTGTCAGAAATATCTTGGGAGATTGTTGAGTTAAACTACAACTTAATATTACGAATTCTGCTCCTGTGTGATTAAGAATCTTAGTCTTGATAATGATTTTCTTAAGTTGTTATGTTACGTGTCAAAGTGGCTTTGCTTTTGTGATTTATTGAACTGTGTTCCGGCATCAAATTCTGAAATTCAAATGAATTAATCTAATAACATAATTATGTATTTCGTCAACACTACTTTGCACGTTCTTTTTTTAATCTACTATTTTTTTTAACCTTAAATGGAAAGGTGGAAAAAGAAAAAAATCAAAGGAAAGCATTTCTATCTCGAGCTCAGGTTAATTTGGTTAATGGTATATTGTGTGTAAGCTGATCTTCTCCTATTTATGAATGTGGAATACATGTAAAAAAATGAGTGTTAGTGACCCTTAGTTCAAACAAAAGTAGGTACTTATTTGATGATAAGGGTTAGGGTGAGAGAAAACCCAAGGGCCACTGCGACTGTCCTATGCATGAACTATTGTAGCCAAAGAAAGTTTTTAAGTCTGATCGATTTTTTTAAAGCGTAAGGTTGATAGATAAATTCTTCCTCGCTTACCTCTTCGTGGGTACCGTAACTAGCCTTCTTACGTTGCGAAGCACAATCCGTAGTAGTGACGACGTCGCACAGGTCAAGAGGCT
>LGAG01028530.1:213246-259791 GCA_001278395.1 Lerema accius
GATTGTAGACAATTAAATGGATCTTATTGTATTTAAATAATTTTGTTACGTCGTCAAAAGGTTGTTTCAAGTCTATTTCAACACGACTTCAAAGCCTGTATTTATAATTTTCTCGGTAATATTTTTGAGATGATGACATGATTACTCGTATTTTTAAATAGGAACGAGTTACAAGTTAAAGTCATCTCATAATACCTTAATTAAAGGCCTGTTTTTAGTCGACATACAAAACACCTGAAAGTGATCGATGACTGCCACGCATAGATTTCTGTAACCCCAAAAGCGTCATCAACTACGTAGTAACATAGTGTAGTGACCTAGGATTAAAATACCTGTTACTACGTACATTTTTTGCCCGATTGCGCCAGCCAGAGGGTAACGTTTTTTGTATGTATATGTCCATTTCTTTAACGCGCTCTACAGCCTGAACGGCTTGACGAAATTAAATGACCTAGGATTGAAATACCTGTTACTACGTACTTTTTTTGCCCGATTGCGCCAGGCTGCAATATTTTAAGGCACGTCCAACGCCTAAAAAAATTCATATACATTTTCGTTTTTCTATTGCCTATACACTGCCACTAGGTCTACGATTATACATAGTATTTGTTCTTATCGGGGAATGGTTATATTACAACAGAGCCTTCTAAAGTGGAAACAAGCGCTACGCCGTAACCAAATACTCGACTTCGTCCTTTGTTCTACATGGTGTTCATTGGACAACAAGCAAGGGAGCTTGGTATAATAATATATCAGGATGATATCAACTTACACACTAATAACATTCGATTTAATATAAGTTTATATTATACAATAGTTTAAAATGAACTTTTGGTACCAGAATTGTTAACAAAAGACCATCTTTTAATACCCCCGAGTTAACTTTGCGGAAACTGTGTTCGTGTTCTGTCGAACATAATGCGATATTTAATAAAGAGTGCCATCCTGTCACGGCGGCGGCAACGGCTACTCGTAAGCAGAATGTTGATGCGCTTCTTTGTACTAGTTACTTTTAAACTAGCCTTAGTTCAGCTACTACTTATGTAAAAGTATGCAGATTTATTTCTTTAAAGATAATCCGAGTAATATCTACATTTTAGTATGTTACCTACGACTGCGTAGCAATTATTAATACATTTGTAACGCGACAGAAGAATGTGATAATACTATTATTAAAGTTATGAAGTTGGATGCTTTGTTCACGCAACTGTTCTATAGATTAATATGAAACTTCAAACATAGGTACACTACGTCTAAAAGTAGGATATACGATAGATTTTATCCGGGTTTTACTATTATGTTATTGTAAACAGCTTTGTGGATTATCTACTTCGTTCATATGTCTGATTCAGTCACAAACATAATCAATCAATTATATATATGTATGTATGTATTTCTATTGTTTATATTTACAGAATTATAGAGATGTAAAAATAAAATAGCCAACCGAGAATGCACCTATTTTATTATCGCAACTCAGATAGTTGGTGCTGTCCGTATTTGAGTTTTTGTTTGTGGCTTATTTGAAATGTATGTCACAGTTCTGTTGTGGACATAACCACGAACAAAATGTCTCTTCCAGCGGTGCTTGTCAGCCGGCTTCACTCCCACATTCCTCACTGGAAATATTGTAACACATAGTAGCAATTGTTTTAATGAAAGTAGGTAAATAATACAATTTAGTAGTATCTAACATTACCTGTGATAAAAAGCTCTTACACTCTTGTTAGCGAATATTGACAAACTTACATGAATATCTTTTCTCTGGCTAAATAAGATCCAGTAGTAGTAAACACAGAGTAAGCCGGGAGTAAATTCTAATTTGCTCTTTGAATTAAAATTAATCCTAGGGTTAGCTACTTTAGACGCAATTCACAGTTAACACAATGCGTGTGTTCAAAATTCGTATACTGCTGAAATGTAAGAATTAAGAAACTAAGTAGTCTTAAAACTATTTTCATAATAAGAAAAATTAACATGCAGATTTTCAGTAAACAGACGTTATCATACAAGATAATGTACCTCCTCGTAATTAATTATACGCAAATTAAACATACACAAACATCGATCTAAATCTATGTCACTGTTAATTTTATGGGTAAATTTGAAGTTAATTACTAATTAGGTATGCGATTTATGATCACAGGTTGGCTGTTTTATTCAACGTATGCCATATCATGAATAATCCTCTTATAATTCTTGTTGGGATATTCAGAAGATAATAATACCTGTTTATGGTTAAAACCACGCGATAATAATTCAAATATCTATTTTCGATGTTCCAGCTCATTAAAAGTCAGTTCTATCAATAGTAAAGGGATTAAAGTACAATTAGGTCGTGTAAAAATACAGGTAGGTATGTAACCACCTCATACAATTATTACGCCACTCAAAACATATTATTAGGGGAATTGTTCCAAGCCTGTAATATTTTTATAGGTACAGTAGTATTTAGACCAACAACAAGTAATTATACTCAGTACTGTGTAATTAGGTTTCTATTGCGGTTTATTGAACCGCAAAGGTCTTACTGCTTTATATAAACCCACAGTATAAACCTATGTTATTATAATTGCAGCTATTGTTTGACATTAATTATTAGGTACTATAATATCCACAAACTACAATGTAGACCTATATTAATTTATTCTTTATACTCGTAATTATACTCATCATAATGTAGTATGACGTAGGAAAAAATGGGCTAACTATACGGAAAAGTCTTGCTAAAATTGCTGAAATAAAAATTTAATATTTCTTATTAATGTATGCACGTAACATAAAAGGACGAACAAACTTAATGAAAGGACAATAAGTTTCTATTTAAGTTGCTATAACAGCAATATCGAGCATCGAGTAATTTTGGTACAATGGCCATTACAATGAAAAATAAAAGGAGAACACACCCAACATTTATGTCCAAACGTACCCAATTTGAGTGGAGAAATTTGCGTATATGGAATACATAACTTGCTACAATTTGCAAATAGTAATACAAATTGTATCAAGTTTTTTGATGTTTTGCATGTTTACAAATGAGAATTGTGATGATTCGTTGGAAATAAAGACGCTAAATTATACGTGAACGATTTTTCTTCATTCGCAATTTCGGAGAGACTGTCAGAAATAGAAATGTATTTTTTTACATAACACGCAATGACATATTACGAGTATTATACTGCTTATAATTATTATACGCCCCTACGAAACAACCAATAAAAGTGTTCCTCGCCATTGTTATCGTCTTTGCGACAACTATTTAGACAATTATGATGACTATTTCCTTCATAACCTAAAAAAAAAGTCGATTGGGTTGCTGTCGCGTCTTCATAACGAGTGCTTTTGTACCTCTATAATAAATTGAACATTTAGAAATATTGTTATTTTTCTTCATATTTCTTCTTTGTTTGTAAGTCTTAGGTATTAATGATTTCTAACTAATAATTTCTATTGATAACTCTGATCTTTTACCATTATGTGGCTAGTTAGTCGTTTGTCAGTTACATCCATAAAATAATTAATTCCCGTTTCTGCTTAAACTACAGCGTATTTATTACAATTCCAGCAGATTCTCGAATTTATAGGTACTTAATCTAATCTTAGACCTAATTTATGTCTACGAACGTTACTGAGCGCTATGGCCTAACTCTATATGTAGGTACTTTTACTTATCTACCTAACTCTATATACAGCACTTCGAATGATATCAGACTGTTGTTTATTCGCAGATTGTACGGTACCTTAGTAATATAGAGGTACCCTTTTTGTCATAATTTGCGGTGTCATACATCAGTACATGGTACGCTACCCAGAAAAAACAGGTCACAGAATAATGTGAGGTAGTTACAACCTTATCACAGCATTTGGATCTTTTATTACACAGATGTTACATTTTTAAGGTTTCGTCAAAAAAATCAAACACCCTTTTGTGGTATAAGAATATGAGAACAGAAAATGAGCTTGCTGTACAACCATTTGCAGCCACCTATAGGTAGACATGGTGACAAACCTTGAGCAGGACCTTATCCCCCCCTAGTCTCCTTATGTTGGTTAGTAGGTCTTGTTAGTAATATAACAGGAAATTTTTATAAATTACATTTGTGATTGTTAAATATGTCTAGATCTGGGTATCTAGAGAGAGCATGGTATAGTCGTTGAATTCTGTTCAAAGTTGATACCAAGTAACTCTACGACAAACGTGTCAGAAACGGTCTTTTGTAAAACCTCAATTTTCTTCTTGTCAACGTTTATGAACGACGCTGATCACCTACCGCTAGATGGCGCGCTCGTATCTCGGTTACAAAACTAACTGCATCTAAGTGAAATTGCTTGGGTTTATAAAATTCTATGCTAATTTTACTACACTGGAAGTAGGTAGGACTTACAAAGTATTTTCATAACAATGGAATTTAGCAAAGTAATGGTTCAAACATTAGCTATTCACTGCGGTTATTCCTGACAAAAGCAACCACTACTACGACCATCTATTATTGTTTGATTATGAGGAAAATGAGCAAAGTATTCTAAATTGTATCAAAATGAGGGAGAATTTAGAATACCTAGTAAAGTGTAAAATTATATGAAAATAATGTATGTGCAGTGAAAACTTTGTGGTGCATGTGTGTGTAATGTAAATACGTATAGAAATTGCTTTTATTTATAGAACGAAAGAGCAAGAAAATAAGCTATTTATATTTCCTAATCGAATAATATTAGTCGAACGTTGTAGTAGTAACCTGAACAAAATATTATTTTTTATCTTAAATGTAAAAAGTTGTACTAACCTACTTACCTACTCGTATAAAAAAAACTCAATTTAATTACTGTTCTATAAAATCCCTTTTCTACTAGACTACGTTATTGGCTCGTTATTATTTTCTCTGTAAGCAATTATAATGAATAAGATGTTATACTCCTGGGTAATCTGGCAACGTATTAAAGGTATTTATTGCCTTGAAAACCGTTTTCTAGACTTCAATGAATATCCTCAACATCGTGAACTTTTGTATTACACAGCGCCATCTAGTAGCTTCAACAAAAACTACTGGAGATGCTTTAAACACACGGATTGCATACTAGCAAACGTAGTTCTCCCTCCACCCGATAGATGGCGGTACAACAAACAGCGCCACTGTATGGTGTCGATGAAGTTTCCTAGATGGCGCTGTGTGAAATCTGAGATATGAACCTCTGATATGAATTATATTACTTCCTAACTTCTTTAAGAAAAAATATTTTATAGACATGTAGATGGCGCCTCTTAACTGTTCTTGATTGAAACAATTTTATAAGCTTCGGACATTATTGTAAACATAGTGGAAAATTTATTTAATTTAAATGGTAATGAGGCATTGACGAGTACGGGTAAGAGGTAGGGTACGGGTAAGAGCTTTAAGGACGTGAAGAAAACTTATGCGGATATTTAATAAGTGGCACTTTTGCTAATACTCCACATAACCATTTACATTTACTAGAGAATGACTCGGCACACCATGTCAACTTGAACTATGGCACATGTTATATTTCTAGGTGTGTGAATAATTCTTCACTACCTACTGGTTAACTTCACTTATTAAAAATAATACTTACCTCGAAGTATTTATTTAGGTTCATATAAGTGCTTTAGCTTTGCTTCTAATATTTATACCGGTTTTAAATTTAATTAACATTATCCTGAGACGGTAAGAACGGGTCAGTTAGCCACCATGCTGTTTATTGCAATCACTTGAAGATTCAAGTTAGACTAGGTAATCCTACTCGACATTATTACTATCCTAGCTGGAAGTACCTCTGCCTACTTAAGTACATTTACCTTACTAACACGTTTTAAGTTTTAACATCAGCAAGATTAACGCTAGGTTAAAAAACAAAATAAAATTTGCAGAAACAGTAAATTCAATTTTTACTATATAGACACAGGTATTATACAGGTAGTTACCGAGTTAACTGTTTCCGTTACCTGTAGTGTCGAAATTTCCTAAAATAATTGACCACACTTCAGACGATTATGCGATGTTCAAAATATTTATAGGTAATGTTAATACCTCAAGCAAATAGAAAATATCCTTCGGGCGGATTTTCACGTCTCTTCGTGACCAATTTCAAAGGAAACCACAGTCCCATTACGTCACAATATATGGTCGTTGTCGACGTAAAAATATTGAATCATTGAAGTCAAACAAAATGGCAAGTTAGATGACAATGGTGATTTTGATCGAGAAGCGTCTCAGGCTCGATATGTGTCGTTAGATACCTACGCTCAAAGGAGGCAGTACTACGATACAAGAAAAATCATTCATAATTATCCTTCCTATAATTCCAATTGAAGTAGATGTTACGTAGGTACTAGATCTAAAATACAGAGAGATTAGGTTGAAGTGATCCTATCTAAGTATTTACGTAGGTATTAGTCACTGCGATACCAAAACCGAATTGATTTTAGTATTCACGTAACTAAATTCTGTTATTATTTGGTATTAGGTACAAACCACAAGTAAAAATGTCGATTATACCTCGTAATAAAGAATTAATATCGACTTACTGGATATTTTGGCGAGCTGCCCGATTGTAAGACATCTCCATAGGATATTAGTTTCAGGAATCTCGGACAGCTACGGACCTGAAATGATCGTAGTAATTTATGTATTTTCAATATCTAGCGACAGAAATAGGTTTTCTAATATTTAAGTAGCGCATTGAAAAGATTTCACATTTTATTATGGTTCTATAAATTTGTTTGGATCGTGTAGGTATGCCTTGAATGAGTCTGGATTCTTATTTGGTTATAGATGTCTATTGTTTTACACGATTTAGCAAATGCTAATTTGTCTCAAAAAGCTATGAACCTGAGAATATTTACACGGGTGTTAAAAAATCGCAGCTAATGGAATAGGCATAATTATAATTAGACGTACAAAACTCTATCCAATAAATGTCTAATAAAAAACGAATAAGGTTCACTTGAATCCGCCTGTCGCACCCAATTTTCTCAGAGAAAGGCGACTACGGAAAAAGATAAAATTAGATAATCATAGCTATAGAATTTGGTGACCCAAGACGGACGTGTTCCGTAAATAAACGAATTGTTACTTTGAGGGTAAGGTTTTTCTAAATAAGTAACTAAATATCTATTGGGCGACTGACTCGCATTTACCTATTGAGTAATATAGGTACATAATCTTAACCATCTCAATTCGATTTGCATGTAGTTTTTCGTGTTAATTTGTAATAACAATTTTTTACTTTTGTTTCAGGTAAGAAAAATTGCAATTGAAGCATAATTTGTGTTGCAAACGAAAGCAGTTAATGGTAAGTACTAATTTAAGAAGTCGAATCCCAACTTTAAGTAAACCAAAGTTCATTTTCAATCATCAATTTTATCCATAATCTTTAGGTTACACAAACATAGTATGAACCTTTGAGATTTGTTAAGTTTCTAACTAACGTGAAAATTATAAGGAACATTTTATTTACTAATAGTACCTACTCAAAGCGGCATATTAAAAACTCTGGGTAGCCTGCTTGTTCTAAAAAAAGTAATGTGAACATTATGACGTTATTAAAGAAAATCAGCTTTATTGTACCTTTATAGCATTAAAATTCTTTTTTACATATTAAAAAAAACAAGTAACAAAATACAGAAACCTTTTTAAGTCAGGGTCTCTAACATTATATACTTTCGGTCCATAATTTCATGTAGATGCAAAAAGGGTTGGTTTCCTTGAGTAAATATCCTTGATTAAGATTATACCTACCTGTAGCTACTTATAATACTAACACAAAATAACAGCGAACTTTACCGGAACCCGACCCATGGTAAACAAGTAGGTAAGAAAGTTTCTTTTAGGGCGAGAACTCATTAGCGAACTTCTGTCGGTCAAATGTGTCTATGGTCACACCGTAGGGCGTCGTTTCCTTGTCCACGTAATTATAGGAAAGTACCCAACAAATTTGATACCGGTTATGTCAAAGTCACGTAGAACAGTTCTTAAATTAAATATATTACCTATATGCATATACTAGTTCTTTGAAGTGGAATATGACAAACTATAATAAAAAATATTGGTTTAAAACTACGAGTATTTAACATTCCACATTAACAATCACATACAAAACCAAAAATCAATAGGTAAAATTCTACAAATAATAGTAATACTTACTTGCTTTTTTGTTTACGTATTAATTTAATGTTCTGCAAATAATAATAATATGAACTGTGTAAGTTTTCCAATTTATACTTACGAGTAGTTACTCTTAACACTTATTTGTGTTACATATTGTAAGAGCCCCGCAGCGTTTGCCTTCTTGTGTACTAAATTTCAAGTCTCCAACTTATCAGGAAATTAGTTTATTTTCAGTTACCAAATTCTCCACGAAATTATGTACGCTGTTCCTTATTTTACGAGGTCGCAATTTACGAAAGCATCCATGTAGTAGGTACGTGACATTCTGTAATCGCAAAAAACAGTTTTCTATTGGTGATCATTTATTGAAAATTAATAAAACCGTCTGTTTAGAATCAAGCTAAACCCTAATAAAAAAATGTCAATGTCACTCCCATAATGGAGGGGATTCCAATGACATCTTATTATGATCCGTCAAGTAGTTTTGGCTGTAGAGCTTACCAAAGAAATGGATGTACGCCCGAAATGTTATCTTAATACTATAAAAAAAAACTCTCCTTCGCAGTAGTCTTAGGTAAAGAGATATAAAATAATGCTGTTTGGTAAACACCCAATTTGCAGGTTTAGGTACTATCCGAAAGAAATATATTATTCGTTTCTTCTCTGCTTCATCTTAAAAATCATCCTGAGTGAATTTTATTGTTTCAGAGAATAAAACGTTTCTTTTTTGGATAAACGCAGACGAGGGTTTGATTTGTAGTCCGTGACTTCGTGTAGATGATTGGGATTCGCGTGTTCGGGGCTCAGTCGTTAATCAACTCATTCGGATGTAACTCAATAAAGTAACAGTAACATTGGAAACATGAGTGTCAATTTGTATTGCAAATATCATCGCCAGTCAGGGTCACTCACCCTTGTATAGCTGGACACGAATGAACTTTAAAAATTTGTGTCATTTCAATTAAATAGTTATTATAGTAAATCGGTTTCTAAACATTAAAACTGATTTCCTGAAACTTTGTTGTGCTGAAACTGACGAAGCCATTAACAAGGAATATCACGAAGACATATTAAATGAAAAAGAGATTACCTTACAATAAAGATGATTGCAACAGTAATGATTATCCGAATCGTAAATCACAAAGCATCAAAGCAATGCAATTTCACTAATGTTAAATGAAGTTTGCAAATCATTAACTGTAGTTGTACTAAATGTAATTTAATTTCTAAAACAGCGTTAAATTCACTTGATTGTGATTGCGTTGACTACGGTTGGTATTGCTGGTAATACTACCGAGTATTCACCACCTGCACTTGTGTATCATGTCGTTAAGAGTGCTATTCAACTGTGCTTTCAGCGAAAAGTCTAGCTTTTTGAGGTAAGCTGTTCAAAAGGTTAAAATGAGATGCTAATGCTGGTCTTTAGTTTGTGATTTTTTTAGCCATTTTTAAAGCTTTAGTAGACATAACTATAGCTAAGGCTTCCCATGATTTTCTAAGTCCGGAAGCTTTCAAGCCACTAGCCATGACCGATCCAATTATAATTACCAATCGCGTAGCTGCTTTGACTCAAGCCATCGGATTATATGCTGGCCACAACGCGGTTACACTAGGCCTTTGTCCTGCGATAGATCTCTAAAGCCTGAGCTAGTAATTGCACTGTTGTTGGACATTTGCAGTGATTAAATTCTCTCAATCTACTTCAGTGCATTCGAGTCAATAGATAGGCTTCTACTTAGACATCATCTCTTCTTATGATTAGGTGTGATCGATGTGCGGTATTCATCTATTTTACGCAAAAATAAAAAAAGTATTGACGTCTCAATAAACATAATTATTTCATGTATATTTCTACTCTGTTAAGAATAAAATTGGAATGGGTTTGGGTATTTTTATCCATTCCCCTACACATTTACAATTTTTACTATGAAAGCAGATAGGTGAAGCTTCTGGTCCATAAGTCATTTCTATCAGGGCATAAAGTAGCGGGAAAACATTGATGATTTATGTTCGCGGTCGAGCGACACCCGTACTCTATCCAATGGCATACTGCGTACAGTACCAATAAGGCTCCTCTCACATGAAAGAATTTAATCACGAAATAACTGTTGTAACATCAGGTACGATCCTTTTACTAACTACCGAAACTTGCGAAAAAGATATATTGAAGGTGAAACTGTGAACACTTTTTCGAATAGTTCAGAATCACACAAGGTTTTGAGTTTAGATTTTTATATCGAGAAAAGAGTATAAAGTTAATTATAAATTACATTTAATTTTGTAAACAAATGAAACTTACACAGTCTCAGATTATCTCGTAGTGGTAATGATTAAAATGGCGTTAAGATTACGTTCATTTCCTTCCTTTTAATGCAGTTTTTCTTGATTCATTATAAATGTTTGAGTTAAGATAAAAGCAAGATTTTCGAACGAAAATTTCTCATACATTGTTCTTTAATGAATTGGAAACTTTCTTAAGATGAGTGACTGACAAAACATGTTTATCCTCGTTGTTTGTCCTTGTTTGTCGCGCAAACAAGATGAATATGTTTTTGGGTACACATTCATGAAAGATTTTCTTTACCGGGTTGTACTTAATTATGAGCACTAATGATTCAATGTATCTTTTTCCTTTATATTATAATGAATTTTTAGATTTTCAAAATATTATAGAAGAATTTTTTACCGTTTAATACCCGATGGCGCTAGTTAGAGGGTATTGTTTTTCGTTTGTATGTATGTCTATATCTTTGGCATGCCCTTCAGTCCAAATAGCTAATTATGTCCAACAAGACTATACACTTGATCGATATTACTCCTTGTAACAACTATACCAAATCTCAAACTCCCATGTTCCTTCAATTGAAAAATCGTTAAAAGTTAAACTCTATAATTAATTGTACATTTTACTGATTCACATATTTGTATTTCATGCCAGATACTAAATAAGTGATAGTACAGAAATGTTTAGACAGAAAAGTAATTGGTACCTTTGAACACGTAGCCCATTATTTGGTCACTATTTTTGTATTCAGAGCACATAGCTCACTACCACACCTAGGTACAGCCCCCAACCTCACTCGTTATCCGCCCACCTCGATAATTACGAGGGGAGTCCAAAAATTTACATCAACAATAGGATTTGGGCGATTTCGTATTTTCCTCTCAAAATTGCTGTTTAGGGCAAAGCGTTGGCAAGTTATAATAATTTCGCATTTAGGTGCGTAGCTTGTCCGCGCTGGAAAAATAAAATTGACGTTTATTAAATTAAGTTCTTTATACATTTTTAAAAATAAAAGCTATTAAATAAAGTTGATGTATATTAATTTTTTTAATCTTGTCTTTATAAATTACGAAGGTAGGTTCTCCTTTTGTTGAAAAATTACCATCCGTCGCAGAACAGAAGCCTTTTTAAATATAACCATCATCCATTCAAAATTCTACCCCTATTTACGGAAAACCTAAATGATTGAGCCGAGATCGTTTGGGCATACGATTATTAATTAAAAATCGAATACAATAGTGCAATAGTAATTTTGTCCATTATTCATACCTTTACGAGTAAAAACAAGTCATGTTAGATTTTAGCGTGTTCTTGTTCATATGTATTATCTGTATTCTAAAAAAAAACAATTCATGCCCTATTAAAAAAATTGGCCACTTAGCAATTCTAGCCATAACTTAAAAAATTTGCTCAAAATTAATAAGTATAAAAACTTGGGAGTGTCAGCTTAATATTGTCTACCTGAGGTAAATCCAGGAGGCACTTTCAAAAACTTTTTTAATTAAAAAACGACCTTACTAAGAACGTACGCGGAATTTTTAAGACTAATTCGTGCATGCAATGATTGATAAGTAGGGAGAGATTGGATAGTATTAATTAGTTAAGTGAAACATCAGCTGTTTAATAAGTAATTATGGCAAGCGCTGCGGATGAATTAGAAGTAATCACTTACCTCGTTTAAACATAATGTTGTTGTGAGTTGTTATTGCTCTAGAAATAGACCATGAGTTGGTTCAATTGCGTTACCCTCTTTCTATACCTAATAATGGTAACTTTACTGCGATGAAGTTGGATATACGATTCGGTGAAGTTATTTATAATATTAGTTATTAATAGAAGTCTCTTACAATACGGATAGTTTGAATCTCGTTGTACCAATTAGCACCAGCGTCCATGAATCCCTTTAATTCAAACATTGTAGCATGCATAGACAATAGGTTAGAGTTTATACCCTGCTTATGCTTACTCTGTCTCTGTGCTTAATTAGTAAAAGAGAAAAATATGTTTAGTGACCGCGATAATAAACCTTAAAATCGTGTCGTCATCATTTTTGAATTGTTTTCAGATATCTCTTCTTATAACATTGAGTATTTTTATAAGTTAATAAATTACGTTTTTGTTTATTAACTATACCAATTTGTACTCCAAAAACAAAATAAAGCAACCAAATCATTTTCGTCATACATCTATTCACGAATTGCCGTCGAATGACTGATTTACAGTATATTTTACGTATAACATTGTTGAATAATATTTATGAAACTGACAACGGGAGTAATGCAGCAAAATGTGATTTAAATACAATATGTAGAGTAGTTGAAATTGTTCTTTACAAATCCGTCTACAGAATTACATATTCCCATTTGTCTGAGCCGAGAGCTCTTCATGCAGACGTCCGTTTTGGCAACAGACTGTATATAACTTAATACAGTATGTTCAAAGGATGTTCGTTCTAAATCCAAGACGAAGTAGTGTGCCGATTATCTACTTCCCAGAGATATATTCTCGATGTCAGTGAAACCGGTTGTATTTTACAGTCGTTTTGAATTCTATTACGTTACATGTTTAGGACAATTTAGTAGTCACTATTTTCGTAACGATTGGTAGGTATACTATAGTAGCTATATTTATTCAGTACTGTTTCCTAGTGTTTTCATATATACCTAAGTTACTTGAATTTTGGTGCTTTAAGACGGTTCCAACGCTACTAAGTCCATAACAGTTAGATGTTATCGTAGTGGTTATATCTACCTGTAGGGCAATTCAATACTAAATAGGTTCGTCTAGGACTAGGAGAAACTCGTCGAATATTCCGTTGTGTAATCGTAGCAATTAGGTACGAGACGCAATCTACTAAATCGGAGTAGAGGTCACGTATGTAGAATAATGGGTTCAAATTATCTACTGTTTAAGTTTCGTCACTTAACTACGGTGTACGGGCCTTTAGGTTTTCAGATGCCGTGCCATACGCGTACTCATTTGTTCATCGATTTGTGTAATTAACTCAAAATCGACGAGAAAAAAACTAAAATTATATGTCTTAGACTTATGTTATTTTATCCAGTAGTATCTTTTAATAACATGAACGAATTATAATAATGATTGTAAGTCCTTAATTTAACACAACAAAAATCAGAGGATAGCTACGGACAGACTACTTACTGTCATTATATTCAAATTTGTATTTTACAAAACGTCCACTTCTTGAGAAACGTTATTTGTTGCAAGTAAATAAGTGAGTGCATTTAGCATAGTCCATTGTCATCATAAACTTGCTGTTTCCAGAGCTGTTTCGAGCTCACGCTGTATCTGAGATAATTACACAACGCATTGTATGGCAGACCATGCCCGGCTTATGCACATAATTTCCTAGCTCGTAGTGGAACTACTTCGGGGATGGTTCGATTATTTGGCTCTTTGAATATTTAATAGCACTTGTGTGAAGGTTGTAAAGTCCGTGTTGCACGTGGTTGTAACTATGGTTTCTGTTATTATTTCAACCTTGTAGATCGAACTTGTATCTTGGGTAATAATGGTGACTTGTATCGACTAAAATGTCTGTATTCTCTTTCCTAGATTTGTCCCATATACGAAGGAATGAACTATTGTTTATAATTTTACAATATTAATTTCCCAAATAAAACTTAATATTTAACTTAAATTTTCAATTCCACCTTTTACTTTCATACCACTTAACTCTAACGAAGCAGCAACAAATAAATCTCAACCAAAACAAATCTAACGTAACACTGTACACTCAAAGGCTAAAACTAATATCTTTGTGGTCAGCATTACATTGGTTAAATCGGATAAGAACACTGAAGAGCTAAACGTATTAGGTATCTATGTATTTTGTTTGAGCGAGTTCACTCGAACGTTAACACCGCACACTTGTCTTGTGCCGTTCGGGCAGTATGGAGCTGGGGGCCTTTCTCGCATAATTACAGAAATGCATTGTGCCTGCACGGGAGCCGTTTACGTCGTAATTTGTGTGAAAGTGTGCGAACCTGAAAACAGAGAACTGAGGCTTTTATCCGAAATTGGCAACATGAGTACGATGCCCTCGAAACCGTTTATTCACGTCATATTTCGCCCGCTAATGACTTTCGCATCGACATGTAAATTAAACAGTTTTGGTTTCTCGTTTCGCTGCGGTATTCGGATCTGACTCATCGATTATGGAGTTTTATTTCATGAAAAATAATCTTCATGTTTTAATTTTAAATTACAATTGATCATTATTGATGTCGAAAGACATGAATAAGAATATCTTCTCTCTGTTTATACCAAAACAAGCTATATATATTTAAAGTTTCAATTCCAAACATTCTCAACTCTTGAGCTAAAACGAAAGAATGCCACCCTATTCACCTACTTCAGAAAGTATGTTAGCGGTAGCTACAAGTCTCAAGATATGCTTCTATAGTTAGGTAATATACGGTATGGTTACAGTCAGTAATAGAACTTTAGTTGTTTATGGTAAAGCTGCGGCTTTCTGGGCGTAATACCTCCTGAAAATGTAATTTCATGACATATTATTTCATAGGGATAAAAAGCGTAGCAACGTTCATAAATTTCTAGTAAAACGACATCAATTGGATTACTTCACGATATGAGCGCTCGGGTGAAGGTTTATATTATGTCTAAAGCCTTAAACTAACGTTTTTGTTTCGGTAAAAGCGATGCGGTTTTAGTTTTTCTCTCGGTTATTGGATGTGGGTTAGTCTCTTCTGGACACCTGAAATATTTAAAAGTTAAAATATTAAGTAATTCTCCATACACTCCTCAAAGGTTTACATACCTTGCCAACTTGGCATTAAGCCAGAGTGATAAACTATGACCTTAACCCCTTTAATTCTGAGACGAGACCCGACTTAACAGTCAGTTTAGTCAAATATGAGAAGAGATTCAAAACCAAAACACAATAAGTAAAACCCTTTGTCCGTCCTCTGGTAGAACTTCACGTCAGTAGGAATGAAGTGAGGTCGGTCACAGATGTTTGCTTGGTTGGCTGGACGGCTAAATTGAAACGGCTCACACTCGAACATGCCTGACATCATACCGCACATCGCAGGCCGAAATGCACATTTGTATTGGTGGAACTTCTACTGCTAAACTGTAAATATCAGTTACTAAAATACTTCGATTTATCGTTCATCTTTAAATCAGAATTTACATTATTGTTAGCCACGAAAATGTTAAATTACTTATTTATTGTTTTTGGAATTAATACGGGCTTACTCCAATTTCAAAAAGGTATTTTAAGAACCTTAGTAAAAATCTTGCGAAAAGGAAAATAAAGTCTGAACTTCATCTAAACTGGCTGTGTATAGACGTTATCATGTTAAAATTTATGGTTAACTCGTACAAAATGTTAATTATAATTGGGAACTCGAGACTTGAAATTAATTACGACGTTTATTTTTAACCAAAATCATCGGTCCAATTCACGTCCAATTCGACATAATGGTATTGTTTTCGATTGTTTTGCGGTATAACGTCATCGAAGCTTAATGGTTAGCGTAAACCAGCGGACGACACGGTAGAGCATTTTAAATTTAACAATTGATATTATATACCTTATTCATTCGAAATAAGGTGTACATTTGTATATTTAAGTGGTAGGAGACTAACCTCAAAGCATAAAGGTGGATTCTGCTGTCAGTCTCCGTCAATTTTAAATCCTCTGCCGCGCCGTCCGTTAGTTTGCGCTGGCTCTTATTTTCATGACCTACATATCTAAGGTTACCCGTTGGGTCGCACAAAAGAACCAAGACAAAGAAATATAATTATATATAATTAGCTATTTATCTACGTACCTAAGTCCTGTTGTCGTCATGTAGAACACTTTTTAATATAATATCTGTAGGTCTCATATTCCTTTAATAGTTATAAATGAGAAAACGTGATATAGATGTGTAAACTTCATATCAATATATTTATTCCGTAAGTATTTAGGTAATATAATGTAATAATATTGTTCTACTTAGTTTGTTCAGTGTTATAGGGTACTACTACTTATACTACTACGGATGTACAATTATTTACATGTAACAAACATGCGGGATGTATGTACTAACAAATAAAATTAAAACGTATACTCAGACTCGTAATGCAGACTTTCACAAATAAGCTTAGGATAGAGTTAATGATATTATACAATCAGGTTTTTATATACACCTAAACGCACTCGGCATGAAGACAATATCGACCTGTTCGGTTGTTTTTTATTTAGTTTATGAGGGGACAGCAAATGGCTATCGGAAGGACGATAGAAACGCAAGAAATGTAGTGTGGAACACCTTTTTTGCTTGTTAACTAAAGACGTAACATATTATGTATAGTATTATCCTATTCCTGGATGCAAGTAAAACGTAATGATTTTGTTACTTTATGACAAGATGTGGATATAATTATATTTAATTCCAAACCTTCTTTAATCTCTACGGGACGAAATATACTCGTACCAAAGTAGAATATTCAATTAATCGCATGTATGTAGTGATTACACAGTTGGAGGTTTCCTGTTTACTCTGGGACTGTTGACATGAGGTAGTAGCCAGAAAATAATCTAACTAGTAGATGGGCGACGTCCTTCACGATTTCTGGCATGATTATAAGCAAAGTTTTATGTTAGTACTAGACATGGAAGTCAATGGTTATATTTATTTTACCTATCTGTCCATAATGTTACTTACAAGTATATATACAGGTGGGTGGTATAAAGATTTATAATTTTAATATGAAGCTGATAGCACGTTTCAATAATAATTAGGAAAATTATGTCTATGAATTTGTGAAGGGAAACAATAACATTTTAATTGATATGAACGCCCAGTCGTTGTTTGAAATATCGTTTAAAGACATTTTATACATCAAAATATAGTAGAAAACCTGCACACAGCTGAATAAGATAAATAGTTTCTGAACACACAGGGGATCTTGTTAATTGTTTATAAAGGAATCTATTCAATTTGTAATATCACTCAGGCGAATCCCGTATGCGAGAATCAGAGGACGATCGCAGGTTTTCAAATGACATCCATAGAATCCACGTTTAAAGAGCGTCACACAATATGCGCTGTGGACCGTACATTCTATTTAACCGCAGGCGTTCCTAATCGACTAATGGAAATTCATACTGGTGAAAGTTGTTAGTTTGTAGAGACATTCTTCCATTTCATTCCTTTATTAATAGCATATCACAGGTGCTTCATGACTAAAGAGGCATATAGCATATTTTATGCCACTCGGTGGAAGGAATAGTGTCCAACCCAAGTGTCGGAAGATTTTTCATGAAGCCCAATGGCCTCCAATATGGCGGTACAACCTTTATTTAACCTTAACGACTGCTATTAATGGCCTTATACCTGTAGAAATACAGATACCCTCGAAAAATATTTGGCTCTATCGATCACCCATCTATTGAGTAACCGCACTTGCTGTTGGTTGCTTGTTGGCTAACGTTAACTTTGTCGATTTTATAGCATAGACAAAAGCTGCCGAACTCTGAGCGATTTTATAAAATACTTAACCATACTACGCCCCTAATTTTATTAGTACAGCTGAACATTATTAGTATGTGTTCACTGCTGCCATAAATTTACCATAATACTCATATACGTTAAGTAATAGAAAGCCGAAAGCATAAATAATCTCGAAGGACGCTTGACTGGACAATGGAAAAGGGGCAACGGACTCCCTGCTGCCATTATTATGAGTTAGTAAGTTTATTTATCAGCTGCTCTCTAATTTAGATCTCTTTGACTTTACAACTTGTTGAATCTAACAGAAATAAAATTTGAATTACGTCTATGAAATAATATACAGAGTTTGTAATAGATTTTAAACGATTTGTAAAGAATTCTAATATTATGTAGTTTAGGATTTAATGGCAGCGTGCTCATTGCTCAGAAATTTTCAATATTTTCTACGTGAACTATACTGGAGAGAAACAGAAACCTCATAAAGTTATTCCGCATCTAATTCTATGCGATCCTAATAATAGAAAGTTTAGAGAAATTAAACTTGTCAAGTGTTTTCATTTTGATATCATATTATTATATCCCCTACTTTTGAGCATAGCTTCTTCATTCAATTTCGTACCAATTTCGGAACCGTTTTAGGTATACGGTATCTTCAGTGTTGTGCTATAGTTTCGCTTAGTTGCTGTTTAGACACTTTATTTATTGGTCCTTGGGCAATAAAGAGACAAATGGAACACTTAAGTGAGCCATACTTTATGACCTACATAGCTCGTAATATTTATCGTGCGTTTATGTTCTTTTCGTTGTGTTTCGTCAAACCATAGCAGATAATTTTTCTTCCACTATTTCTTTACTTACGATACGATTTTCATATACATGTTGGTTTATATATTCTGTACGATACGAATAATAAAAACATTTATAGGTTTATCTTTAAAATGATTTGTTAAAGAGTATCGTTAATCTTTTAGCACCTTAGTAAGATTATAAAGTGACGAACATAAATATACTATTTAAAGACAATTATCCTGGGTGTAGGCAATTTATTTGTACATAAACTACAGTAATCAAAATTTCATTACAAAGTACAAACACCTCGTTTTCCTCAATCTTAGAAGGTTTTAAAATAGTTTCTAATCTTTTAAGCGGAAAGAACTGCGGACGACAGTAGAATAAAACATGAAGGAAGGTCAAAACTTTTTGAATTCCTAACTAGAATTTGCTTTAGAAACCATTCATTTTCAGGTAGCTCACGAATGTCTTTGACTAAGTTTTCATTTATACATTGTGCCCTCAATATATAAAAGGAATTGGCCGATTTCTTTAAGTAATATAATTTAGATATATTTTTGAAACTTAAATTAATAGAGTTTAAGAGTGAGATTACTATACTTTAAAAGTAATTTTGTTGGAAGAAGATGACTAAAGTATTTAATTGTTTATAGTTATTTCAATATTTTGCAATAATGGTAATTTATGATTAAATTTTATAGAATTTTTCTTAAATGGTTCTTATTGCTAGGTTTCAGACGAACGAAGGTTAAAATAAGAGCAAACTTTATAAGGAAATGTCTAATAAATAAATTTGTGAAAAATCTGCGCAAAACTCTGAAATCTCGAGCAAGCTATTCAATATGACGGGTTATTTATCAAAGTGCTTTGAATGAAAATTTACTCGCAAAACATTTGTAGTATAGAGGTAGCGTAACGGATTTAGGTTATAAATGAGTTTCTTGAAGCAGTAAGTGGCTGCGTATACCGTAAACGGTTCCAGCAAGGTGAACTAAAAATATATGCAGTTGGTACGGTTCTTTGAATTTGCTTATCAATTAAATTGATTCTGTAAGTACATATACTCGTACCAGTATGACATAATGGCAACATTAGCTAATTGCAAAATTGTTGGTTATGATTCTTGACCGTAAAATGTTGTTAAGATTTTCTTGATCTTGATAATTTCTTGAATGTCATGAAAACCTTTCTTCACAAGATAAGTACTCGCAGCCAAGATTTTATTTCAATAACAATAGCCATAGCTATCAATATATATACTTCTTCGGTCACTAACTAGGTTTTTGCTTGTGATAGTTATTTTTTTATTAAATAAACTTGTCTTATTGTGTAAATATAAACAATAAACATAGAAAAAAATGCACGCACTAACAAAAGGTTTAATATGTAGGTCCGTTCATATGTTTTACGAACAACTCAAAGTGAAAAATTGCAATTAGTTAAAAAGCGTTTTTGTAATATCTAAATGCTCAATGCAGCTTCACAAATTTCCCAGTAAAACGTGTTGCTTTATCGTTGTATCATTGAAATAATTGCATTTGAATGATACTCTGTTTCTACTTGCTTCTTGGATTTTACGTAAAGTACGTTTACTGTTGAGAATTGATTTGTTTTTTTTAAATACTTTATTATGAGCTTGTTTCTTCTTTGACTTATGAAATATATTTTTAAATACTTGTACTTCACTATCACATAAAGATTGATCTTTTGATTATTTCGTTTACGTCTGTCTTATGGTGCTTTGACTTTGAACAAATGTTTAAATCTCCGTAAACATTATGAGGAAAAAAAGACGTAATCTTTAGAGTAAGACATGTCTACTTTTTGTAAACAACACATTTTCAGCAAATGATGATGATTTTACGGTGAAGTTGTATACTCGCTTTTTGGCTAATTTCATTAAAAATATAAATAACCTTTTTCTGAAGTAATTAAAGTGTTGGATTTATTGTAAATGAATTCATACATCTCTGGTTGCATAATTTTTAAGCTTAAAATTACTAAATTTTAGAATTGTATTACATGACTCTAAGGTGTACGTCGAAAGATTATTATAAATTATAATACGAATCCGTAGTTCATTGCATATAGACTAGTTCCTAGGATCGATTTTACGAACAGCTTCTCAATTTCCATTTAAGATGGTGCCATTTCCTTGCGTTTGTCGCGTGAAATCTTGTCGTGGTTTTTGCAATTAAAGTGTAAGCAATTATAAGAAATGTATACGCGTAGTAATTGAAATTATACCAAATTATAGTAAGTACAAATCAATGGGCTTAAATTCTATGTGGCTGACAGCTGCATCGGATATATTTTATCCACAATTCGCCTCTACGAGTGGTTTAAAAATTCAATTCATGGAATTCCAATAAAATCAGTGACTGGGACAGTAATTTATATTTACAAATTTGCAAGCCAATTTTGATCGAGTAATCCTTTTTATTTTTTAACTGCTTATAACGTGGTGCAGCTGGAGACCTGATAAGAGAGCTTAACATTGGATATTTAAAGCATAGTTTCCCACGGTACTACAGTGTTAAAGGGACGCCAACTCAATCACTGGATTATGTTTCAAAGGCCTCCGTGATGACTGAATGACTATTATCTTATGATAGTAATCCGACATACAAGCAAATAAATAAACTAAGTGATCCGAAAATTTCCGTATTTCGTGAAGTATACTAGAGACCCCTAATAAAAGCGTGGTAAAAAGAAAGATTTTCTCCGCGAACACGTTTTATGACTCTTCTCTCTGTGTTCACAACTTAAATTACATTACTGCACTTCCAGATTTTATTTATTCAGCACTATGCGCTCGTGTGTTATCTATTCCCCTACTCCCTGCGCCAAGCTAGTACAAACAACTTTACATATTAGTACTTCTGGTTCATTGGAGTGGTCCTAGCACTAATTTTAATGTTTACATAGTTCATCCAGCTGACAGGCTATCTGATGTAACATGTCATCGCTGTTCATTGTCCTCTGTAACACCAAAGGTATACTTACATTTTAAAACTAAGAAGGTGGCGATAAATCGGGATCTATGTAGCGTTTCTACTGTAATTTAATGGATTTGTAAAATAACTAAATAAGCTATGCCAGCTATCGCGAATACAAGTATCCTATGAGTAGGCTGAGTTAAAATCCGACTTAACATAAAAATACAAATTGTGAAAGAATTAAAGATAAATCTGTTCTGCAGTTTATAAACCTATAAAATAACATTAAGACAAAAGTGTAGGATGAATTCTTAAGAAGACCGAGTTGAGAAAGTAATATTAAATGAACAAAGTGCTCACATAATGTTGTATATTCCAATGCACGCGTCTGTGGCGTAGTCATATCCGCTATCTTTTAGTTTTTTTTTTCTTGCGGAAAATAGGTTTCTCTGCGCTTTCCGAGGCTTTCTTATGCTCTCTTTGATTCTATTTATACGTTAGCTCGATAGACTCTGTACATCGATTCTATTTACGCTGCTTTGCATGAATTTGCATACAAACTTTGAACATGATTTTTACATAGCTTGACGTGAAATGTGTACTTAACAATATCTTGGCAAATCTATTTCTGTAACATAATATTTGACTTTTATTATTTACTAAATTAATAATTTCACTCAAATTTAGACATATTCTATAAGTAATTTTCTGTATAGGACATTGAAATTTGAAATAGATATACCTAAATCAATTAGATAAAAGTGGCATAATTTATGTAAACGCCACCTAATCCTCACACCCTTTTAAAGTTTACGGGTACCTTTTAGGATGCGTTATTTATCTGCGCCGTTATCGATTACGGCCACATTACGGCCATTTAAACTTGCCTTAATCGTTTTCGTTCGAAACCTCAATCAATCGCTTAGCAAACCCTCATTATCAAGTTATATTAATGAGATCACTAAGTCGTCAGAAACAATATAAAACTTAGTTTTCTGCTTACCTTTAAAAGTTACCCGACCTCTTAAGAAATGTTTTAAGGTTTATGAAGGATATAGGTACGTATTTAATTTATTTATGAGTTTCCATTGATTTAATATTTAATTTAACCAGTTGTAAAATCAATGCGTTCCTTTTCTAAAAGCTCGCAGGCCTAATACAACACCATATCGGACTGTTACTCTACGAAAGCTGCCGTCGAATGCTCGTCAATCAATAATTAAAATTACGCAAGTTACAAGCGAATGCTCTCAGTGTGCCTTTGATAGTTAAATAAACTAAATTTAATCTACATTGTTGTTGAAATTTGTTTAGTGCCAAATGAATTAAACTGAGATTCCATTAATGGAGCATTTTAACAAACAGATGGCATTGGTCCAACATTCGTACTCGAATAGTCTGAACCACATTGAAAGATGTTTTAATCGAGTGCCTAATTGTAGTACAATTGCCTTCAAGTTCAACATCTAGGACAAGATTTTGATAATAAGCACGTAACTGTATTTTATATATTGGTACCTATAAGTAAACATACACCGACGATTTATTTATAAAGTACCCTTAGACTCACTTTTTAAGGCTGCTAATAATTCATAGGAATTTTCTAACAAACTCCTACGGTTGAGTAGAACCTACATTAGGTAACTAAGTACGTAAATAAATTTAGTCTACTTTTATAAGTGAGTGTCAACAACAACTTCCTCCTAATATTTGTTACAAACATATACGCGCAGTATGTAAAAATATTATGGACATGTGTCGCAAAAATAGACTGCAAGAAAAACTTGGGAAAACTTTTACAGCGCACTCCTACATAAAGTACTTCTTTATTGTGTAACTTCTTTTACCGTTCTTGTATAAATACGTAGGTACTTGTACTAAGTGCTAAAAGAATCTTTCACCAACCTGTATAGAAGCCACGTAAAGTCTTCAGGTCAAAGATTTATTTTACTTATTAAGAGAGCCGATGAAGAGACTTGTATAGTGTACACAGTATTACGCAGCTAAGTTCAAGTTTTATTTATAAGAGGTCCTCATTGGTCGAAATTCGTCGACGTTCGCGTTTTAGGGAACAAGTAAAATATGATTACGAGGCAATCAGTTTCTTTGTGAGATTCGATTAATTTTCTAAATTATATATTTATGCATATGCATAAAAAGTAGCTTTCTGTACTCCTCTCCACATAAAAAATTATGTCATGTCTCAACAAATATAAGGACGGATACATTTATGTAGAATATTTGTAAATAAAATGATTGTGGTACTTTCCTAGCTCTCAGTCGGAAACTAGAAACGGGTCTGCGCTGCGCAATGCCGACTGTAATTGTAACAAGACAGTTGCCTCCAGGGACAACTAAGTGTTTGTTACCGCAGATGGTGGATGTAGACACTTAGCTCCAAATGAGGGCTACTCTCTATAGCTCATGATCGTACCCCCAGGGTTGGCACATAGCTCATTCAAGCAAGCTTTTCCCACTGAATTTAAATTCTAAACACGGTTTAATTTTAGAATAATTTGTTACACTTTCTCGACTTTATATTTAAAGGAAGATAAATAGAACGAAACAGAGATGGTGTTTACAAATTTGTTACCTCGGTGTTGTTTGGGAAAAGTTGTTTTATTTTTGTTCTTGTAGGTGGTATGGTAATTAAATAAAATGGTATTTTGATATGATCCGGTGATCGAATTAGTTTCTAACCATAGCAGAGACTCGTCGAACAAAACTCGTCAAGTCAAATATTGTTATGCATCGGATTTAAGTAGGTATAGGTACGAGTATATCTCGCAATAGTTTTGGACGAATCAATTTTACAGGAAGACACTGTTGTAACAGTGTCAGTAATCCTATAAAATCCTCTTTTTATTCCATGCACGAAACCCTCAACATTTATTATAAAAATTTAAGTCACATTCAAGGAAAAGGTAAACCCACGTATTGGGTAACTTCAATATTTTCACGTTCGCGTATTTACCTGTAAACCCAGCCATTACATCCTGTTTACGTCAGCTCGTTATTCAAATGCAACAAAAATAAGTCAACAGCAAAATCAAGAAGTTGCTGATGTTCAAGGAAAATATACGACGAACATAATTTATGTAGCAATGTAAGCTGTAAACGTGTATATAACCTAATAGGAATACTATAAAATTATAACCTTTTATATTTAACGTGAAACGTCTTGAGGCCTTTTGATGAAAAATCTCTCGGGTCATGTAATGGTACTCGTAAGTATTCACTGTCGCATATAGCTACAACACCAGCCGATATAAATAGGTAACTATAATTTTCGTGTCGGTACAGTTATACAGTATAATTATTGTAACTCCTCGAAAATAAAGACAACTAAACAAACGCAACTAATTCCTATGTTTATTCGTGTACAACTAGTAACAATTCTAGTTTTCGGTAATATTCCTATGAAGCTAGTATTGTTCACGCCCGTACATTCTGAAAATAATATAAAAGTTAGTTTATACATTCGTGTTACGAATACCGTGTACATTTATGAATTCACGCACGGGTATTAATAGATGTAGTTATGCCCTCGCTCACATGCTGAAGCACTTTCAGTGAAGTATTTGAACCATTTTGGCCTTTATTTCTGTGCGCTTAACATGAAAAATATTCGCGCGAAAAAGTCGCACCGGGTCAAATCAATACTTGACTGAGTATTATTTCAAATGCTAGGCCGGGAGCTGTTACCCGACGCGGACGGTTCAATTCGTTCCCATTTTATTGCCGTCAATATTACTCGTATAAAAGTTAGGAAAATAAAATAAAATATAATGCAGTTAATTCATTCTTGTAATATAACTCGCTTACGGCTTAACGATGATCTTATACTAGCGTACCCATTAATCAAAGTCTATGAAATTAAATTAAATTGTGGCTTCTATCGGTCATTTAAAAGTTACTCGATCACTAAGACTTATTAGCTGTAAAAACTGGATAATGCTACGTAAATGTTATGTAATACGCTTGCTTGCTTTTCTGAAACGTAAAATTTACGATTATTGCTATTCTTTTCTCAGTGCTTCCAACAATGTTTTATGCATTTCGGCTCATAAAAATAAAGTAATGATAGTGTTCCTCTCTGAGACAAACGTCTACAATAAATAGAACGGACAAGTCTCTTTGGGATACACATCATGAGAAGGGTTCATATTATAAAAAGTATTGTAAACTGTGGTTATAAATTAAACCACAATTTTTTTCTACACTTGCTTGGGTAGTTTCTTTTAAATTTCGAATTCCTGAATAAAAATTGTATCGTGAATGTATCGCTTTAAAAAATACGTTTCACATCATCGCAGTCATGATCGGACCCTATTTTAAATATGTCGGAGAACAATGGAGCCAGATGATGCCAGACAGATGAAATAAAATATTAGTTGCTTTAAAGTATAAAATACTATAGATATATGTTAATACTTACTAAACGATCAATTAAAAGGTTCAACGTAGCATTGTATGCGTTCATATTAAATACATTTCCTACGACCTTTATAATATAATTATTTGCCGTCTCGCTTGCACTGTAAATATTTTAACTAACCTTATTCATGCTAATTCTTACCTTAAAAGTAAGATACTATAAACGGTTGGGTATATTTCGCGTTTTATTTAATTTTACACAGCATCTGAGATTTCGTTTCCGTATGAGATAAAATTTTATTTCATTTTGTTTCAAGTTTTGGGAGAATACCGAAAACTTTTGTAATTCTTTGTTTTTTGTTAAAATTTCTTCTTACCTTTGTAATGTCTTAGAAAATGAATAAAGTATGCCAAACCTTATTCTTATTAAAAGGATTCTCAGGCCTAACATTTGGTCCTCAACAATCCTCTTCCGGCCTTAAATGAAACGGGTAACTAGTGTGGCATTTCCTTTTAGGCATCCAACGGTGCAACACGAAATACGTCAAAACATTTCACCGTTAACTCTACAGACGGTACCTCTACAACTCCTGCCAAAACATCAGAAATTTTATTGAATGATACAAAAAACGGCCAGACCAATTTATTGTCATATCTGTACGTATAGAAGGGAACACCAAAAGCAAGAAGCTACGACATTGTAGCATACTAGACGACTAATGAAGTATTTTTTTCAAATTTAAATAAAGAAAGAAAAAAAGAAACATTTTAAATAAAGTTCTCAGTTAAGCGGACCGAGGGAGCATAGATTTATTTAACATTGCGCAATTTCAGAAATGCTTGTACGGTTAATAAATAATTGATAACCTCTTTTTTGAAATCGGTTAAAAAACGGGATAAATTGAAAACTGACATCAACGCGACCAATGTAAGATGGACTCTATACGATCATGTGTGTGATTAATGTTATTAAATATTCATTACGTTTTAACCAACCTAAATGGTTACAGTCTTGAACTTTAATTAATCTATTATTGAATTTAATGTTTAAATAGGATTCTGTTTGTCTACACACAAATATGCGGTCACAGTAGTTTGCAAGTAGTTTCGTCGTTGCGTGAGGGTATTACGTTTTGTCATCGTCATGAATTATGATCCAATTCGGGGACAAATTAAAGCCGAGATTGGGAACTGGCATCGATTTATAGCATATCCATGGGATCCAGCTAATTATACAACTGTATAGATAGATGATTATCTGTCAAGTTGGCGTTACAGTGTAGTAGTATGCGTGATTACTTGACCTAATTAGGTTGCTGCAGTAATAAAAAAAATGGAATTACTTAGTGGTTAATTTCCTTACTTAACCAATATTAAGATATTATAAACTTAACTTGTAATTGTCCTAAAACATGTTTGTTCTCAAACATAAATTATTGTGATGTTTGTTCAATTTTACTAATAGAGTAGGTACACAATTATTTATCTAAGCTCCTTATACCCTTTGATTAGCTCTTAGCAAAGCGTATTAAGACAGCTCTTGTTATTACGATGAATTTCTCCTTTGAAATATATAATGTTGTTGTCTTCTGTGGTAGTCATCCGATTGTATCTAATGATTTAGACATTGTGATTAAATAGCATTAGAACAAATTTAGTATACACCTCAAATAAATTCCGGTTCTTTGCTTTGCTAATTAAGAAATAGGAATTTGTAATATTTAAAGAAATTATTAACTAAATATCGACTGTCGTTGTACCTTTGTTTAATTAATACAGTTCTAAATTAGTTTATTATAATATCTACATTTTTAATAAAATCGTTGTACTAATTAGAACTATCGCCCCTACAGCTATATTCTCCTGAGGCAGTCCTTAGTATGAGCAGATGAAACATCACACATGTTGGGTAGCTACACACTCTAACTTAAAACATATTTTGATTAAAGGAACTTACAACATCCTGAAATTCACGGATGTATCTATGAAGTGGACCTGCCTCATTCAAACTTTACCTACATCTTAACCCAAACTATTTTATATATTATATTTCTGGAATCAGCTTAAATAGGTTATCAAAACATGTTATTATAGCTTCGTATATGTACGTATATCTAGGAAAACAATAATATCGTCATGTTGGTATTCTTTAAGGGGCTTAAAACTAATAATTTCCTACACATCTTTGAGATTTTTGAAAAACAAACCAAGTTATACACGAATAACTATAAAAAATAAATTATAATTCGTCCGTGGAATATAATTACAGACGAGTAAAGTAACGTAATATTTGGAATAATTTTAAAGGCTGACAATGATACCATTATGCTATCCCTTTTAATTTATGGAATGTTTGGTTAAACAAAACTTTTTAATAATATGGGGTTATAATCACGGACCATCCAAATGTTCTAATTATAATATCAGTTCATCATTTCCAGTTATTTCAAAAACTTAAGTAATAGGTATCTAATACGAGAATATTCTACAGTAATATCGATATTCCATTTCAATAATACTGACTTAGTTGGAAACACTAATACTTCGCTGATTTCTGCATATTATCTCAGTGTTTCAAAGCAAATAGAATCAGCTTCTGAAATCAGTTTAACTTTGCAGAAGTTTAGTGATTAGAAATAACTGTCAAAATTAATGCTAGTTCTGTCATAACTACCTAATGATACTGTTTGAAATAGCGATTTCTGAGACCGAGTTATGTAAATACTCTTATGAGCATGGTCAACAGTTTTTTCATAGCTCGGGTTCATCTCTAGTCCCAATTGGTTTGATAACCTGTCGTAGAGCCGTGTCGAGGAACCTTTGGATGGCATATATTTTTCTACCATTTCTATTTGCCACTAACCCAAGTCAGCTTGATAGCACTTTAAGATTCCTCAATGTTGACGAGATCTTATGCAGCGAATTAAAAAACTATCTTCTACAAGTTAAAGTCAGGATACCTATAATTATGTGGTAAGACCGGACTAAGTTATTTTTGTACTTACAAAGGTCTATTTTTCCAGGTAGAAGCATTATTCCTCCCGAGTTTCTAACTGCAAGTACAACGGCTATCGTTAACTCCTTTCTTTCAAGTGTACTTTAAAAGTTCCTGCTTTGAGAAAGTATTTTTTTGAGCCCGAGTTAAGTCCAATATTTAGGATTAATTTACCGATCCCTGCAAATACGTATGTACAAGTATATGTCTACCTAGGTTCCTTTATTCTAAATATTAATCGGATTGTCCTTAATTTCGACCATGGTGAATTTTTACCTTACGATTACGGACCCGAATGAAAGTATCTTCCAACCATTTTTGTTTAATAATAAATTAATAAAAGGACAAAATAATAGTGTATCGACTTTATCCGATTCAAGGACAGATAGGTGGGATTACGGAGTACTCCTGTTATATTTCATTTATTTAGTATAAAACTACTTGTCCTTTTTGATCAGTATTTATTATCGGACTGAGGGCTACTAAAGCGCCCGCACTTTATAAGATCAAAACAAATTAGTATATTACTTATTTTATATTCAAGGCATTAACAATGAAACGAATTCTAAACGAAATCTACAAAATAGGTAAAATAGATAGTGGAAATTGCAATAATATTTAATAAGCCGGTCTCTTTAATATTTCTACTAAACAAAGAAAATCAGTAAATGACCTAAAAGCAAATAATGATGATAAAAAATTACCCAGTAGAAGTTGAAGTCACAGAACAGAAAGATATTCTCTAGATGTAAGCGAAAAAGGATAATATGGAAATTTCGTGACATTCCAAGAAAATAAAAATAAAGACGAAACACAGTTTGTATGAAAACCATTATTAGATTTATGTCTCTGTTTAATGACTAAGAATTGAAAGAAAGAAATGTGATCTTGATTCGTTGGGTGTAAATGGTATCCTAACTTAACTAAATATCCAAAACGATAATTTATTTTGTTCATAAGTGTCTTGTTAGACGGAAGCAACGGCTTGGAATATTCGTTACGTGTTGGGAGCCTGTCGTGCCCTTTTATTCCCACATATTAAATTATATCCAAATGTTGCTCGCCAGATTTATTCCTACAACGCACTTCCTAGAGGTTCAATATAAAAGTTGGAATTTCGATTTGATTAATTATTTCGAAACAGTTACTTAAAAAAATACTTTTACCTTCGCTTTCAGTGTTATTAACGTCAAATACTCGTAACATTTTATTATTCTGCCAACATTTTGTTCCTTAGATACTGAGTACATCGTCCTCTAATCTCCGAAGGAAAGTTAAGGAAATTTATGCGAGCTCTTATGAATGAAATTAAGATTGGAGTGTTCAAGAACAGTATTGCCGTTTGATCTTGCCTAATGAGTATGGCTCTAAGATATAGATATAACATTCTCAGTCACTCTCATGTACTTATCGACTTCGTTTCATTCAACATGCTTTGACACAATTTGTAATCTACACAAGCTATGAAGGCGATGTTATCATCTAATTTCCATTTCTCAACTGGCACATTTAATTAGACAAACAAGGCAACGATTACGTAAGTCGCTTGCGGGCTTGTGTGTGAGATTTGTAAATATTTGTTGAACTGTGTTAATCCTTTCAATTGCATTTTGTTTTCTTGTTGCTTTTATTTTCACCGTTACAGTTAAAGTTTTTATATTTCCGTGGTTATTACCTAGTCCGGTCTCTTTCTTCTTTAATTTTTTTATACCTTGTCAATTGACGACTATTGGGTTCAGTAAGTACTTACCGCCACGTCTGTCCATTCGCAAAGGTATTTAACTACGTAGTGCTAAAGTATATTTTTTCAACATTGACAGGAAAAAATGAAAGGTTCGTTTTTACTGACTTTTCGATTGTAACAACCCTAAAACTCGTCAGAACCAAATTGAGTCCAGACACCTCCAACAGCTAGGAAAACACAATTACCGCGGTTGTTGTTCTACAGGATGATATCCCATTACACCACAAAGCGTTAATGATTTGTATAAGCAATAGAAATATGAAACTAAATTTAGCTTTAAGCCGAAGTTAGATATTACGTATCAGATATTAATTAAGTAAATCAAGGATAGTAACAGAATGTATTAAATTAGGTATTTTAGAGTTAACGACAGCTTGAACGGAATTCCGTGAATTTTGGGGTCTCTTCCCTTCGGAATAGTTTTCATCTAAAACTCCTCGGCATTGTTCTCTCGAGCGTGATTTTACAATTTAGTTTGTACCTAACTAAAATCCATAGTGGATGTACAAGAACCATTTACTACCAGTGATGTAGTAAACACGTCCGAAGTGCATTGTTACTGGGCTCCTGCACTAACATCGACCACAGCACAATACAACTTTGGCCACATTTTAATCTGATGGACTTGTTGCGTTATATTTTTTATACACTGTATTGTAGGTACCAATTGTTTTGTATCTTAATTAAATAAATTTATACCATTTTCATAAAGAAAGTAACTCTGTCTGGACTGTATGTTTGTCTGTTAACTTTTCATGGCCAAATCGCTAGATCAATAATGAAAGAAATAGAAATAGTTTCATACCTCAGACAGGACATTTAACATGACTGTTATTTAAACATACATAGGTAAATCAGAAGTCGCTTTAATGGACTTATATAACTTTTGAAAACAGAACAAACAGATTCATCGCTATAAAAAATAACCTACCTTTTTATTAGCACTAAGTACACAGCATTACTGATACTAAAAGCATCATTGAATGTTCTATTGCTAAGTGAAATCAGGTAAATATGAACTGGAAAAAAGTACCACAAAGCATTGCGAGAGCAATATGAGGTATAAAAGTTTTTATTACTGCAAACCAAATGGATACATTGATTTCTCGTTTATTTGAATAATACGGGCATGTTTCTGAATAATTTTCTTTATTATGTTACCTTTCCTGTGTTTCCTCTTATCGTAATATGAGTTTTCATTCATTTTCTTATTCACAAATTTCTCGGTTAAACTATTAGTAGTACCTAAGAGTAAGAGACTTCAAAATAATAAAGGTAACTCATGCAGGTTTTTTGAAATATGCTAAAAGTTCGACAAGTGAAGTTTGAAAACGAAGTTTGAATGAAAAATACAGCCACAATTTTTTTTTTCGTAAGTTCGAGCTGTGATTCACCTTTTTATTCAGAAAGTATTTTTTTGTTAAAATATAGCTGCAATTCGTGGATTTCTGGCACACCTCATGTGTTTGTTAATCTTTTTTGAGTTAAAAACTTTTACTACAGTATCGATTCATAAATACGAGTAGTAGCTAATAATTATAACAATGTTATAACCTAAGCGTCATGTAATTAAAAAAAAGTTAATGGCAAAAATTGTAATGAATATTACTTATATGGAGCTAACTGATTATGCTGTAATACTATTTATCTCATGATACAATTGTAATTTTACAAACTTCACATTACAGAAGTAATTCCACACTTATCGACTACCTACGATATTCGCTATCCGTACAAGTTACCTGTTGGTAAGCAGACAACGCAAAGGTTTAATCAACCACAAATCGGACCACTCGAATTCAATGACAATCGTACGTGGTTTGGTTTTCTAAGAACTTAAATGGAAAGTCCCTGTGTTCTGGTTATACCAGCTTACGGGCATTACCTGATTCAGCTCTAGCGATCGAACGGTGCTATTTGGCAGGATCAGCCAATACTAGTACCTAAGCTGGTTACTCGAGCGAAAAGCGTATAAATCGTATTACCGGCAAATGAAAGTTGGCACTCCAATACCCATAATGTATGGAGAATTGGATGAAATGCCCCATGCAAGAATATGTAGAAAATGAAGAATTAGGTCAACGCTTAAAGCATATTTTGAGGCAATCAATTATTTCTCAAGTCCGTTAATACGTACGAGCAATGGTAGAGTATCATTGAATTGGGAATATCTGCATTAAATATGTCGCAACTAATTTACGTAAAGTCAGCTTAAACTAAAATAAACTCATTTTTTAAATCATATTAGATAACCGATATAAAATAGAAAATCATTTCATCAGTGGCCTTAGACGTAAAAGCAATATTTCATTGTAACGGAAATAGCCAAAATAATGAACAAGGATACGTTGATTGAAGGAAAATTGTAAAATATCGTGGCGGATCACGTAAGTCCGGTCGCATTAGTTCCGGGGGCGCAGCGGTCGAAGGATGTATCGCCGGAAGCCGCCCATACATCACGTTTTATGTGTGACAAATAGTCTCGAGTTAGGTGAAATTGCTTTTCGATCCACTCCGACATTTAATGGCAGGTCACTGACGCGTGACCTTAGTCGTTTCGTGACTGTCTCAATTTGCGTGACGTTATCATCAATTCCTAATATACTCGTATTTTAGGAATCAGGCTGTACCTATATGTGAATTAAATTTATCTTTTTCGGTACACAAATTGTCCTCTCACAATTGGGCAAGCAAGAGACTGGAAAATTTGAGAGTACCGATTTTGTCCGCTTTATGTTCGTTCAAGGACATAATCCAGATTCGAGTCTAGAGAAGGACCAGTTATAGAAATCTAGAAAGGAGAGGCTCTTACATCTCCAGCGAACTGTCAACAGCTATCGTATAACTGTAAGAACAGATCGTCATAATCGTCATACTTTGGTTGGCAGTCATTAAGGTATCAAACAACAGTAAGATAACAAACTCAATTCATTGCTATTTATGGCCTTTGAGTGTATTCATGCTATATCCATGTCTAGCAGAGGAATACAAGTGAGGTGTTTAATCATGTAAAAGCAGTCAATATTGCTTATTATTTTTACCCTTGTAACAAAAATGGTTATTAAAACATTTGTCATATTTGGACGTGACAAAAACTTTACGGTTACATAAACAAAAGTTAGTTCCAAATTAATGCTTAGGGACTTCTGCGCCGGCTTTTATGTTTACAAAATGTTGTAATATAAAGTCTATTTCGCTCGTGTTATGATAACTTAGTGACGTTTTTATTTGTTTACATTATGGAAGAAGAGCTTTGAATTAGATCGTCTGGTTGGGAGTTATATACATAAAAGAATGCGGTCTGTAGGACGCAACGTATAACAGTGGTTATGTTGTCGTTGCTTTATTGTACTCCGAGCTACCCTTGGATAATACACGAATCTTTTATTCAAGTGCCCTGCGCCCCTCGCCACAAGAAAATAACAATGATGAAGTCAACAACAATGGCTCTCTCGATGATATTTTGATGGAAACGTATCATTTAAAAATGCCTGTCGGTACGCATAATGCGTAAATGTATATTTTGTTACTAAAAGCTCTCTCGTCAGAATTATTCAGGATATTTTTGCTTTCATTGAAAAAGGCGTAAACAGTTTTTCGGACGTAACGAAATTAGCTAACATTTTTTTAGATACAATGATTTTTAGAACGCTTCTGTCATTCAATATCGGGCTGGTAATTCAACTATCATTTGACTTTAGGTATTGAATCGCGGATTCGTGCCTTTCTCTAACAGCAATAACACTGATAATAGTTGTCGTTCAATTGTTTTTGTTATCCTGACCAACATTTTATTGCCTTATTCGTATGCGGGTCCAAGTCTAAAAAGGTTCCGGAACATTCAATAAAATTTTATTTCTGTTTAAGAAAAATGACCGACCCCGGATTTTCCGGATAACGCTAACGTCGTCAAAGATTTCGAATGATAAGTCTTGGTAAATATGAAGATTTTATGGACCAACATATTTTAATATCCCTGTTTTCGATTTAGCTTACGAAGTTATCATTTATTATTAAAACATCGTATTTATAGTTATTATGATTTATTTATGAGTAAATTTTACCGATTATTATGAATAAATGTAAGCTAATGAAGTGCTCATAGCCCGGCAGCTTGCATCGATTCAAAGTGATCGTCAAAGTTAAGTGGATGGGCGATCCGATCGCTAATGTCAAAATTACTTGAACGCTTCCGTGCTATAGAGGACACGTTATGCATTCGGCTCCTGTCGTTATCCTTAGATGACAGTTGCTAATTCTATTCGGATAAAAGTTTCCGCTAATCCACACTGGTGAAACATAGTGGAGAATGCTCTAGGCCTCCTCAATTGCGAGGAGGGACCCGTGCTAATTAGTTGGTCGTTAGTGGGTTGATACCAACTAGTTAAAATTAGCGAAACTTAAGTTAAGGAAGGAAGGACGATAAAAAAAGAATTCTGGCTATTCTTAAATTGACTTTTAGCACGTAAAATTCACTGAATATTTCTTTAAAAAAAACTCCATTTAATTCTGTAAAATAAGCAAAAAAATAATTCCAATAAAACCTTTAGCCTACGGCCATCCGTAGGTATAACAAAGATTTCAGGTTTGATCCCTGTCCGGGCCAGATAAATGTTTATTTTGACAAATGTTTGTTCTCGGGTCTGGGATGTTTGTGATGTCATATATTATTTCTTTCATGCCACCTGTGACACGAAATACTTGTGCACAAAAAGAACTAGAACGAACAGTGAATTTAGTGAAGCAAATTTTTCTAACCCAGTATTGTCGTGTAGGTACAGCCAACTTCAAATCATTGTTGGGCATCTATTGTAGATTTCAAAGTAATCTACTTACCTTAATCGAACAGAGTTAAGATAACCTTTTCCAGAATCGTTCGATCCAATTGAGTTTCGATTCGGTAAAATTATTCACATTCACGCCGCCTCCTTATCATACCCTTCGATCGCAGTGAATTTCTATATGATAAATATAGATAAACCAAAGGGTTGCTCCCACATTGCGAAAGGGTAATTTGTATGTATGGCTGACCTACATTTAGGTTCAGGAGCCTTTCTTTCGGACCAGCAGTAAGATCTCAGAGTCACCATTAATCATACATCAGCATTATCTTGCAATTGGATATGTCGGGGTGTGATGTGCGTGAGAAATCCGTTCGTATAAGCGTTACTGTGACTATCAACTTTGAACATATTCATCTCTTATATCACCCACTTCGCTCTTAGGAGCGATATTTTCCAGTTATCCTTTGTTTATATACTTATATTCTTAAGTAACGATTTAAATTCTATTTAAATGTACCTAATAATATATTTTATCTTGAAACATAATATACTGATTTTTTTAATTCTTTTGTTTTCATCATCCAAAAAGCAGCAAAAAATATTTTTACACACTAAAAAGGAGAAAATTCCCAGTAGTCGTAACCGTCGATAGCTTTGTTTTCGATGTTATCTGGAAATATGAGTGCGATATTTACAGAATGAGTATCCATAAGAAAAAGTTAGTGAAATCACGTACGAAGCTGGCTATTATTCTCTTGCGGGAAACGTTCGTTAACGAAGGTTTGGGAGATCATTGGATCTTGTTACGAATATATCTGAGATATATGGTTAAGTTCGTACGGTTTCTAGTGAAAAGAATATTGAGATGAGATTCGGAGCGATGACACTGCAGCATCTAGGTAAGTCCCGAATTATGGATGAAAAGGATTTCGGCTTAGAGTCACGTATAAAACGGTTTTCACGATTACGAAATAAGCATAAAAAGTAGTCGACCATTGTCAGGTTACTTTTAATTTAAGATAGACTTAAATATCCAAAAACAATTAATCAAAATATATACTTATGTTATTAATATAATTATGTTATTCTTCTTTTTTAAAAAGATGTGCGGAGGAGTTTATTTCCCCTTTCTTCTCCTCCTTATTAAAGCACATTTACGAAACGGGGGTTGATTCAAAAAAATTGACGTGCATAAGAGTATCATTGATACCTATATGAATAAATGATTTTTGATTTTGATTTTGATTTATAGATAGAATTTTTTAAACTCAAAATCGGAAATGATCTTGTAGTCCTGACCTGTCGTTTTTACGAGATGTCCTTGTCAGATAACATGAAAAGGTCTTGCGTTAAATTTTCAGCTGGAATATCACCAGCTGCCTGTAGCACGTCCGTCGTATAAACTAGAAAGAGAGTTTAAGAGTAACATGCTGATGTACGAGTACGTTTTTATAACCTGATCGAAATAGTTATAGCATGTTGTTTCCGGTAAACGTAAATGGTGTTTTATTTTAGAGTTCTGTAGAAAAATTCTTATTATTTCCGTATGGTCATATATAAATAAGTATAAGTAAGTAAAATATAAGTAAGTATATCCACAGTCATACCATGTCCTAAGAATACATTTTTGTTCATGGATTTGTTCGGAAAAGATAAAACTTTAAATAAATTTTCATTGCATTTAAGGCAATTATATTACTTTAATACAGTGCATGTACAGAATAATAAATTTTGAAGGAAAACTGTTGCAGAATAGCGTCCTTACTAGGCTTATTAGATAAACTAGTAAGTAGAAAACTACAAAACCCAACTTTGCGCGGAGCAGTAGATGCACTTAGCACATTAGCTCCTCTATATTTCTAGTTGACAACGCGTTGTTGATGCTGTGACGATGACAATTTACTGTTTTGTCTTGTATATTCAGTTGCTGGCTATCTGCAGGTGTGTTCATAGAAGATATGTATTATTATGTATATGTAGGTAGGAGCTATAAATATAGAGTATCTGCGATGATGGATATAATATTCAAATTTACTGCGGTACAGCTTTGTGACTCTATTACATATTGGACATAATATTGTGTGCAACAAAACAAATCGTTACGAATATTAATACAAACACAAATACATACATAAATATAGAGTATCAAACTAATATAACAGAATTTTTATTCTACTTTAATATTGTTTGTTAATAAAATGAATATCTAGTCAACCAAATATATTGATACTAAACCAAACACATTGACAAATCATAAAAACTTTTATATGGGCTCTAAAAATTATACCTACAAGGTAGCATTAAAGCTTTTAAATATAGGTTTTTTTATTTATATTGTAGGTACAAAGGTATATAACAAAACTTCGAAACGGCCATCGTATTTCATGTATCAAACATTCATTCTGTAAATATGACAATCACACTCCAAATCCCATCACATTTGTCATGTCCGTTACGCAATATGGCGGTTTCTAGTGATGTGACCCGATGTAGCCGTGTGGAATTGGTACCTTAACGCGTCTAAATCGCACTATTTCATTGTAAACCTACTCTAAATTTAATTTACTTAATAAAATAAATCAAACGGATACTAGAATAATAAACGTTAATGTTGCTTTACGATGCGTTTAAGAAAATCACGTCTACAATGGAGTCTTATGGATAAGGCATTTGTTGTAAGGGCAGTCGTTTAATGGTCCCGATTTTCCATAAATTCTGATTTCATTGGCTTTCCGCTAACATCAACATACAGGTTGCAGCAATATACTAGAAATACTAACGTCATTTCCACATATGTAATGCTTTTAATATTTCGTATTAAACCATCAACATCTGGTTGCCATTACTCACAGTTTAATCCCATAACCCATGGATGTGTATATTGCTTCCTTTACTTACCAACTTTCATTTATGGCAAGCTAAGCGTACGTTACGTGTTCCCTTCGCGTAGCGTTAGACTACGTGACTGATAATAAAGGGTGCAAACCACGCATCTGACGTCACTGCTATGTATTTATTTAGCGATTGCAGCTGGATTTTTAACCAACTGCGACAGTAAACGGGTAATGTTACTCGATCGTATCTATATAAATAGACGCTAGAACTACACAAAGTAACGTACACGACTAAAATTTATCCTTAGAGCATAAATACTTTTTTTTGTTAAAAACATGCTTACACTCAGTATCCTAAAATAATAAAAAAAAATGCGGGTTGTCACGTAACGTCTTGTACCTACTGTGCAAAATCAATATAGGTTGAGTTTAGTTATACTTTCACAATATGGTGTATATGGCTTGTCCCAAAAGTAGTGTCAAGTTGGATCACCCCCATCTTCCGTAATTTTGTGTAGTCCTAGTCATGTTCTTTGCTTGGGATTCCGCTAGACACTTTTTGGGAGACCCTGATTTTTTTATTCCAACCTATTATGGGATTGCAATAGAAAAATCCTCATTTCAATTTTTCGTTTTCGCCTGGTCAATAGTAGGTATCTAGTGTGGATTACAGACATGAACTCTCAAGAATATGAATGGCGACAGATTTGCATACTAAGCACGCGCTTACCTATATACTGTATTCAGGTGACGTACTGAGCTTATATAGAGTTATATGAAGACTGCGACTAGTAATCGAAGGAATACGGTAACATATACACATGGGGCTGAATTTATTGGAACATGAATAAGTTATGAGCTAATTTTTTGACAAGCCTTCGAGATGCCTTTAAAATACGAGTATATTGTTCAGTAGGTAGAAAAGTAATAAAAACTTGTGATAGGTATGTCCAAATTGAGCACAGAACAAGGAATGTATCTATACTAGTTAGTTCTTTCTTCTGTGAAATTGAGACACAATATAATTTATGTAAGTAAGTTTAAAAAAGATGATTACATTTTATTTGTTCAAAAATGGATCGGCTATGTATTTCATGATGGCGCATTAATCAATTTCAAAGCTATGAATATTTTAGATGGGTAATAAATAACTTAGGCTCATAAAACGAATTAGCAAAACATTCTCTTCATTCATCGCGACCTCGCGACGGCTGATCCTAAGTTACTGAAAGGAACTGAAAATTAAATCTACGTTCTAATTAAAGTATGATTTATGTAGAAAGTTAGTTTTAAAACGTAATTCCGTGCACCCAGATCCTATTAGAATGCTCTCTGTTTGCACAGCATTGTGACTGGATGCGCAGCCTTCTCGACTCTACCCTCATTGAGCTTATTAGCGAATAACAAAATTATTATTCATAGCACGTCTCCACAATCTTGTCCTGAGTTCCTCAACGTCTTGTATCAATGTTTCATATATGTTATCTGATATAACCTTGTGTGGGAGTCAATCTCTCACCTTTTGTTAAAGTAATTGAACCTACATTTCTATAGGTGCATAGCGAATACTACGAATACTTGGAATACGTACGTGTAGCTCTTCATAACTACTGAATGTTGTCCTGCTTTCCACACAAAACAACTCTTTCACTTAGTAAGTCCTTAGCTCTTTTCACTGAATGAATGTAAGAGAGGCTAAATAGAAGTTAAAAGATTGTGCGCACTTCTGAAAATTCCTTAAAGCATGAATACATGTACACTACAGGTTTCGAGACACTTGCCTGCGTGAATGTAGATGTTTGTAAGCATTTTCGAATAATGTTACGTCTTCAAATTTGGCTTCTCAACGTTCAAGATCCTAAAGTGTTGGTACTTACTGCTAAGGTTGAAAATAACATAAGATTTTCGTTTAAGTTCCCGCGGCATTACGCTAGAAACTTACATACTCTTAAATTAAACAAGTTTTTCCTCTTAGCTACCATCGCTTTTGTCTCAGGCAGAATAATCCATAATAGTTTTGGGAAGCACGCACGTTGGAATAAATACGGAGAAATATATTCGCATGTCTTTCTTATTCCACATATTATCTACATTTTCGTAAAAAGGCGAATTTCCGCTATTAATCCTATATTCGTATTGTTTGTTGTTACTTATTATTCTTTGCTATGTTAAATTGATATACGTACTCTGGCTAATTGCTGATTGTGATTATAGAATAAGAATTTGTGATATGACTTCAAATACTCCCATGAATCCAGATGAAGGAAAGTTAAGGAACAAACTAGAATAATAAATCTTTATAATTTCTTAAATCGCCTTTTCAAAGTGAAACAAACAATTCACACTGACCTACCTAACGTATATAATATAACAAATGCACGTAAATATTCAGGCAGGTATATATATTATACCTACTCGTAAAGTACGTCTAAAGAAAATTTGACTATAAGAACAAGCTTTTATCCCAAGCAATATTTCTATCACAGTCTCAGCGAACATTTAGTTTCATTAAATCAGCTATGACGTAAAATTCGCCATATTTAATTCATTTCCCCTTTTATTTAAGGCGATTTTCTCAGTTTATACAGCTCTTTATCGCCAGTTCATTTCAATATAATTTATTTTTTAACATTAAGCCGTAATTTTTAAAAAGAAAATGCTTTTAAAAGCAGCTGTTTAGACTAGACTTCCATCTTTAGATTTCCTTATCTGCTTGTTCATCTCAGTTTTAAGAGCACATTGGCATTATATACTAGTACATAATGCTTATTCACGGCGCTAATCACAGTCTACAATCTGTTCTTGTAAAAAAATGTAGTAGAAACAAAAATTACGAATAGAAATAGAAATAGAAACCCGAACAAGATTCTTATATTGCCTTTTGTGTATTAGGTACTATTTATTACATTTAATTCTACGAATATGTCTTTTTCATTTAATATAGGTAACGTTAATAATTGTTATTAATGAGATAGCTAGTTACTCGAGTGTTGATAGCTATTAATCGATAAAGATATAGTTAAATGACTCGTATCTCACATTGCACTTACCCGACAACGGACGAGTTAATTATCTTCAAGTTGTGTGCCGAATAAGCACTCATTGCAAGCGTAGGTTCATATTATAGAAGCGGGGACTTAGAACTCGAGTTGGAAGTCAAGAGTTGCCCGCTGGCGTTCGCTATAACCCGTTTTTTCACTCCCACAATTGGCAGTACCCGTGCAAGACATTCCTATTTCTTTGTGGAGAAATATAATGCTATTTCCGGTTGCCACGAGAATCTTGTACAAGGAATAAATTAACTTTTTATTCTGTATTTCATATTTTTCCTTCACTTTTTAGACATACAATTTAAGATTTTATGTCCACATCTCTATGTACACACACGTTTTTTATTAGGTAAATATTAGCTTTATTTATAAGACAAAGAAAAACACTAATTTGAAAACCATGTCTTCTTTTGGAGTAGCATACGAAGATTAAGAAAAAAATGTTCTAGCTAACTTACGCTAACGTCACTAGACATAATGCTTTTAGCTTTACAAGTTATTTGGTGCCGCTATTCACAGAATTCCATTAATTACTGCGCTTAGCGTCAACACAATTTATCAGCCAGAATACTATCCTGCAATTTATGCGATCATGTTGAAATAATATGTTTTGTAAACAAACAAATACCATTCAATGGACAATTGCGGTATAAACGTTATTAATAAAACAATAAATAACAACAATAATGTTGGCATTTAATATGTAATCTTTTGTAAATAAAATTAACTTTAGTATCATAGGAAACATTACTCGTATTACTGACCGATTTGGCAATATCTAACGTTTAGGTGAACCAACTTTTAGATTTCAGCTTAACGAGATATTGTAAATAGTAACGAGACAATTAAATATATTTAAAAAACGTAACTTTTTATAAGGTTCATGGTATTCTTTATATTTTCTACAATTTTTTTTATTGTTTAACATACATCCACCTGACGTAACAGGATGTTATATCGAACTTTCGCATAGGGAAGAAAAGTGGCCTAAATAGCGGCGTTTAACAATTAAACATTCACTACTATTAAAATCTAAATATCTGGACATTAATTGTACAACAGGTTACCTATTTCTGCCTAATTCGTGCTTTGCGTTAATCGTTTAAAGGCGTTAAGTTACCATTGGCCGTGGTATGGTCCGTAAAAATGAATTTAGGTAAAGAAATAGCAAAATGTAGAAAAATATTCCGCTACCGCATACTTACAAATAAGTCAAATATGAAAGTAACAGCATCTATGTTTGGCAAATGGAACACGTATGTGTACTTTAAGCGCCCTCGCATTTTATCCTCGGCTTGTATACAGTTGCTGCTTTTATTATTGTTAGTAACTGGTACTTTAAATGTAGCCTGGGTGAGATTAACATGAAATTACTTACTAAAATACAACGTTTAATTTGAAACCTGCCCTCTATTCGCTTTAGGAATATTATACCTGTGCCTGTACGAGATTATTGCTACATATTTATTTTCATCCACACAAAGATTTCTTCCAAATAAACCTTGTTTTCGGCAATGCAAATTGAACAAAAAACGGATAATTCAGTTAAGCCCTCCGTATGTTATGGTCAGTCAAATAAATTTTGTTAATGATCTAGTTAATAAGACCCTGCGAAACGAGAGACCCCGGGTACATTTCGCGGCTAAAGCATTTGTGTGATAGATAGGTATTTGTTAGCGGGTCATGGTATCCGGGATGACATATTTGTCTTCTCCGTATAACTCGTTACATCAGGAACTGTAGGGTGTATCAGTGTAAAGGACGAAGATACAAATATCTGTAAATAGCTGTCACCTCTACTTGCTAACTCTAATACAAAATAGTAACGATATAATAATAAAAATCTCGTAGAGGAATCTGGCATATAGATTCCTATAGCGGCTATATTCATTCTTTTATAAAACTGTTACGATTTCTAATAGATTTATGGATAAAAGCCCAATAACGTAATTTATCTTAGTACCTACGTACCTACCGAACTGGAGCCATAGTCATTGCGCCTTAATAATATTGGCTAAGAGATATTATATTAAATGATATTACCTTCGATTGAAGCATTTATTGAATATTATACAAATATTATTAAGATTGTTATTGAAGTAATTTCTTTCTGTCTACTTTTTTCGTTTAGTTATATGTAAAAAGAGTCCGCAGTTACGTAGGTACAAACAATATGAAAACTTTGTTGACATACTGTTGCGAAGAATGTTTGGACAACCTGTACGGCGCAATGGTTATTATGCGGGACTGTCGTTCAAAAAGTCCTGGGTTCCATTCCCGGCGAGACGGAATTTTGAATTTAAATTTCTGTTCTTGGTCTGGGTATATATGTGTTGTTTGTGGCACCTACGTCACTACGAATCTTACTGTGGGGCAATTGATGTTTAGGATTAAAAAAAATGTTTTAGGTGCGATTACTACGAGTATATAAGTACTATATTGTATGAATATAAGGTTAATGTTTCCCGAATAAGGTAAGGGCGAGTTACGGTTCATAATTCGTACAACAATATAAAATTATCTCACTTGAAATAAACTAAACATAACGTAAAAGCACTTAAACTCCCGGCGTCACAATGGGACCGGTTTGAGTCAATAGAGAACCGCTTTTATTTGCACAAGATAGAAAGGGAAATTCCGAGGAAATGTAGGTATAAAATTTCAACTAATATTCATAACATACATTAATAGGTAAAAGTATATTAAAAGTCGCAAAAGCGCATTATAACTAAGCAAAATTCGAGAAGCGTGGTTTAGGGACTGAAAACATAATTTTTGTACTTACATTCCCCGAGCATATGAAAGTACACGATATTTCAAACCAGCAGTATCTTATCACATTTTAAGGTTATGTGCAGTATTCTCCATTTAGTTAAAGTGGAACATATCTCATGAAGCAGCAGCGTAGCAATGGATCAAAATAATTTTATTCTTGCTACTAAAATACTAGAGCTGAAACTAAACGACTCTGGCACCTTTTCATGTTATCATCTACTACAGTGTTCCTATATTCTAAATACATTGTCTGCCCGCGTCCGTTGGTCGCGATGAAAAATGACGTGTTCCGTCCACAGAAACTCTTCGATGCTCAAGTTTTTCAACTTTTGCTTAAGTTCCCCTTTCTATTTCCGAGACGATTATTTTGAACTATAAAAGAAGTTCGTGGAGGAGGTTGGAAGAGATTTGCAGCTTTGAAGTTGTAAAACTGTTTAGATTTATTTATTGTTAAAGTGTATTTAGCTTTGCGCTTTTCGAAATATCTTACATGATGAAGTTAAACCAGTTCCTTACTCGTATTCGAGTTCGATACTGAATTGAAGATTGTTTAGATTGCATTACTTCCACCTTAAAAGGTGTTTATTTGTTGTTGAAATATCGTACAGGTGTCAGCTGAAAAATCGAAATCGCCTTAAAACTTTTAAGCAATTATTTAAAGGCCTTAACTCTCATCAGCTTAAGTCGTTAGTCTGATGAAAAATATCCATTAGAATAGATTGAATGAGTAAAATTTTACTTCGGTTACGATATTTAGATCGTATTCAGCGGTGGACTTTCAACGAAAATTAGAACGCGCAAACAAAGCCACGGGGCGGCGCTAGATAGCGGCAATTAATTAACAAATTTCTAGCGATATTTTTTGTGTTTACCCGCCCTGAGTTGGTTGTTGGAATTCTGTGCGCTTGTGAACTGTTGTTGATCTTGTTAATTAATCGTTTTAAATGCAGACTGCTGTGGGAAAGCTCTCGCTTAGTGGACGTCCTAAGATAAGAAAGTAACATCAAATTGAGGTTGTCAAATGACGGTAAGGTTGTTCGTTTTACAAAGCGATCGTAATTGCAAATGACAGCGGTGCGGAGTGCAAAGTGCACTCACCGTGCAACTTGTGTTTGGGCCGCGACCGCAATTCTGTCGCTACTTGTATATCTACGCGTGGATTTTGGACTGAAACTTCTTCTGTAAATGAAGCGGAGTATACGTAATGGTTTGCTTTCATATCTCCATAGATTTATTGATATTACGACTCGACTTTAAGCGTAGTTGTTAGTCAACTCTCAAGATACAGTTTTGTTTTAGGGTTTGGTTGTGTTTATCATCATGTTACCGACACTACATACCGCTTTGTATGTGTAGCGTAAATTTCTCGTGTTTATCTAAATATATTAAGTCTACAAGAGATACGTAGCGGGTGCAAAAGGAATGGACCAATTATAATTATTGAACTTGCCTTATTTGTTTAACGATCTTAATCTTATGTTTATATCTATCCAATGTTCTAAACTACCTTTACGTAATAAAATTACAATGTTACTTTCGGGAAAGGAAAAAAGCAGAATTTTGTAATAATGTTCCCAAATCTTATTGCATCTTGTCTAAGAAGATCAAACCAAGTCATAAGTGAATCAAGGGAAAGAACCCTTCCAAATAGGTAGAAAGACCTTCGTAATCAGGGATCGTAATAGATTGTTACTTCACTTTTATTCAGGGACATTTAGGACAATAAACATTTGTAGTAAGAATGTCGATTTCATCCGTAAATCGAGTTTCATTATATATTTCAATTGTAATAAATTTGTCTTGTTACCTAAAATTTTATACTTCTTGTTATTATGAAAATATATTCAACACAAAGTAATAATGAAGTGCTGAAGCCAATTTAATAATTTTACATGAAGACCTAACGACATGACCTTCGTATTCAAGACAAAGAATTTAGGTGTGTACTGAAAACTTAGTCACGGATTGTTCGCAAACATTAATTGGTTATTACGACATGTTTTTGTGTGCGAAAATGTTTCTCGTTTCCTAGCGTGAGGATCGCAAAGCGCTAGGCGGGGCTGTAGGGCAACGCGACGCGGCAGTTCGTAGCGGGACGCTCGCCGAACGCGACCCTTGTGCGGTTTTTCTCATGCACTCAATGCTATCGAAATGCCAATAAATTCAAGTAGTGACCCCGATGTTCACATATTTTTTTCAATATAAAGTGAATATATTATGTGCGGTTAGTGAGTGATCCGACGCTGATAGAAAGTGCGCCATGCGGTGAGGGGCCGCCGGTGCTGACTGCGCGTAAGGATATGGTCGACCCCCTGAAAATCTTTTGGGTTCTTACAAACAGCACTTATTTAGGTATTACCC
>LGAG01028530.1:263588-286515 GCA_001278395.1 Lerema accius
GTTCAGTCAGTGTGTGAGCGATAAGTTCTTTATCAAGATTGGCGTTAATTCACGAATGGCTCCCGAGTATAAGAGTTCATTTCTCAAATTGTCAGCGCTTGATGAAAATTGGATGAAACCGTTCTTCGAAATGTTTTATCGTCTTATGCTTAGCGTTAATAACGTTACGAGTGGTGACAACAATCAGAACAATTGTTTCATCTTAATGAGAATCTAGCTTTCTGAGATCTAACTTTAGATACTCTATCTACTAAACGTGTTCACTGTGTTAGTACACGTATCAACACTTCTTCTTGGCAGAATACCAATTCTCTAGCAATATTACTTCCACTTATGCATCAATTGAAAACGATCGCTTTGTTTACTCGCTATGTGAGCGATAACTCCTTTATCGAGATTGGTGGATAATTTGAGAATAACACTCCATCGTCTACGGACTCCATTTATCATTATGTCAGCGACCGGATAAGAATCGGATGAAGCCGTATGGCGATCTTTTTATATTTTAAATTTATTTTTAACTTAATAAGGTTCGATGTTTCGTAATCTTCTTACAAATTTAATTATGGATTTTAAGTATAAATAGGTATTGTAGTATCTCTATGTTTGATCATATTATAATCCGTCGAAATCACATGTTTGTAATATCAGAACTAGGCAGGGCAGGTATCTTACATATAATATTATGGATTTTATCTACGTTTAGATATCATTTTGTTTACATTTTAATGGCCATTATTGTAAGCCTTTTAAAATATTTTATTGCATTGTCCCCACGATTGTCCCAAAAGCTTTAGAGATTATGATGGGTTAACTTTAAAGGAAAATGCGTTTAAGAATACCATTGCGGCAGCCAACAGTTGTGGGAGAAGTTCGTGTCCTTGCATAATGTTAATTTATAATTAAATATTTGTTCAAAAACAAGTTATAAAAAAAAGAAATATTTTATTATATACTATTCATAAAATGACTATTTCGTGTGGTAGTAACATTGTACTCAATCCTAAACTAATATTGCTAGTATAATACATGGGACATATTTTTTTATGGGATTGGATTTTATTAGGATATTTGCACCACCCAAAAATTAAAATCCTTAGTTACTTATGAATAAATGTGAGTGTAAATAAATCTCAATTGAAGCTGGTAGTGAAAGAAAGCTCCACATAAAACCATAGAATTATGGTTTTAAAAACCCTTGATCTTCTTTAATCTGAGAACCTCGAGATAAGAGCTATTTAGATATATACCGAGGGTTAAAACTTTCTCAGTTAAAAGGACATGACGCCGGGTAAAAAATTAGGTGATAATTTAGACTTGACTGAGTTTGTAGAGAAGTTTTGAACTCTCCGTAAAACGAGCTTGCATTTTAAAGGATTTAATTTTAAAAACCGCAAAGGTCTTGAATAAATATAAAATTTGTTAAAATTGCTTTTCTGGTGTTGATATAATCTCATTTAAATTAATATATTATGGATTTGGACATACCACGACTCGGGTAGTACAGCCGAACTGATATTATATGGGTGCGATTCCCACAGAAATAGAAATTTGAATCACGCGTGAATGTGGAATTCTAGTTGGGGTTACGAGTGTGTTGCGTTATTAATTATTATTTATCTAGGAAGTCACGTATACATATATATGTATCTATTTATAACGGAGCAACAATTAAGGGTAAGCCTCAAGCCAAGTCTCATTATACGTTATCACGCCAACTAGACGTAAAATTAGTTTCGTTTGCTAGTGGCGAGGAAATGTGCCTTGGAGAGTTTCGTATTATCTAAATTACTTGTGTTCCAAAGGCAACAAAATTACCCTTACCTTTTGTCTTTTTTACGAATCGTAGGAAGTTTATGGTTCGTGGCCAACGTTTTTATTATCTTTTAGTGGATGTCTGCTGTTACAAAGTGAAAGGTTATTTGTCGCTGAAAATTAGGAAGAAAGAAAATAAAGAAAGAAAGAAATCGTTTACTTGCCATGACAAAATTACATAAGTAGGTAGGCATATAAAAGACTTGTAGTAGGTATACGTATAAAAGTGTTGCGTTAATATACATTGTTAGATTTAAATAAAATAACAGTGTTTGAGTTGGCTCATCCACGAAAGGGAATGCAGAAACCAATGTGTGATAAAATTGGCTGATTTCTTGTGATTCTCAACTTTATTATAATTGAATACTTGTTGTTATAGCGAATATATTCCTCATCAGATATAATTATATTTAAGGGGTCTGTAATTCAAACACGAGCAACGATTCAGATTTACATCACGACTTTTGTAACTTTCAAACATAATACTCGTGCACTGTTACTGCTACTACCATTTGTAATTATGACCATAGTGCTAACATGTAACATGAATACATTGTATACAAATCTTAATGAAAACCTACAAAGCATTTTGTTCTTACGAATACGAGTAAATATACCGGTGTAGCGACTGGCGAATGATACAACACCAGTGAATTATGACTATGAAAGTGTGTCAACAACGTGCGCTTAACGAAGGCACGTGTTTTGTTTTCTAGCTATCCGCTGGTCAATTTTTGAGCTGAGAAACGTTCCGAAATATATAGAAGGGAGTTTAATGGGAGTTTTGATGACATACGAAAATGAGCCAATAAAAAAGGCACTGGCTTTTTTATCCAATTGCGCTAGAAACAGGATGATGTTATTTGAGCACATAATTATGTATGTCCATTTCTTTGGTATGCTCTACAGCACAAAGGATTGATGGGTTACATTATGTAAGATGTCACTAGACTCGTCTCCACTGTGAGAGAAACTCACAGCGTAATAAATATTTGATCCAAGTTTGATAGCATGTTATTTACGATTGGTAACACGGGTCTAGATTACGTTTTCTGAAGTATATTTAATATTTAAAATGACATATTCTTAACGTTTATTTCTGAATAGCACAAAGTACGCACAGAACTTATAGTAAGGTATTGGTAACTAAGCCAATTAAGGTGAATTTAACTTTGAGTACCAGCCGTTCAATAAATGCCAAACGAATTCTTAATCAATTATTCTTACTTTTCCCTACACGTGTCCCTCATCAAGGTGATGTGATTGACGAGAGGACGTATTGGAAGATTTTTTCGGAGAATTGCTCTCTCATTTTACATAAATCTACATTTTGTATGTATTAATAATCAATGATATGAGGTTTTCAGCAACGTTTGCTTATTTGATTAAGTGTTACTTTTTGTACACAATTGAAATAAATTAGAACATATTGTAATGATAAAATTTAAATTCTTTTGTTTCTAAAACATGAAAAGAAATTTAGACATTGCTCCAAAACGGCTACCTTTAGTAGTTCTGAGAGAATTTCTTGGAAATCCTTATGATTCAAAATGTTTTCAGTAACAGTTTATAAAAAAAATCTAATACGAAGTGATGATTTCTTTATTTCATGTGTTATACATATCTCATGAAGCCCCTATTTGGAGGAAATAAGAATTAGTTGATAAAAATCGTTCGAAGATTTGTAGAAAATCTCGCGCTTCTAACTGACAAATTATATACGGGAGTGTTCCTGAGGGACCAGCATCTTTTTCAGATGTGCGTACCTTAATGGGCCAACCTGAGGGTAGATTTCTTCATATTGATTTTGGCTATCAGAGCACCCACTTTCAAACTTTTAATTAGCATAATTTTTATTAATATCAGTGTGCAGATTTATCAGAATATGACACAGTTAATAAAATTTGCTTTTATATTTGAGCATGTTAAAATAAGCAATTACCATACTCATTAATTGCAATGTTTCAGCATGTTGCTGAGAAGCAATTTTTTATATATTACTATTACAAAAAACAACGTAAGACAGTAAATAGTCCATATTGCTCAGTGCATTATTATTTACTATACCTACCTACATGAATTTAAACAAATATTGAGTAAAAAAATTGTCAGACAGAACAACGGTTTTCTTTATACTCGTAGCTCTGTCTCTGTACTTATTTTCAGTGGCAAATTGTTATCAGCGTGAAAAATAACGCGAACCGGAAAATCTTGGAATATTTCAAGTGTAATTTTTCAGTTTGAGGCAATTCATTTACATAAAGTTAGTATAATTGTTGCATAATATCGCTTTTCCTTAAAAGAGTGTATCTTTGAAGAGAAGTAGAACGTGTTTAAAACGAAGATAGCACCCTAAGTAGCTAAGAAATATGATCAAATGTATTCATTATCCTAATCAGCAATCCATACGTCCCACTGATGGGCTCATTTCTTTAATACAGTGTAAGGTTAATTGCATGGACTGAAATGTCAGCCAATTCAACAGTAGATTTAACACTCCCTGGAGAGTTTTACAAAGGATTCTGAAGTGTGCAAGTTTGCCGAAGAACTTTTTCTTCACAAAAGCAGAGTATAATGAATTTATAATACGCATATAAATTTTTATGAAAAGTAGGTAGGTATGTATCGTACGTGTAGGACTTGAACACGAGTCACCCGTGAAAGGCAGACATATTGGCATGAAAGTGTATTATTACGTCATAATCCTTTCTAAGAATACGCGTAACGATTTTTTTTGAGGAGCTCTATAACATTTATGTCGTATCCGTACTCCGTCGTCTGAATATTATTCTATTATCTCCCGCCTGCGACGAATATCTTGACAGAAAATTGTTTTTGTTCAAATTCTCACAGATCGGCTCTTTATTTTCGCGGTGAATTTTTCCTTCGACTTTAGCCAACCGAAGAATCTAATAAATAGGACAGACGCAAGAATACTTTCTTCGATGGTTATCAATATTCCGCTTCCTGTATGTAAAAGCCGGGCGGACTTTTCAGTAGGGCCATAACTGTATAAGTATATCAATAAAGGTTCGTGCCAAACGACCGTCATAAATCTGTCCTGCTCAACGATCCCGGACGGAGGTCAGTGTCACGCTTCTATTGGGACTTCATCTAAAGTGTTCCGTGGCACATTGGAAATGACTTGGCTCGTACACACCGCCATACTCCTTTGGGAAATCTACAAGCTATTTGTTATACCGCAATATTACTTTCTTGAGATGTTTTAAAAATTTAATTTATACTTTTATACTTTTCTCGGTTTATAATAGCAATCTCTTTATTTATGTCCTATAAAGCTTGTATCTTAAAGAAGTTTAATGTAGACAAAGAAAGCCAATCACTTAACAACGTACCTCGCTCGCAATTCTCTATTCTAGTAAAATAACTTTGTACAACCATAGAATAAAACGCTATAAAATCAGTCGCTTCATCCACTAGGAAAAGCTTAAATGATAATTAATCCATGTTTTATTCTTCGGCAATAAATAAACAAGAGTTTTGTATATTGGCATCATCTATCAACCAGTTTTGATATGATGGAGTTTTGGCTATTAAAACTTGTGAAGTTTACTCCAGTTTCTAAAGTTGTAAAACATTGAGACGTACGCCTGAAGGCAGACTATGCGGCGACGTTAATGGCTTCAAATGCGAAAACGTTAAATAAGATACAAAAATACATGATTTTATACTTTCTTCAATGTGGACTTACGCGTTTTACTGTGATAAATAAGTATGAAACCCTGACGAATAAAATTACAACGTTAATTCATGTTACAATAAGCCGAAGTTTTTTCTAAAATGAAGAGCTATTGAAGCGCCATTATCTGCCAAAGACCGGAAATAGAATGCCTCCAGAATGCTTCGAAATTTAGAATGATCGGTGACGTTTTATTAAAAACTTAGAACTACCACCTCTTAAACTTTGTAATATCTGTTAATGTTGTTAGTAAGTAATACATAATTATAAACTTTGAACTTAAATTGTATTAACGCCTAAGCATTGTGTAATTTAGTTAGCTAAAACTATCAAAATAATTACAACTGGCCCTGAATACATGCCTATCTGTATTTAGAATCAAACGTTCAACTTAAACGTTAAGTTTTCAATCCCGTTCGCTCGAGATCAGTCTCCATTTATTGTTGAAGAATCAGATTCCTGATAAGAAGATCCAAACTGAGATGCTACGCTGGGGCTTTATGTATTCAAGTGTAATGCGCAAAGGCGACTGAAGAGATAGAATCTGAAAGCTTCAACGGCGGATTGGAAAATCTCGCTTCCAAATTGCACACCTTTCACACTAATCTTGTAACGTGCTCTCACGTACCTACATAACCTTCGAGCACGTCACGCTGAAGAATTTCATTATCGACATATCAGCTGTATTTAATGGCGCTTGGACGTCCGTTAATTGAAAACCTCCGCCTTAATAATGTTCCTGATTATAGGTACTTATACTAACTTTCCTTAGTAGATACGGTTTATTACGGAACTTCGAGCAGTTTAAAAATGTCCTTTGAAGCACTTAAATGGGCTCTGGAAAAGTTGTGTACCCACTCCTTGCAGTTTAATTAGTTACAGCTTAGTATCTCTATCTACTTCCTTTACTTACTATTATCAACGTTTATAGAAGCGCGATCCCAAACGGATTCAATGAACAAACATAAACTATCCTAAATCGTTTTATTTGTGCTCAAACGGTTTTGGTCAAAAGTTATCTCATGAATACATTCCTAACCTAACATTTAAATTTGTGTGAGATACAATTACCAGATTGAATTAATATTCTTCATTAAAAATAACCGATTCCCGAAATATTTATGTAGATTACAGTATATTCAATGGAGCGCTCATGCCCGGCGGTTTGCGTCGTCCTAAGTAAACGACCGAATTAAGCAACTGTAGGCACGGTTGGTAGGTGGATGCCAACCGTTAGTGGCAAAAATTTATTAAGCGCTTCGTGCCTTGGAGACCAATTTCACTACGCGTCCGTCTTGGTTGCTATCATTAGATATCATCTTTAATGTAGGAGGCCTGCCGGCGTCAAAAGAATCTTCGAATTTCTCACAGTTCAATTGGACTATAACCCTTCCATCAACTTACACTGGAGCAGTGTGGTGGAGAATACGCTTGCTCTCCTATACTATAAGGAAAACCCCAAACCCTTTAGTAAGCTGTTAATAATTCGAATTCATGTTTAATATTATGTAAGCGATTTTATTACGCTCAGAAAAAATGGCGCCGACTATTGAATCCTAAAGCCGAAAATAATATCCCAGAGGCTTAATATCTCCATAGGCAGAGGGTTTAATGCATGCAACGCCAAAATGAAATATATAAATGTATACGTATGCTAAACGGCAACGAATATTAAATGAAAACAGCGAGTTGGCCGCGTCAATTTTTACGAGCGCTGACACAGTTCTCTAACAAAATTGTTCCGTGAAGCCCACAAACCGCCTCTCAGTTTGTCAAAAAGTGTCTGCGGCGTAGTTAGGCCAGTCTCTACGCCGTTGATTGGTTTTTACAGGCCTCGAATTCCCCGGTTACACCTCAAAACTTTTCACCGTAATGCGTATAATAAACACCGCGACCCGGATTGCGAAGCCACGGCCGTACCTATCTATAGTCCCTACTTCGTATTAAAAGGAAATCGTTGTTTACCTAATTAATTATTATTTAATTAACATTTCCCGAACAAAGTAAAAATACATTTCAAGTTATAAATTAAAGCAAGACAACAAAGCAAAGTTGATAGAAGGAAGCGTTGAAAACTCGTCATCAAACAAGAGCATTTTCTCTGTATACAACTTTAAGTAAAACTTGATCGCCTGAAGCACAACTATAAACACTTTATGAAAACCTAGGCGTCGTTGACCCAATGGAGCTTAATTATTATAAGGAAAACTCCAAAGCGTAATCATATTGAAAGATAGAGCACGGGGGATTAGAAAAATAATTGTTCCGAAGTCTCTCAACAGCGTTGCTTTGAGATACAAAATCTTTTGTTAAAAAAGTTTTTCTCTACTTTTGCTCATCTTATTTAGGACCGTTCTGGTACGTAGATAAAATATAATAGATGGTATATATTTTAATGTTACTGTTGGGATCAACGCAAAAAGACATTAAGGTAAGCCGAAGCAAATAAACAACGGCTATGTGGTGTGTAAGGGTGGCAAGGAACCCCTGAAATGTTTCACTATCGTGCATGTATGGGCGGAGCGACAGCTTTATGGCCACGCCACATGGTCCCGATTGCTCGGTCCGAACCTCAAAATATCCGTATGTTTCAGCGACGGACAGTTCTAGTCGAGCCCTAATTTATCGTTCTCGTAGTGCCTCAAACGAAAGCAATTTCCGCCAAGATTCCTTTTTTTCATTATTGGTTCTAAAAAGTAAACTGTAAGCGATTTGAGTTCTTTTTATGATGTCAAATTATGGCTGCATTTTCCCTGTCCTTTATTAAAAGCCTGTAGATAATATACTGCCAAAAATATTTTGATGTCATCACAACAAATTCCTTTATTTTGGGGTGAGTTGAAAATTTCAAACATCGCAGTTTAGTGTGAAATTATGACACATAGTATGCTCGTTATTAACGTCGGCGTCAAAATAATCGGCGTGCGGTGAATACCGATTACGGTCAACATGACCGCCGTTAAACCTATTCGACTTCCATTAATGTTAACAAGCGAATTCACGTCCATATAATGTTATAACCGAGTAAATGACATACATACGATATATAGTAATAGACATGTTTATACTATAAACAATGAATTAGAGCTGTGATCTGGGGTCAACTGGAGGAACAATACAACTCAGGTAATAATAATAGTGAAGGAGCAATTACAGTAGGTATAACTTAAGCATGAAGGGGCGACGGGGTTTGGCTTACTTGTTTTGAATTAAAAGTAAAACTCTAATTAAAGTAAAAGTGTTACTCCCATAATGAAGACAAATCCATTAAAGGCATAAATATTTTATTTAAAATTTTTAATAACCGCCAGAATATGTAAATTCAATATTGATTGTATTATAATCTGGTAATTTCATAAGGAAATTGATGGCTGACTATTAATAGTCGACTAATGACTATCAAGACTAAGTGTAGTAATAGGTACGTTACAAGCAATTAAATTGGTAAGCTATCTAAAGTGCTATGGATTGTATCTCATCGTATTCTCAAAGCTCGTGTAAGTTTCTCGTATATCAAACCATTGATGGATGAATATCGCAAATTAATACATCAAGTTATAAACTTGATCCAAGCTCATCTGTCTGTTACATGTGTCTAATTAAATATAATTATGTACCTACTTCGCTAGGATCAGATTTGTTTCCTATATAGTCATCCATCTGGTGGACTAAAATTAAAATTCAAAATATGGTTTAAAATTCAAATATAGTCAATTTGGAAAAAAAAAACAAAAAACCCTTATAGGTAAGCAGGTTAATAGTTTGTTAATTATTAATTTGCTTTGCTCATTCAAATAATATCTACCTTAATTATTCCTTTAATTAAAGTGCTTGAATGTTATCAGTGGTTGATATTAATGAAGAACATTTAATTAATGTTTCATTCCGAATATTGAATTACTATTTATCCGTTTATCTATAGGCAAATAAGCCCGCGTTTTAAAAGTTTATCGAAACAACTACATGCAATTAAGCGACTGAACTGATCAAACCAAACCATTGCATAACGTTGACTAAAAACATGGACGATAATGATTTAATTGTATTACCAACATCATTTAATATTATATTGTTATGAGTACATAAACAACTAGAAGACCCGTCAGACGTTGTTCTGCTTTATACAGTTTGGTATATATCGTCGTTTTCTACATCAAGTACTCCAGAACTCAAATTGCCACGTATCTTTAGTAAATATTCATCATTTTCGACAACTTTTGCTACGGCGGCGCGGGCGTTTCAATAACTCTAATAGTTTGTCTGGTCTCTTAAAGTATCTCGACATCAGCACCACTTGCCGCGTCCAACAACTGTGACTCGTAACTCGGCCCCTCTAAAATACCTCACAATTTTTTTGTTAATATCGGTCGCGCCGTTTAGGTCGCGAAGTTCAGTGACAAACACACGTAGATTCGCTGTCTTTTTATATATTAAGATTATATTAATAGATCGTACAACACACTGATGGACAGGCATAACAGACACACAGACGGACTCAGATCTGTTTTCGAATCTTGGGTAAAACCTACCTACGAGTATCTCATTTGTGTATGTAAATGTCACTGGCAAACAAGGAACCTAGATCAAACGTATGAGTGTGCGAGTGCTTATTTACTTTTCGTCTAAACGTTCCAGCCAGTTTGTTTTGTTAGTTTCTGGTATTAGAAAAGCACAGAGGCACAAAAGCAATGCTAATTGATTATTGTTATTACTATTGTAGTTAATTTGTTTATACCAAAAGGTAGGAGTTATTCTCGTTGGCTCCCATTCCTATTCTCACCCATCTTAATAGACCCTGAATTCCTTATTGACAGATTATGTGCAATAAAAGTAAACATTGCTTAAAAGTACAGTTATGAGAAAAAGTCTAAAAATTTAACCATGTCGGACAAATAGTTACCCACCATGCCGATGGGTTTGTCCTGGATCTTGTTCTAGGTGTTTTTACCTTCGGTATGCTACAATGTGTTTGACAGAATGTCTAATTACAACATTACCTAAATATTTTCTGACAGTAAATAGTTCAGTGTACAGTTTAGTTTGCCTATGACAAATATGTATAATTAATTACCAAACAAGTAATTTCAGACTTATCAAGTCAATGTTTGATTTCATTGTCCAAGTATAACTTTTATGTAAAAAACGACAAATACGTTGATCATGTAATAGCTTTGATATAATATTCTTTTGTATCACCTTTTAAAAGACATCACAAAGGGTATAATTTAACGCCTAATGGCACAGGACATCAAAAACAAAAAGGCTGATATAAGTACTAAAATAAAAGGCGATGAAAAAATTCCTTTATTTTTATACGTTAAGGTTTGGACTTTTGTTACATGTGATGTACTAGGTACATTTCATTTCCAAGACAAAAAATCCACACTATTACGCTATGTTTCGTACCGTGAGCCCCGTTGACAGATATCTGATGTTGAGGTTGACATCTGTCAGCCGGAATATCGAACTATTCTATAGTCTATTGCTTACCATAATTTATGGATTTTCAACTGCATATCGTATGGCATAGTAGTATTTACTAATAACGTAATTAATATTCTAATAAGTAAATATTCTATTGCAGTGACGAAATTCATCCGCATCGGCATCGCTGACAAGAATGACAACCCGCCGTACTTCGACAAGGAGCTGTACGAAGCAGAGGTTGACGAAAATGAAGACATCCAGCACACTGTACTCACCGTCACCGCCAAAGATCACGATGAATGTGAGTACTTAGAATAGTTTGTTTAAAATTAGACAATGATATTTTATGCTATAAAGATTGCGAGCAACGTTAACGGCGGTAACGTATGGCAACGCCAATATATTAGTGCGGTTTAAGACTAGCATATTTTTCTGCGCATACATGGTCGTTTCAGCATACGCGCTATGATACGCACTTCAAAAAACCGGCGGCACGTAAACTGTAATTTTTCGGCGTGTTTGCTCGCACCGGTAATGGCGTTCTGTCAGTATCAACATTGTGATTGTGATATTTTTCGCCATCAACAGAGAAGACGAAAAAGTTCTCGCTGATACGAGCTTAGAATCGCGTCAACGCTCATACAAGTGTGCGCGCTTCCAAAGACGAGCTTATACGCGCGTAAAAACTCTAGTCTGAAACCGCCCTTAGAGGACCAGGACTGATACGAATTACACGTGGAACGTGGATGATGGTACTGCCATCTGTAGAAACGTTGTTTAGCTCAAGTTCCGTAAGCAGTATTGAATAAATTAACTATCGAATCATTACTACGTCGCGTCGTTACTCTACATCCGCTTCTTTTTCGTCAGAAATTTTGTGTAATTAGTGACCATTGATCTTATTTCCATTACAGTTTACAAGAAATTGTAAATTACTTTAGATATCTGAAATGAAGCAATGATGACTGTCAATAAATTTGACTTAACGTCGGAATAATTAAATGTAATTTACATTTCTAGTCGCAAATGTTTCTGATGACTTCGCAAACTCAGATAGTTTATCGAGCGTAATGTTTAGACAAAATTGTCTTATTTAACTTATGCAATATCTCGACTTATTTGACTTCTATATTATTGTGTGCGTAATTCAACTCGCCCGAAAGAAGCTAAAGTATTCTTGGAGCTCTTACCCAAGAGACGACCGATGATGAGATTGTATCTCGAACTTGTTTACGAACTAAATTACCAAAATATTATTTGATAAGAATACGGTTATTCCTTCTTATGAATAGGTAAAAAAGTATATAGAAAGAAGACTGTCCCATTATTAGTTTACCTGATACTTAGGCATATTGTATGTTGTTTTAATATGCTCTCATATTACTAAAATTCAAAGTAAATATAAAAAATACCGTCGTAAATCCAAATATTCTAATAATAGGCAAGTAAACTAAATTACGGCATATATAGGTACTACAAAGCTTTTTACGTTATCATATCAGCTTTTATCGTGGTTATACATAACAAAGCCTTTTAAAGTAAATTGAGCACAAAGCTGAATTGGTAGTATAAAAATAGAAAAGCAAATATTTTGGCCTTTGTTTTCGTACGTCAATTAAACTTTTCATTGAAACAAATTAATATAAAAAAACAAAGTGATATTTTGGTGGTTTCGTTTTGTTTTTAGTAGAAGAATAAAACTGGTTTAAACGTTATTTTAGCATTGTTTGACCTTTTATTTTCATAGCTTTTCAAAATGTCGTGAATCAAATGTGAATGATGGTCGTCGATATTCCCGTTCACGTCTCGTCGTGGTTTTAGAACAATCGTTATGAATGTTATGATACAGCAGCTATGACAGCGTTAAAACAAAAACATTAAATGTCTGTTTGAAAAAGTCCTTATCGCCCAGAAGTGACGTGCGACAGGCCCCAAAATGAAATATTGCGCGTAAAGTTAGTAAAAATGAATATTCACAGCCAGTTTTGCTTGCAATACGTTAGACAAATGTTATGTGATGTTCATAGTTGTATAGTTAGTTGTCCGTTAGTTCTCTACAGTCTCAACGGTATAATTACCACAAAAGTATAAACTCTGTGAAGTTGTCATTACATAGAGCTGACACGACAAAGTATACGCCACATCGTCACTTCTAAACTTTAATGTAAATCTTCGCGTGTGTGTGTTAAAGTCCGAGACTTTCGTAAAAGCTTTCAGAATCACTTTATTAAATACTCCTGAAGTTGGAAAGTACTCGTGCTTTCTGCAGCCGATGATATTACGCTGAAGTTGCAGACATTCAAACTATAATGGAACAATACAGTATCAATCCGATATCAGAATATTAAGTTAAGTATTTTAAACTTTGGTTTTAAGATTTTCAACATTCAAAATGCTTCAACTATTTAACCTGCAAATTTAATTAGGGAAAGTGATTATTGTCTAGTGTTAGGCATATGTAAATAGTGTGTTACGATTACACTAATTAATCGGTAATGAGAACCTATTCGTTACATAGTTATGGCTATATCGACTGTGACACAGGCATTGGTTGACGACTGAGTGAAATGAAATGGAAATATTTGTAGCTTATACCTACAACCTACTACCTACCTACTTTAATTTTGAAACTTCCAATTTCATGTTACGAATAGGTACCTACATAATACCAATTAATTAGTAGTTAGACTACTAACTTACTACTACTACGTAGTAACACACTATTTACTTTCTAGACTAAATAATAATTTATTTCATTTAAATTGACGAGTGATGAAATAGATTCTATGTAAATATTTATTTTTACTTATGTTCAATTTTAAAGCTCACATTTTAGTGTTTCTAAAATAACATTCGTATCCATATTAAAAATGCTGTAAATGATTGAATTGCGTGATAAAATAGAAGTATTAAATACGAATTTCCTTTAAAATGCTCGTAAAAATTGTTGCCGTAATAAAAGTGATTACGATAAAATTTACGAATCTCTACGACACTCATTATATAAAAGGAGACTACGCTTAATCCGATTTTACGAGTAACTAGAAGATTGTACGATTGTTTTGTATAGGTACAAGAATATAGAAGTAATGGTATGATGATTCAGATGAATGAATATTTCATTGAAATTTATTAGCAACCTGTCAAATATTTTTTATACTACAAATTAGGAACGAACTAATCGTATAATTGTTGCGTTGTATTTGTAGTATTACAACATGACATTAAATATTTAAACAATGAGACAAGTGTAGAGAACCATAAGTGTGAGATTTAACAGTCGGTATGGCAGTTTGGCGAGTTATGAATATGGTTGGCACAGTTTCACTGCTTGGCGGGCTGATTCAAGTTAGTCAGCTTGGCACATGTACGTCGAATGAAACTTTCATGCGGAAGCTGGAAGTGTAACCCACATATACGCATATATACGCGTGAGCTTTAGCCATTTATATACGCACACATGCCATACATCTACGTTCTTAGAAACGTGCTCGGCGTTTGATCGATGAGCTCGCACAGATGCCGAAATTCGTTGTTCAAGAAATTTGTTTATTTGTTCAGCTTCGCACATTCTTCACGATTAAGCAACGCATAGTAATATATGAAAGAGAATTAAGTTGAATAATAAAACATAATACTTTTATTGTTTTTATATTGTTAAAATATTAAATGCGATTTTATATGCTTGCTACACTGATTGTCTTTTATCGTACCTCCATCTTATTCCGGTGTATGTAGCGAGCAATTAAGAATTAATGTGTAATTTAATTATTCAAGAAGATCGTGATCATCTCTCACGATCATAATTTATATACTTGTATATAACTGTATACATATTTAGGTATACAAATACAATACGTCAGCGCAGGTAAGCATAACAATTAACAATCTGTTGACCTTGTTAATTGTTAGTGGAGAAGTTACGAGAATCTTCACTCTACACAGCGTATTGCTTTACAGAATGTAATTTGTATATATATACTTATGCTAACTCTCACGATATATACAACAGATCACGAATGACACTTCAGTGGAGTGAATGACAGGGGAAAATAGGTCCTTGGCAGGCACGCCGTTGTTTGAATTTGGCATGTTGTGTTAGCTTTAAATTGCTTTCTGGCATAAAAAACACAATGAGCTGAAAATAGAATGAATCTCTACACGTTATCGTTTTGAATGTGTAATAATACTCGTCTATTTTTGTGGTTGATAAGGATATATTCAGTTTATGATATGAATAAAAAGCTTTGATAACTTGTGTGTGAATAAGGCTAAACCGCACTTAGCCAGCGTAGTAAACTAGGTATAGCCTGTAACCTTAACATTGTGAGAGTAGTAGGAGAGCAGTGGACAGTTGTCGGTTGTGATGATGATGACGTGAATATACGGTCGTCTTTAATTTTTTTTTGCTATACATTTTGTTACTAAGTAGGTACTACTACTTACCCTATAACAGGTCAAACTTTCGGTTATTCGCCGGAGCTTAGATAAAAATCATTAATCCCAGCAGAATGTATTTACCCTTTGTACAGAATTCATCGCTAAAACGATTTAAGTTTAAGTAACGTTTATCAAGTCGAACTTGTTAAACTATTAAATTGTTCTTGTCGAGTCAGACGGGAATACGGTCTCTTAAGCCATCGTTTAACCACACTTCGCTGTGGGATAATTTATGCAGAATGTGTTCTAAGTAGACATTAAACATTGGATAGGGAGAGACTTACAATCACTTGAGTGTTCATTTGTTTTCATACTTGAAAAAAGAACGATTCACTTTCGTGATGAAAAAATGTCGTAATCAGTCATAAAGTCGTAATGACGCTATTAAACGTTCCATTAAAGAAAAATCGAGACGGACCTAATATGTAATTTTGGACCGGATCCAAGGTTGCGGCCTATTAGTGTCGAACTGCAATTTCGCTTAAGTACCTCTCCTGAGCTTAATAAACAGTAAATTATCTCTAAAGTATCTGTTATTATTACAAATTACCTATACTTAGAAGTCGATAAATTTAGTTAATATCGGGTCTAAGCAACAGATACCCTTGAATAATTAGTGTGCTGAGCTCAAGTGTAACGATGAGACACACCATTTAACAGGAGCCTGGCAGTAAGTGCCGCTGTTTATGTTGATACCGAAGAACGGTGGTCGTTACACTCAGAAATTCACCCTCACTTTGAACAGAAAACACTTTTAATGAGATGAACGTAAGATGAAACAGTTCACGACTCAGAAATGATAGAGCTTTATACTTAAACCTGTAAATATTGTTTAAGAGAAAAAACAAGAACAATTTTGGAGAGAGTGAATGTGACAAACGCGTATTTGATGTTAACGATTATCACTTAACATCGTCATAACATCAGGTGGCTCGTAAATTTTTTCGACATCCCTTCAGGCCGTAAACAAAATTACTTTACTACTCCAATTTTCAGAAAATGTTTACTTTTAATTATTTCACAAGCTGCTTAATATCGTTGTTTCGCAGTAAAATACCTACAGGGCTATACCTACGGGGCTCAAAACACTTAAATGAAAATTCAATCAGTAATTACAAATTCTATCCGGTCGAACTGAAGAGAAAGGTCTCCTCCCTCTAAAATATACAAATATTTTACCTTAACAATATTTCAGCTGCTCATTCCAGTTACTATGCAAATTAAAGATTCCAGTCTAATTTAGAGATGGTTTAAATTTATTAATGTTACAAGTACGTGCTTTTCCAATCGTGTGATATACTGGCTTTAAGAGAATTAGATGTGGCTCTAACAGCTTTAACCTGTTAGTAGCCTACTACGGTTGACTGCAGGCCACGATTCTGTCATAATTGAGAGGACTTGCTCACTCACTCAGTATAAAATTATTCAATAGAACGACCTACTCTCTAAGCTGAGATAAAATTCACATACAAAGAAAACGTACGTAACTTTATTAGGAATTACGATTCATAAGTCTTTTTGTTATTTACATACCAAATTGAATGTAAAAAGTAGGTATAAACGTAGTATAATAATAAAATTTGTAATATAGTAAAAATTTCTAATGTGAAAATTTTGAGGAATTCTCGAATATGTACTAAGCAACTGTTACTTGGATGCTTATTTATTGTACGTATGTTTCTATGTCCAACTGCAGCCACTAAGCTTCTATGAAGGATATTGGAGACAAAGATTAATGTTTAAGGCGCCTGATAGCCACTAGCCACATAAGCTCTTCTCTTAAGCCGGCGATGCAATATTCGTATGATGAATGGACACGACAAGTGAATGATAAATGTATTTATAGAAAAGCCATTAGGATGAGTGCCGATTTATGATCTAAATTAAATCTGTGTTTTAAAAAAAATTGTGCATAAAATGCGTTGCTATGTTGCGTGCATTGCCTGTATAATTTTTATTATTACATACTTATATATCTTTTGGTGATTTATTGTGTTAAATATACCCTCAATTGATTACATAATTCGGAATTTCCGATGACTATAGACAATCAGCTTCGCGTCGTCCAAGTTAATAGAGACAGTAAGCTTTTGTTCGCTTTCACAAAATCCTTTCAGTTTTATAATCGAAAGCTCTTAGTTGTCTTTATTATCTTGAAAAGAACCATTTTAAAAGATGCGAATTATAATTTTACTCGTATTTAACCGGAAAATTTCTTGAGTAATTTAAAATTTTTGCGTAATATTTATCGTAAGTTTTGTCTAATAACTCGTAATCACTGAAATAGATACAATTATAAAAGTGTCAAACGCAATTTTCAAAGGTGCTAGTCACATCTGCAAGCATTTTGAAGACATACGATTAGCTGAATTAACTAAGGATTCGGATGGGTTATAAATTAATAATGTATTTAATTTACTTAACCTTAATGTGAATCATCTCGACGGATTAAATTTTCATAGCATTCATGCCACTAGAGTTAAATTACGTGTGTTTATCCGCATGGATCATCCACGCTGGCACTGATGGCAGTAATTATCCACTTAATCAATGTGACGTTGGCTTATATCGACATCATTTTAGGGTTATAGCCAAAATGTTGCGAACGTAACCGTATTTGAGAACAACAATGACGTCTGCAGCAGTATAAAAATCCCTTTGTCATAAAGTTTATTGTATAGTAACATGATGAAAATCGTAACAGGCTTAAGTTATAGGCTATTTTGTTATTAGGTACTTGAAAAAATACACTTAAGATAATCGCGTAGAAATTGTTATTGTGCTGTAAAGATTATCCTCCAAAATAACATATAAATACAAGACAATTGCCAAAACTTTATATGAGCTAAAATAAAACGGTATCTCGTTTTAGATTGTTTAAGCTTTCGGAGACCGAAATAAAAAGAACCCTAATGTGCCATCACTGTCACTTATCCGTCTGTTGGCAGCCGAGGCACTTTTTTGGGCAACAGCTGATGATAATGGATCAACGTGAAAACTGAATCCTTTAAAAAGTTCAATCATTATTAAATCGTAAGTAGTAACAAGTATAAGTATAATAAGTTGTATTAGGTACTTTATCACAGGATTATTGTCTCTTTCGGACTTTTATTTTTTCTAAGTGTTTAAGACGAGACGTAATAATAGGTATTTGTTACGTTTTGTATTTATTTCATAATTTATGTACACACGGAAAATTACAGCGGAAAATAATTTAGAAATGATGTAGTCGCAATCTTAACAAATAGACTAATACTTGATATCCAAAATAACATTTCGAAGCCAGCCACTTCTTTAGTTTCCGTTATTAAGCCCCTTTGTATAGATAAGATTGAGAGGGTGAGACTCGAAGTAATTGGGTGATTAAAACAGAATCAATCATTAGGTTTGGAATCTTCCGAATTAGCTACCTTGATTTAATTTTGATAAACATTTACTATGTACGAGTATATATTAAAGGGATTTTAGTTTCAAAGGCAATCTATGTTTGTAACATCTGTGTTTTTAAATTTACGAATCATTTTTAAATCTACGAATTTTAAAGCGGTTTCATTATACCTTATACCTATAGAGTGTGGAGTTACTTAATATATAGCAAATTAAGTTTTGATTTTGTTGTCAACGAAGCTCTACAGTTTTCAAGTTAATTTTAAACTTATGAGTATATGCTAAGTGAATAAGACTGCGAGCCAACTTTCTATTTCACACATCCGACGTTAACTTCTTTTGCCTTAATCAAATAAGTTGAGAACAGTATTCTTTATACTATAGATAATGTTGCATCCCTGGTAATCAACAAGAAAAAGGGTTTCTGTGCAATAGTCTATTATTCTTTACGTCATTACGACAATTATTTGGTGTGGAGTTGATTATTATCGTCTGCCAATCCACACTAGGCCAGCGTGGTGGACTATGGCCCGTACCCTTCACATTGTGAGAAAAGACCCGAGCCCAGCAGTGGGACATTTATGGGTTGCAATGAATGAATGAAAATGATGTTTATTATCATTCGATTGGGAGATAGTAAATAAAAATAAACAAGAATTGAATATTTCTGAACCTTGATGAAATCTGAACAAGTTATTTCTTTCTATTTTTAATTTTCATCCCTCCGCGTTCATAAATCGTACGTTTTATTTAAAAAGTTAGTCAACTGCAAACATTTCCGCGCGATTAGTAAATTAAATATCTCGGCTTAAGTGAATGTTGTTGATTAATTTATTTGCTAATTCAATTAGGTAGATTTCTTCCTTGATCAAAAGTTTTTTTTTGAAACCGGAAAAGCATTGTAAGTGGTTTTATTTTTATTCAGAGTAAATCCACTTAATGATCCATTTCAAATATTAATTCCCTGTAATTTTTGCTGAATGGCTTTTAAAATAGCTATGGGTGGGATATAAGATGAACTCCTAAGAAGAGAGAGGAGTGAGATTCTTCACCTATCTTAAGCCAACCCCCGCCTTTAAGCTGCAGCTGGCGAAATAACAGACGATTTTATGGCGCCAGATTCCTCCTATTCAGATCAGCTGAACCCTTTCTCACTTTAACTTAGTCAGTACATAAACATGGTAGAAAGACTTTAACTCGCCCAGCAACTACTTTTCTAAAATCTTATATAAGAAATTTGAATGTTTCGATCGCAGTGTTAGAGCACCAAAAACCATGCGTGTTACCTTTTTTTTGCCGACAACGGACCAATGTGACGAAATGAGCGATGTAAGGGTCCTATCATCAGGTGGCTCGTCCGTTTATTGGTCGGCTCTTTCTCTTAACCTACCAAACCAGCCTATAGCCTCGGTAATTGAAATCTTCATATCTGTTACAGCATAAAGCTATGGAGAAGGTGTTCGCACTCTAAATCTTCTTCCCTCTACTTTTCCATCACGATCAGTATATAAAGGTTGTTTGTTTGTCATCGTTATTTATGGATAATGTAGTTAGTTGTTTGTTTTACTTGAATAAAGTTTAAAATAGTCATATTGAAGTAAAATTTTCTTTACAGCTTTAAACTCGACAGCGACATCGTTACAATCGTGTATTGTTTATAGGTCTATTCAAATCGGGGAGAATTTAATGTTTGGAGAAGAGAAAGTGATAAATACTGAAATTTCATGAAGTATTGTCGTTGACATTTTAATTACGAGCACTGGAGCATGTGAATTGTTTAAGTTTACGTAAATCTCTTGTTAGAGGAGTATAATTACGGTGTCATCATGAACAGAGCGAAAGGAATGATTATAATAGCTAAAAGTGATTATATTTTGTTATTATATTGTTATAAACCTTACTATGCATTCACTAGATAATGTTTTAACAACAAACATTTTAGTGAGATTTTATGAGAATAGGTATAAATTTATATTAATGAAACATATTATGTCTATTGTTATTATAAACATGTTATTGTAGGTATTTTCTAAAAGATTACAACTGATAACGAAGGATACTAAGCGATCCTTTGTTTCAGGGACCTTATCTTTGATAGTCATTTGAATTATATCAAAGCTATCCTATTAAGATCCTAGTAAATTTGGTGTATAAAAAGTATTATAATACTCGTATATACTAGTAAATAAGATATTCTCAAATTAAAGTTTTTAAACCTTTCAAACGACCTTTCTCATTAGAGCTTTCTTGATTGTGACTCATTAGTAGCAAGCCATTATAATGGAATGATTCCCAGCGGCCATCTTTACAAACGGTATTAGGTCCTAACGTAAGACATTTCAGTTTAGTTACCATAAGTTGAGCCCGAAACGACATCGCAATTGTCATTAAATATTAATTCAACTTAAAAAGCTCTCAATAGATTTCCACAACATTTTTAAATTAAGCACTTTATATTTATTATTCAATCCTGGTTTAACTGGGATTCTCTCACTGAATATTATCAGTGTACCTACCTGTTTAGATAAACATTATTTATTTATTGTATGTAGTAACACTAGAACTGCCTTACTTTGTGCTTAGGTTTCCTTTCGGTGAGATACTTTTATGTATATTTGGATTATAATTATTTAACTATTCGCTTACTATTTGAGGTATTTTTAACACTTTTTTATAACCTCACACCAATCAACTGCTACCTATTAAGTTATTAAATATTTTTTATTTGTAATTCGCATGCAAAATTTAGTAGTGACTGACTAACCGGCAAAGTATAGTAACGGAATTGCCCAACCTTATGTACTCTACCTACCTAGTGATAGTTTTTCGTTAAAGTTATACTTTACACACTACAGTCGTGAATCGTGAATATTTTACTGGTACAGTATTAGGTTTAGGAGGTTATGAAGGCTTGTCTGCTCGTTTGGCTATTAACATAAAAAGGTGTGTTAGCAAGCGGTTAGTATGTAGTACCTACCTCTCTCTATGAACAGAGAAACATTTTAACATTTCCCCGAGGGAGAAGTTTGCGGCGTGCTCGTTAGAAAAGCCGGACAGAGTTTTATTAATGCCCGAAATGATAACGATATGTCGTGCGGTCCGAACGCCACACTGGATTACTGACGGCATCCCGAATTACTAACTCTGAAGCTAAACCCCGACTGTATAATATCATCATGAATTTCAATCCCTATTTTAATTTTATAGAGGCCACTAAAAGTTTCATATCGCGAGGTAACTACAATTTAATGCGTTGTACAATAAATACGAATGTTAACAGAATCGCTGCGGAATTATTTTGTGGCATTGTATAAAGTGAATTTTGAAACTACTTAAAGAGAAGTCTGCACAAGATTTAATTACATTTTTAAATCGCCGAAGTACATCAAAGTGAAGTTATCTTTAGAGTACACAATACTTAAACAAGCCAACCATATTCCTTTCAGGGAAAGATCACTAGAGATTTCCATTATTCACGCACAATAATAATACATCGAGTGAAAATAATAAAGTACACTTAACAGGGTTTTTATCATAAAATAGACGAACAGTGACCGAAAATAAGGAAAGTTTACGATGTTTAGAAACGACGGAAATTTACTAATGAATAATATTTTTACAAAAAGCGAACATGGAAAATAGGAATGATATTATGGTGAAACGAGAACTGACACTTCCAGCGTCTTTACGCAAAGATTTATTTCGTTGCAATAAAATCTTCTCGTTTGAATAAACATCTTAGCGGAGTTGTGACAAATTATGGGGTTTGCCGCCAAAAGCTAAGTTAGCATTTGCGATATAATTCTTTTCAACAGCCTCAAGAGGGCTCAGTATGCCATCTAATTATTCATGATCAAGACTCGAATGAAACTTTTCGCAAACACGATTGTTATGACCTGGTTCTCTCTATTTTTAAAACATCAAAGTGTAAAGTGACTGAATAAAACATTTTGAATTGACTAACTCGTAGTGCGCAAACTGGGAGCTAGCAGACAAATATAATTTTATTAGGCTAAACCTTTGACTTTAATGTGCATAGAGAGAGAAAAAATATACGAGTATTTACGCAAAGCTCCAGACATTTTTACGCCTATATATTTAGATCTATAAAAATAAATCAAATTATTTTCTCCGCAACAAAACATATGGCGCCATGGC
>LGAG01028530.1:286854-315250 GCA_001278395.1 Lerema accius
CGAGTATTTACGCAAAGCTCCAGACATTTTTACGCCTATATGTTTAGGTCTATAAAAATAAATCAAATTGTTCTCTCCGCAACAAAACATATGGCGCCATGGCTAACGTAGCTCGTAACGAACCAATTATGTCTGTTTCTGTTTAGAAATACATCACGCTTCGTCGATGTTGAAAACGAACGGCCGCGTCACTCGGGTCACAAACAAGGGCGCTCAACAACTCCGTGGACAAACTGTGAATAAAGAAACTTGTATTTAAATACGGCCTTTTCAGCACACGCTAGCTTATGATTGCGGTATGAAACGCGTACGTACATTATCGTCACCATTGATATTCAACGCGGGCTCTTACGTGCCTTTCATAAATCTAGACCGGTTTTTATGCATTCCTGTGATTTTTTTCCAGACTAATATTGAATGAGACCGTACTATATTTAATCAATTTATAATAATTTATGTAAATCTATTAAAAATATTGGAAATATGCCTACATAATTGGCAATAACGTTACATAATTATGCAAATGCTAAAATAATTACAACTTGAAATACTATGCTTGGTCTAAATTATTCCACATGTATTTGGTCATCCGTAAATGCTACGCGGCTACGCGCCGTAGCATCGTTTTGGAGAACAACAGAAACCTACGTACACTCGTACAGGTACTTAAAATTTTATACTCGTACAACATCTGTACAAAATGCATCCATTTTTCAATTGCATATTTAGTTCCACCTGTCTCGGTGTATGTGGATCTGTAATTAAATCTTGCAAGTTAAATTTGACCCACTTCCCGGTTTCGAACTGTGCTGAAATTTTGCATGCAAACGTTAATCGGATGACATTGAAATGTGATTATGAGATGCAATTGATGTGATGATTGAGACGAGAGGTTGTCAATAGTTGGCTGTTGGTTTGGGATCGTATGATTTGTCTTATCAAGGACCTTAGTCTTTATCGATGACTAAATAAAAAAGTGTATTACGCCCTCTTTTCATTTCTAAACGTTCAAAATGTAATACGCTGTTATTATTCTTATACTGGTTAAGCAGCTTACATCCAATTGAAAAACAATTATATTTAGTATATTTTACTGCTTTATTTTTTTTGTTTCATAATAAAATTAATATAATAATGTCTTTCGGCAATTTGTATTAAAATAAAATAATAGGTAAGATGGTAAGATGATTTTCTTAAAATAATATAAAAAATATTAAATGGATATTAACTTTTATTTCATTAAGTATGCTTTAAATTAATAGTTTTCCTTTGTAGATATTAGATATATTACAATTAAAATTGTAGCATTTGTTCCGTTGATAAACAAGGACTCTTTAGTACCGCTGAGCAAGTTTCCAATATTAAGCGAACAGATCGTAGGACCTCTAACAAAAACTAATTAAAGCGAACATCGGTGTATGTAGCGTAGGAGTAATGAATAGTGGGGTATAGGGAGCCAGTGCCGCTGCGGGCGATTCGCTAAAAATCGCTTTAATTAAAATACTGTGATCTTTGTACAAGAGTTTAATTGAAATGACGTCGATTCGCAGTGGTTAATTTATTCAAAGTCGAACTAATTGTTACTGGAATTTATTGGTCGTGTATGTATCCGATTAATGCGGGACAAAAAAAGGATTACCAGATTGGAATAGTATGGTAAGAAAGGGAGAACTGTTGCTCTTTGTGCGATAAATTTAATAGGAACGACGTCCATGGCTGGCGTGTACCACATATCATCTCCCTGTAATACCCGATGAAGAAGAAATTTGCTTATACCTACAGAGTTATAATATTAGGCCAATATAAGGATAAAATTCAATATACTAAAACCTCTTTAGGTATATTATATTTTTTAATTATTTTTAAATAATATTTTTTATACATACGAGTATAAGAGATTTCATTTCGATCGAAATAAGCCCGTAGTCCACAACTGCGACGAGTCACTCTTAAAAAAAACTCCGTTGTAGAATAATGTACCTACACTTATCACCCACGAGTCTTCATGATATAGCAAAATTTTTAAAGTTAAAAAGCAAAAGGTCCTGAAACCGTATGTAAGAAAGAATTCGTAACAGTTCCGCATGACTGTACACAATCTGGCAGCGATGACTCTAAATCGGGTAACAAAATAAACTGAATAAACTTGCTTCACAGTTGCAATGTTTGTGTTTGGCAGAGAATTTTGTGGTGTGCATTCATCGAAGAAACGAATGGCGTAAACAAGTGTAAAACGGGGACAAGTTTTCATGAACCATTTGAAGGGCATTGGTCATAGTAACCGCTCGACGAAAACTTTAAAATGATACTGGGAATTGTCACTATGATTTAAAAAATTAAGTTTATAAAGCACCAGTTTTCCGCCCGCGGCTCTGCCCGCGTGAAATTCAGGTATATCGGACGATTTTTTCCCAAGTTCAGTTCTATCTTCATACCGAATTTCATCAAAATCGGTTCAATGGTTTAGTCGTGACATTGTAGCAGACAGACAGATAGTTTCTTTCGCATTTATAATATAAGTAGGGATTAGGTTGATATTGATCACTACAACAACAGCGCGGTGTACATTTCTCTGTAATAAATAGATAGTAAAGTACAAAGTACTACTAAGAAATAGATACTCTCGTCAAGTAGATAAAAAATGATACAAACAAAAAAACAGAGCAAAGTAATATACATTATGCATTACTCTGTAATGTTTAGTTTCTAACAGAGAAACTATGTTTGTGGCAGGAGAAATGAAATAAAGTAAATAATCTCTACAGTAAACATGAATACATTTACTATTCACTACGGAATAAGTATTAGAAAGCGGTCTGTTAGGATGATCTTGGATGTATTCAGTGTACTCAAAATTTTTTCATTTCCAGGCCTTACGTATGAAGTATTTTGTAACGCCCTTCTTATTACCTTTAAATTATGTCAACATAAAAAAAGATAAAGCTTATACATTCATTCTTAAATCTTCCGATAAACAATTTAATACAATCCTTTAATGTGAACGCATCCGTGTCATACATGTGCGGGGCTAATTGCCAGGCAGTTGAGTCATCTCTCCGGATCGCCGACAGAACGAGAGCGGAATAGGATAGGACATATTGCTGACGACGAACCACGTTCCACTTAACTCCGAGTAGTGCACCCACTCAGCCTTCGTTGGTCCCTCCAAAAATTATCCGTCTACTAAATTAAGCCTAGATGTAAGGGTAATCTATCTTGCTTAGGTAAGCGGTATTACTTTATTATTATGTTTTACTTACCGCCTTAATGAACTTGAATAAAATGAAGTAGGCATGCAATACCTTGTGGACTACACTATATCTATAGCTGAAACTTGACGTTCAATTAATTAATAATTTTTCTAATAAACTTTAAAATTAATTTTAAATTTTTCAGCATCATACATTACCAACTTTGATTTATCACATCCTTTTAAAGATACTCAACGACAGACAGCTACATATCAATTAAAAAGTTAATCATGTTCACAAACATTTGCATCAAATGTATTATGTTATTATCAAATATTGAATTTGATTACTGTTCTAATTGTACGTAGCCCAAATCAGATAATGCATCCTATTTTGCGGTTCTAAATGGAAATCTGATTGATTTATGCATAGAATTCAAAACGTAGAATAGTTTTGTAATATTCATTACAATTTTTTAAATAGAATATAACCAATCATACGCACCCATTAGAATGTTTATCATTTCAAGTTTTAAGACAGATACGAGTAGTAACTTTTAAAAAGTGGTTTGGTAATATTTATCATTTCATCCATCAACAAGAATCAAACATGAATATTATGATTGGTCTTTATTGCTTTCTTATTGTAATTAGATGACTAAAGTTGTTTTGGCAAGCTAGTTGTATTGTTATTAGTTAGAGCTATCCTAATGTTGGAATGTTTAGGTAAAATGGAATATTGCCAAGTTGCAGCATCACTAAGACTAGGTCAGGACAGATACTAAGCTATTCAGTAAGACTCAACGTTGCTCACTGAAGTCGGTAGAAGTCCGATTTACAAAAGACGTAACTGGTGTCTTTGGGTGCAACAGAATTATTTGTATTTAAATGAAGACAATGGAATTTAAAGGAACTTAATTAGTTTGTAAATACTATTGTCGTATATTTATTGGTGCATTAAGCAATGCAGTTATCGTAGAAAGACGACTGCAAGAACCACTACATAGTAGGGATTCCGTCTTAGTGCTTCAGAGATTTTTATGGCTCGATATATAGTTTCTAGCATTTATTCACACTATAGCTTGATAAATATACATGTCCAAGAAGACACCGACATTAAGGAAACATACTACTGGCGTAAGTTTACGAACGATACAAGGAACTATAATGTGAGTATTTGTGTAAACATGTACAATAAGAAAGTTTACAAACCCCAAAATAGGACGTAATGGGTTGTGAATACATACAAATAATAGTGTGTGACATGTGTAATTTACTGTATCCCACATACAAAATTATACATGGGTACAAAAGGCGACCTTATTTCTTGGGAAACGATCTTTTCAGGCCACTTTGTCGGAGAGAACTGTTAACAGAGTATAGGATACGGCCCTTGGAAATTGTACAATACGTTTAGCGACATGACCATAAGGAAAATCCAGGATGCTTTATATTTATAAAGTAGGCATACATTGATTCAAGCGCTATTTCAAATACTTAACTATCCGACGTCTATTTTAATTCTTTTCGATGTTGTCTAGTAATATAGATAGGTATTTGATAATAGATTCTTAGTTCAGAATTAAAAGTACATTTTAATTAGGTTTTATTTTTTTATGCTTGTTTAATTTAATTATTTTCAATCGACAATCTAAAAATTATTAGTTTTTTTTACAATAACTGTATAGTCCTTTTAATTTAATTATTATTTAATAGAATTTAGTTCCCGTTTAAACCACCAAAACCGTTTTATTGGGTGCTGACTGTTGAATTATGTTCGACACTCGAACCCATTTTGGCAGAAGGAAATTAGCTTGCTAATATTTCATTTAATTGATCTTGCCTAACCCGAAGAGCGAATGCGCTACCCTATTATACAATTTAAGTAAATAATTAAACAGTGTAACAAAGGATTACATCGATATGTTAATGTTACGTATGAGGTACGTATAGGTATATGTATACTATTACATCACGTTATTATTCAAACAAAATAAGTATTCGTACCCGAGCTCGCAATATATCAATTGGGTTTTCAAAGGTTAGGTTAGGGTATTTTACAAAAGGATTGTAATGTTTGTGAAGGTAACCAACCGGCGTTACATGTAGGTATGTACCTTCTAAAATCCACTTTATAAAATGGCGTGTCACCCAGAGTTCTTATTATTAAAATGTATAAATACATACGGTTTTATTTTCCAAGAGAAGATTATACTTAGTAAAATGACTTTATGTAACTATTAGAAAAGTTATCAGAAAATAAACTAACGAAAATATTTACACCGAATATGTGTATACCTTCTTTATAGGTACAATCATCCCCTTCTACGCCCTATTGTCCGATCAAAGCATTTACAATTTCATAAAATGAGAAACCATTTCATGAAATGGTAACAATTCTACGAACGAAGCACGACATGCTATTTATTTGTTGAAATGGAGATGTTACGATTTTAATATTTATTTATTCTATTCCTACTATTTCAACTCAATTTGTTTTTTTTTTGAGTAGAAGTACTAAACTAGACCTTTGCACTGTCCAACATATGAACGATGAAAATTGGAGTCAACATGAAATTTAAGCAATAACTATAAACGAAAAAATGCATGAAAGCATTTTTTTCTAGGTAGGGAGAAAAGCACGATTAGGGATGGTTTCGAAGTCTATTTTACATATGATACAATCAGCGATCACTTTAATGAATCTACTCGTACTTACTAATCGAGAACAAGATCGATGAAAAATATTATTTAAATACACTGAGTGTAATGTAACTTTAATATCTTGATGTCCTTAAGTAAGTTTAAGTAAGTTTCGTGTAACGTTAAGTAAGTTTCGTTATCTTAACATTGTTACATGTGACCAGCGATCTTGGGACAGGGGTAAGCGTGCAGTGGAGGTCGAGGTCTCTGATATTATTCCGTGCTGGGCGTTCATGCATATTCATGCTCATCCCAGAGTGGCGTATTAATTTACATCTTGATTCTTGATTCGGCATTGGTGTTGCTGTTGACCATTTTAGTTTCTTTGTCACGAACCATTTAGTTAAGATAACTCTGTCAATAATAGGTCTGTGGAAATGGGAATTCTATTCAATTTAACATCACAACCTATAGCGGTATTAGGCTCAGATCTCTACTCACATTAAGGGTTATGTCCACCACGCTGGGGAACTGCGGACACTTCAGAAATCTCTGAAGACGTATGGATATCTCTCACATACATCTCTTGTATGCGGATCGTATGCGTATGTCTTAATTTACTAAACAAAATGGAAAAAGTAGCAGCAGGAAGTTTGAAATTAAATGCATTGCATGCATTGAATTACTTTGCAGATATTTTACCTTGTTGAATGTAAAGAAATGCTTCGCAATTAAAATATCAGATCAATTAATTAAAGAAGTCCAAAACTGTGTTCGTCTATGAGATAGTACGAATGTAGGTGGAAATATAATCTTTTAATTTTCTTGGAAAGTTTTACAGGAAATCGAAATAAGGTTGAACCGAACCTCTACACAATTTATAATCAGAAACTATTAATAAATTCTTAAATACTGACATACCGGGTTATGATAATATCTGATACTAGAGTACGAGTATAATACTATGCTACTTACCATAAAAGAGGTGTAGGTAATATTTTCGTAAATTGCCCAAAATGACTTTGAGATACATTTTAAAACACTCAGGCACAAGGGACATTGGTCTAAGTGCCACATAAATCAAGAAATACGGTGGTTTATGTGAGATTAAGTAGAACGCGCGCCTTGAAACTGCAAATATGTACTGGCTGCCCTCTGTATGGGTGGCTTATACCGAGGGTTAGATATACTCGTAAATAGTATAAACACGATACACGATACAAAGCAGTTTGAAGATATTTTTCAATAAAGAACTTCTTTTCTACGTCTATTAGGTGCATTTGTGAGATGTTTATTGTGCAAAAGTTTGTATTACCTAAATGTTTTGGACTTCGTATGTGAATTTATTGTTTGCTGTATTTGGCTCGGGTTCGTGGAACACATGGCGGAAATTGTCTACTTTTGTGTTACTGTTTGGTATAACCACTGTCTGTGAAAGTACGAGTATAACTCTATGTTACTACCGGGTTCTAGTTAGCGCTGTGTTCATGTAACATTTGATATTTTTTAACGTCCATTTTTATTTGCAGACTAATCAACAAATTTTGATATTTTTCGTTATTGACAATATCAAAAACTTTTATTATGGGAGCATTTTATAAATTGTTATACAGTTCTGTATTCGTTTTGTATGTAAAATAGATAATGTTACCCGTCCCACAATAATTTAAAATTCAGAAAAACCAATCATGATTTTTATACTACTTTCGTTTAATCAACGCTCGAATACCAAATGTGAATCTAATAAATAAGTTTCCAGTATTTTATTTTATACACTAAAATGATGCAAGTACGTGCTCTGTAGCTTTAAAAACATTCAGTTCTGACTATCCTGCCTTTCGTTAAGGCTTTTACTATATCTTAACGCATTTTTAGAATGTTATAGTAAATTCTTAATTAAGAAGATGCCTTAGCAATGTTTTCTTAAGCCGACGTAATAGATATTAATTTCTGATATGTACGTTATTGAATATTTATAGGCTCGAACACGGCTTCATAACGGCTTGATAAGAAAACATTCATTCAAACCGTTGGCGTTGGGCAATCAGTTATACAAAATAGCATAAAAAACAATAAACGTTTCAAGTTTTGTATCACCTACAACGTACTCGTAGTTGAGTTGAAAAATATTGTTATATATGCTGTAAATGCATTCAGTGTACAGTTTTATACTTATACTGTAATTGTGACCTGATTTTCAACATTAGTGCTAATTTTTCTAGTCAAAAACGAAAATAGGCCACACAGCCTTTTCCTGACCGTGTCAGTGAAAAATATTTATAAATACTGTATTAATTACGAAAGTAGTGAGTAAATAAAAATTAATTAATGTTAAATCGTTAATTGAAGTGGTTGAAGCTATGAAGTATAAATTAACGTCAAAGCAAAAAAATTGCTGGGTAAAATGTTAATCAGAGTCCCATATAGCTACCTAGCTACGACGGTTTTATAATTAATTAGTTGCTGTTAAAGTTATTCCCGCAAATTATAATATTAAAGGAAATAATGTTTTATTTCATAGGTACAAATTTACCTTATAATTGAATGTCATCATCATCATCATTACAACCCATAACTGTCCCACTGCTGGGCTCGGGTCTCCTCTCACAGCGTGAGGGGTACAGGCCATAATCCACCACGCTGGCCTAGGCTTGGCAGACTTCAGACACCTTTGAGAACTTTATGGAGAACTCTCAGGTGTGCTGGTTTCCTCACGATGTTTTCCTTCACCGTAGCAAGTGATAATTAGTATCTAATACGCACATAACTTTTTCAATTAAAGGTGCGTGCCGTGGAGTTTAAACCCAGGATCACCAGTTCGAGAGACCAATGTTCAAACCACTAGGCTATCACTGCTTTTGAATGATTATAATTGAATGTAATAAGGAGTAAAATTACTATGATAATTATCATCCAAATAAAAATTATTTTCGAACAAGCAACTTACGATGTTGCAAGGATTTCCCCTGCAACTTTTTACATCCTACTAATATTATAAATGTGAAAGTTTGTAATGATGTTTGGATGTTTGGATGTTTGGATGTTTGGATGTTTGGATATTTGGATGTTTGGATGTTTGTCCCTCCTTCACGGTCTAACCGCTGGACGGATTAAGCTGAAACTTGGTACACAGATAGGTTGCATCCAGGAATAGGACATAGGATACATTTTATCCCGATTATAGGTTCCCTTGGGATAAAATCAATATTTTGTTTATCGACTTTTCCGCGGGCGGAGCCGCGGGCATCGTCTAGTAGCATTATAAATACTGTTTTTATCTACTTAACTGACAAAGGACCATTTTGCTTCTACAAGGTCGATAATAAATAACGCTACTTCTATTCTATAGATCTGGTATTTTTCTATTAAAATGTATGCGGCTAAGGATCCGGTGTCGACCTGATTTTATCGACAGGTTGATATCGTATATCGTCAGGTTGTTAATTAGTATGAGCGCACATTAAATATAAGATCAAAGAAGATTTTTGATATTTTATATTCAATTCATAAGGTATGCCAGTAGGTACCGTACTCATTAATTTATCCCTGAAAAGGCTGTCTTCTGTTCTATTTATAAACTGAGAAATTATAACAAAGTTTAAGGTTGACTAATTTGACAGTTATGGCACTCAGATGTCAGAAGAAACTTTACTGTGACTGAAGTATACTGTGGCTGAGTGTATATTGAGAAATAATATGTTAAAATATATTTGGAATAAAATGCATACGAACAAGAATATTTGATATTTTAAGATTCAGAACTTGTCGCGACCATGCAAAACATACGAGATATGTAGGTTAAAATATTGTTATGGAGACAAAATCACTAGAGGATAACATCTAGCGGTTTGGCGTTGGATATGTACCTGTCTTTGTATCGTGTCTTTGTAGTGTATAACATTCTGAAAAAGATAATAGGTATAACAGTATTTATACAGACAGTTAAATAAAGTAATCGTTGGGAGAACGTATGGACACACACGACGTTTTTTTAACGCGCGCGCTTCGCATGTTTCTTATAGATACGCACGTCCTATTCGCTTTTTCACCGCGTGATTGTACGAATATGAAGCGACATGAACGCAAATGGAACGCGCAGAAAACGCGCGTTTATATCGATACAATCGCTACGTTTAAAAAACGTGTAGGTACAAGGATTTGACGTGAGAAAAAGATTTTTTTACGGTATTGATCGCTTCTATCATTAGTGTAGGCACGGGTCTCCGGTGACATATAACGAGTTGCGGAGATCATCTGTCACTTATTTTTTGTGTGTGATACTTCAATGTAACTAAAAGACTTGTTAGTAGTGAATTTAAGACGTAATTAATCCCTCTTTGTTCTGCAGTTAAGGCTGGAGATCGGGCGGGAAATGACATTAGGCAGTAATTTCTTAGCTTGTATTCGCGTAGCGTCGATCGAAACTAATTAATAGAGAAGATGGTGCAATCAAGTGTTCTTCTATGTTATATTGTTCTATATTACGCCTATATTTTGGAAGTTACCTTGCTATGTAGGTACTACTCCACTAGTTATCGATTGGAAATATTAGTCGTATCATAATATATGTATGCCTCTTTATACTTTTCAAACAATAGCAGTGTTCAAAAGAGACGAATAATAGCATTATACGAGTATATCGGTCACATCGTTTAGCTGATCAAGTTATAATATCCAATGTTATCATTATCTTTTTTTATATCATGTTTATTTGTTTACAAAAGAAAAGATTTAATGAACCACTGTCAGTTTCAATATGTAGGTAGCTTTTATTTTAACAAGCTTCCATTCAAAAGTAAATGAAATCAATAGTTGGTGCGCATTTTATTTGTATCTACTGAAACATGATGTTCCAATGCAGCCGACTGAACAGATCCATTACGAATTTTTATTCGTTTTATTATTCGTAAATATTTTGTGTCGACTAAAGTTTTCTAGTCATTGGTACTGCATTAAACAAAATGGTAGGTTTCTCTGATGATAACATATTTAATAATCATTAGGAGAAGTTTGAAACTACTTGAAAATTGTATTGTTTGGTATAATTTACAAAGTGATTAATATATTTCAAATATAGGTACCCAATCGTTTACAAAATGTACTTGCTTTTTGTTTTGCTATTAATAGAGGCATTATGTAGGATAATCATCTAGACCCTTTACTTCCTTTTACATACCCCTTCATTGGTAGGCTCGAATCCCCGCAGAAAGAGAAGGATTACGACCATAATCCATCAAGCTAGCCAAGTTCGGGTTGGCGGGATTTACACATCTTTGGGAATGATTCATGTCAAATGTTTTAGGGCATTTGGAGCCTACGTCATGAACTCATGATCTGGATTGTAATAATATTTCAATTATCGATTCCAAAAATTTGAGTTTGGAAAACAAAAAATAGTCAGTTTTTATTGTAACTTTACCTTAGGTCGTAATTTTCAGTACGTACTTTACATACTTACACGTTATTTAAAGTTTTTTCACTCACCAACACCTCTCTATTGAGGTATTAAAAAATGTACCTATAAGTAAAATACAATACAATATTCAGGTGTCATATTTATGTATCTAATAGATATGCAATTTATACTTACTTGAAAAAGGGCGTATCATTTCTTGTATGTAATACGTGGCTTAGGTAAAGGGATAGCATCTAATGATAAGATGTGGGAAAATCTAACAAGTAAACATTTTGACACGTCTTCAAGATAGACACGTGTCAAAGACGTTTGCAGGGAAAATAGGTGCATGAAAATAAGCGAGTATATAAATATTTGGTGGATAAGAAATGAATCACTATTTTTCAATTGCCGAGTTTCCTGTATGTGGTAGTAATAAATCGTCGTTGAAATATAACTAAGTACATTTTTGACGTATCACGATTCAAGTGTGAAATATGAAGGATTTTAGGGGTTCTACGCGGGAAGAATAGTACGAAAAACCTAATTTTATATGATTGATATCGCGACACCATAGAATACACCATTTGGCTGTATACGAGTATATTTAAATTTAATTTTAGGTACTAGGTTTTAGACAAAAATATGAATTGATACCTGCTGATGGTTTTTATATTTGAGGATATCTTTTGCTAAAATGAAAATTGGTATAAGTTATAACATCATACATTGAATCAATCAATTTAGTATTTGTTTGTTTTCCGCCTTGAGTAAAGTGTAGAATAAAAACGGTAGTTTTTATTTTACTGCCAACCATTCCAACTATTGGGCTTTTGACAATGAATAGAATAATGTCTGTAACTTTATGATAAGTTTTGAAATTAGTTATAGACATAGTATGACATGGCCTTATCATCACTATAACGTATGAAGATAATTTATCCTAAATCCACACCTACTATAATCCTCAAACTTATGGATTATTTTTATTTGCTTAGTGATAAACATAATAAATTTTGAATTTCTCTTGACTAAGAGAGGCAATAAAGTCACATTATTATGAAGCGCTTTTAAGGTACGCTCTTAACAAATTCAGCGCGACCTTTTATTTTTATTCGGTATTATTTGTTTTCCGAACTTTGTTTCGTTTGTTCTTTTAATTTATGATTCTTTGATGTTTGGGATGTGGTTTATTTGTTGCGGTTTCATTGAAATTATATATTTTGACTATATTTGCCTGAGATTAATTTTTACTTTATTGGGATTGTTATTGTAGCTTTTGTTACCCCTATATTTGAAAAAACAAAAACTATTTACTTCTTACATAAACATTACGTTACACAATACATTTATGGCTTTTTATATATTACATACACACAAGTTTTACAAAAGAACATAAAAGTAGTACTTGATTTTATAAAGCAATGTTCCACGCAAGTTGCAAATGAAAAAAGTTAAAAACCGGCTCATTCCGGTTTGAACTCGCTTGGAGATTTACGTACTGTAACAAAAACCACATAATCTTATAGGTACTACAATACGAGCACTTCCTGTAAACATAAAGGAATATGTAATCACTATTGAGAAATACATACATAATTACCATAAGGAATCTATAGATAAAGGATATTTAAAAAGTGGAAAAGATGTAGATAACCCGTTTCTCAAAATCAAATCAAATCAAAAATCATTTATTCATGTAGGTATCAATGATACACTTATGCTAACTAAATAACTTGTTGGCAGTTTTTTTTTAATTTAAGATTTTACCGGACAAGTTTATAGGATGTAATCCTTTTATTTTAAATAGGTACAGTTCTTAGATAGATAGCCTTCTTCAGTATCTAGGTACTACAGCAAAAAAAACGATACGTGAAATGTATTAAGGAACAAAAGCCAAAATGAATTTCGCTTGATGTAGAGGAAAAGCGTCCAAACGACGCGAAAACTAATAAATGTTAGGACTCCCTTCACGTAGAGAGTAATTACATGATTATGCCACAAGCAGAATAATGTTTTTCAAGCATATTTATGAATATATTTTCATTTCTTTGCAATGCTCTAGGTACAGTTCAAGCGAATCGAACAATTATAACTTTAGAGGTACCATTGGATTCGTCTCCAATGTAGGAATTACATAGCAATATTATTTTTCCCCGACCCTAACAAAAAACCTAAAAAAATCTTTGCAATCGTATCATTTGTTTTTATATTATTTTAGTTTTACAATTGAATTAAAGCGTTAATGTAAATCCCAGATACATTTTTGAAACAATAATAATTAGTGGGAGGCTAAGGGGCAATAACAATAAATATTATATTGCGAATACATATGCCATGTAGTTGGTAGGCATAATTGGATTGCGCTGGCAAGTAAATTATGATGCTACAGCGGACTAAATGCATAATAGCTGTAGGTATTTGGACACATAACTATGATGCAATTCTAAGGCTTTGTCATATTAGTCGGGATTTAGTAAGGGAGACAACTAATGAATGATTAACCTAATACTCACTAAATAATGTTTTTTGGTTGAAGAAGTGTATCTTGAGGAGAAATCTGTCTTCTTGAAACTGGCTCTAGGCCTCTTCAGGAATAAAACAATTGCTTCTCAGAACCAATAACACATTTTCTTACTTTTAAAATCATATTCTTAGTTACGTATTTCTAGTATAAAACTCTCAATATAAAGACAAAAACAAAAAATAATATCCTTTATCGATCCATGTCGTCAAATCTAGTAAGTAGGTCATAGAGTTTACTCCTTAGGTATAACTTTGTACGAAGCGGGCAAAGGGTAAAAAAGTACTTACTACTAAGCAGACACTGATTAGTAGTGACCTAGCTTTTGGACTATGATGTAAAAATAGGTGTTAGATATTTTATAAAGAAAGAAAGAAAACAAAAAAAACTCTTTTAACTTACGCCCAATTCCTAAGACGAGAGGGTTTGATTGCATCCAAAACTTTGTAACAAACCCACATGAGTAGGTCACTTTAACTTTTTCAGTACCGTATAACATTCCTTGTATGTTGTTGTGAGAAAGCCAAAAGTTGTTCAAGTACGACTACGTTCGTTATACAAAGACAAGGCGTAGATGCATGAAAACAAAGAAAGTATACGCTTCTGACGTCAACTCGGGAAGTGTTATCTCGATCCAAATGACGTTGCGAGAATTGATGGAAGCGATATTGACCCGACATTTCCCAACTGATATCGGAAAATCGTTTTACATTCGCGCTTGCAATAAATGTTTGAATAAACTTAATGGAAAGCATCACTCGGTAGCCGAAAGAATGGAATAGTTCAGGATTAATTTACAGACAGAGAGTGACAAAAGAGATAAATCGTTCATCTTTAACTTAATTTTTCTCGACTGTTCCAAACAAAGTGAATACGTATACCTACCTACTAATACTTCAATCATGAATAATAAGAACTTTTTGACCGTCTTAAGTTATTATCATGAAACATTTGTTTCGTGTCCAAGTTGAGCGTGGTTTAATAACAGGTATTCATTATATTAAGCGGTGTAATCAACAGAGTGCGCGTGGTAACTTTGTTTACCCTCATTTGCAAGGTAATGTTTGTATTTACCGGGATTGCTTTTGCGGGTACGGCAATAATATAAATATTAAAGGAATATTAAAGTGTTTGCGTATATCCCTTAACACTTCCAAAGTCGTGAATAATTCAGAAAGACGTCTAGTGTGTTCCCGTATTTCAGTTTCTGAAATACTTATACACCCTCGGGCCAATTGTTTGTTCACCCGCACTTTCAGTTCTTCGATAGAATAAATTATTACTTTACGGTTGAGTTGCCCTCTATAATATTTTATACCTCGAGCTCAAAAATGAAAAGTTACGGTTTAATATTTGTTATCGACCAAACAATGCGACGAAATCTACAGTAATCCACTTTATGGGTATCCGTTTTATTACAATGTAGCTCAAGTAGGTACGGCCCTATCCGTTAAGTAGGCATATTTTATTTTACGACTTAGGTAGTCTTTGATATCGAAGATATGAAATAATACCAAATGTTTCTTCTTTTGTCTTTCTTGAGAATAATATTAGGTAGATATACCTACATAAAACACTCTCTGAATGAACTCTTACAACTTTCTTGCTACGAGAGGTTGGTTTCGTAAGTTTGAAGTGTAGATTGTGTTTATTATTAAGAGCTCTTAAAGATGAATCCCTGATCAGACTAAGTTGCTACCATCCAATAATTGGATTATCAAATTTTAAATACGGCTCTAGTATAGAGAGGTATTAGTTAGTATGTAAATTATTCTTCTCAACTTTGTGACCTACTCTATTCTGCAGATGAAAATAAGTACCTACCTTTATATTTTGTCGCTCGAAAAATCTCCGCTTAATTTTCTATATCCGCGGTAATATGCTAAAACGATTTGTCATAGATACTCGTATAGTATTAAGGTCCAATACCTAATAAGCTGTAACTTTACGCAATTACCGGGTGTCATTTAAGAGGAATCTATGAATTCTACTTTTATCAACATACCTGCATGCATACCTGGAATGACAATAGTATCCTCGAAGGAAGATTTAACTTTCTATTTAGTGACATTAATATACTTACCTGTTAATTTTAAATCAGCTCACCTTATTCAATATTTGAGTTCACTAGACCTGATAACTACGTGTCACCGAAAATCGACATTGCCTTTTTCCTTTCCCGTCCTTGGCAACAACAGAAAGTTTTGTAGAGAATCACATGGGAATCATAATAAACCGCAAAATGAATAGATAAGTAAACTACGCCCGGAATCGGGACGAGGCTGTGCGGAAAACGAGTTTGTAGCACATGAATAGACGCAAAGAAATATAAACATATTCGCAGAAAAGTTACAACGTAATGAGAGTGGGTAGGACGTAGAAAAGTTCCGCATACGACTCATTAGATGGAACCAAAACAGAGTACAGAGTAATAATACGTATACGGCCTCTTTATATTTAAACTTTCAGAGGCTCGAAACTCCACATAAATCACTGTAACTCTCCTTCACACTTCTCGCTTGAATTTAAATAGGGCCCTATGCACCATCTACTTGATTTAGGGACTACTTCCAAATGTTTTTTTACTTGATTTATTTCGATTAACTTTTCTCTGATCCACGTACATTTTTCTTTGACTTTCTTTGTTTTTTTATATTTAGGAGTATTAAACCGATGCTCGGTAAATAATTTAAAATGGACGTATTTTTTACCCAAATGCGATAAAAGGTGGGTAATGTTTTTCGAGCATACGTATGAACGCTGTTTCATTGGCACGTTCTACAATTTTACGGCTTGACGTATTTTACCAATTAAGCTGTAATTAGATTCGTCTCCATAATGAGAGTGACACGGGCTATACAAATATTTTTTTATGATGGCGTTCCCGGCCTCCCTTTGTTTTTGTTATAAATTATTGCAATGTGCGTTACATTTGTTATTCATTCTCAAAGTTTAGGAGAATACATAACTTGTTTGTAGTTAATTTTGCACACTACAATATTTTTTTTCCAAACTTGCTCGAAGAAGAAGTAATAATCCAATAGTGTTTCACGAAGCTGTTAAATTATTATTATTATTATATCATATAATTTTCTACTCAGTTTATAAACGACATATTTCGGTATATTAATTACTAAAATTCGAAAACTGTTACAACGAAAATTTAACAATTCAGGCCATATTTTCCGAGGTCCGGATGAGGAGTAAATTACAAGGCAACCTCAGTCTTCTATCTCGGCTGGAAGCATTTAGAGGGCTATTAAAAGTCCGCCGCAAGAGCTCTAGTGATTAAAACGAAAATCTTTGGATTTATATACATTATAAATTTTACCAACGGCATGACTACATTTTAAATTATACAAAAGTATCCGTAAATATTAACTTTAATGTAACAATGCTGATTTGTGCCATCTATTATGTAGCCTCCTCCTTTACTCGTGAACTGAACAGAACAATAGTCCTGGATTAGTCCGGCAGGTTTAGTACACCTTACCCAACCGTACTAGATTAAGATGTCGTTGGACTCCACACTTAGTACCGTAACTAGAACGGTGCTAGCGATACTTAGGCACAGGACACAAATCCTGGCAGGGCGTAGAAATTCCTAAAGAAAAAACAAAAAAAAATCTAAGGCCGCGGTAATGGAAGCCGATACTCATTAAAAAGGCTTGTTAGGGCACCCTAAATATCCAATTTTTAAACCTAAATCGTGTAAATTCAAACATCTACTTAATATAATACCTTCAGGCACATTATATAAATGATATCCACTTCCTTCTTGGCCAATAAAGATTCTGTAATACCTGTGATGACTACTTCCAAAAGACTCATCTTTTTATTTTTCTATTGACATAAAAAGATCTGCTTCTTATTGGATATACGAAAATAGAGAAAATTGTCGCGTAACTGTATTCAAATAAATTCTCATATTACTCGAAATGAACAAAATTTACTTACCACAAAACATCAAAATACTTTATTCACAATATGTCGGTAATTCAATGCGTGGTTGATATAATCATAATTATCTTTTATGTGGCTTTATTGGCTGCTGTCACAGTTTATGGAATTTTGTTAGCTATCGGTATTCTAGCATCAATATTTGTAGAACCATAATCAATGAAACATTGAAGATTGCCAGCACGAACTTAACTTCTTCTTTTACCTAATTTCTATAATTCCTCAGTATAATCATGCCATATCAGCAGTTACATATTTCTTGATACTTTTACATATTCAAAGAGTTTATGTGAGTTGTGCATGTTTTATATAATTATAATTTATATTCGAGTGGGATAGTGGCGATTTGAAATTTAACGATGTAGGCGGACGTCATTGCAGCGAATCAAGTTATTGAGGTAACAGATTTCATCATTTAATCCAGTGCTAAAAATATCAGTATCAATACAGACTAACTAAAAAACAGTACTTTTATTTTTACAGCACTTTTCTTATTATATAGAATTTAGGGGAATATTTAAGTTAAGTATTCTGTAGCGTAGCGCCAGCAGTACCAGACGAAACCTCTCATGCATAATGTATAGAACGGCTCCAGCACTGCCATCTGATCATTCGATAACACGACCCTTGTTTACACAGGAATTACTAATCCTGTCTTCCGATTTTAACAAGATTTGAGTTATGTTCCGATACTCTCCGGATTGTGACAGCCCGTGTAGTCCGAAGAAACAAGCCGGACTTATCTGATCTCAACTATACGATGTCTTGTAACGTATATATTGGATTTTGTTCGGGATTTGTGTCGACTTTTGCTGTATAATCATGGGATTTTGTTGGAATTGATCCCGACGCTGTTTTTGTGAATTATTGTGGGTTGAGTAATTTTTAAAAGGTATATTACATTATTTAGTATTTTGTATAGGTACGTCTGATGCTGGACTTCAAATAGAAATGTAAAATTACTTATCACGTACACAAATTGGTTTACCAGCAAACTGCGGGTTCAAAGCTTTTGCTAACAATCATTTGAATTCGCCAAAGTAACCGTACTTGCTAACGAGCTCTGTCGATTGCACAAATGGTGTCCACTGGTGGAGAATTACTTTATGGTGTACAGATGTTCGGTTAATGAATACATAAAACTGTTAGCATTAAATATAATTCGATCGCTTCGAATAATAAAAACGAATTTAAAAAATATGGTACCTATCTAAAATCCTTAGCCTTTTTTCGAATGAGTCTTTTTAAGTTAAATTCATAGAATTGAGTTATTTTTCAATTATTGTTGGGTTTCTTTTTCTCTTCTTACTCTTCTAAACTATTTTGATGAGATCTAGTACCTATTGTGTGGAACGTATTTCATAGCATTTCAGGAATGTATTATTGGTTTATGTTCTGAGCACAAGGTCGTTGTTATTAAAATCGTTTGGTAGAAAAGATTAAGTCTTCAATTTATAAAGAAAACGTGAAATAAGAAAAACTGTATAAAAATGAATATCTGTGATGAATATTTGCGCAAAACATTTCTATACTTCATTGGAGAATATGATCCAAAAATGGTAAAAGGGATTTCATCTTGCGAACATTTTCTTTGATTAAATATTTTTCTTTTTATACTCATTATCTCCGATTCTTTGCCTTATTCGAATAAAAGCTTATACATACAGTATAACGTTAGTTTTATGTAGGTATAACTGAATGACCGCTTTTATGATAACTACAATACAACTATTACTGTTAAATAGTTTTCAGTATATTTGAATTTTGTTTTTTAGATAAGATGTCAGACATAACTGTTTGATTTAATTATTCTCAGACAAACAATTGACAACGTCTGCTCTGCAATATCAAGGAACGAAACGATGACATTAGTCCTAGCTTTCTGAGAACAATTAAAGTTCTCAATGTCAATTTTATGACATGTCTGGAGTCTCAATTAATTCTAGGATTCATACTGGGATCACATACAGTATAAATAGTATTTATTAATATTTCAGTAATAACTTTATGTACATTCAGCTTGTGAAGTAATGCTTTGTGTTCTTAGTATCAGGTCGTAGTTTATTTATAAAAAAAAATGCTTTATTGGTTTTCTATCATTGCATTCATACGAAAAGTGTAATTATATTCATCAGTCCTCACAACGACACTTAAAATAACACACTCGTAACAAACGAAACTCGATAAAATAACCCTAGCAATACACAAAAAAAATACCACGACTCAAACAATGAAGTATGTATAAATAGAGCCACCTTCACAGGAAAGCAATTTGTTTGTGACCCTTTCCTACAAAGTAGGATAAACTCATAAGAAGCGAAACTCCGAGATGATTACAACGTCACATCAAGATGAAAAAACAGTAGCAACAAACAGCAACATTGTAATGCAAATAAGAAAATATAAGAGCGTTATACTCCTTCTTTATTGTCCATGAATTTTGAATGCGAACTGAGGCGGTCCCAAATTCGTCGGGATGGGTCACCAGACGCGGTAATCGCAGCCAAGTTAACTAACCGTGGCCGGCGGCTGGTAGCAGTTCGCAACGCTCCAATACTTTCGTAACGAACTCGAGACAATCTTTTATTGTCTGCTTGGACTTGGATAAATTGTGATAGATGAATCCCCGACTCTTTCAGAATCAGGATGAACTTTATTCGTAGTCCAATTTGTAACGCAAGGAGGCCGATCCCTTATTTTTAGATCAAGCTCTTCCTTAATAGTTTCGCTGTACATTACAGTTGCGTAACAGAGTTTATAGAAAATAAGAATGGTGATCTACTCGTGAATTCTTGGCCTTATAACTTAATTTGAATGAATTTAGTCTTACAACATGTATCTCGTAATGTTACAGTATATTTTAATCACTTAAAAAGACTCTTATGTTCCAAAATGTAAAGCGTGAATAAATATCTGAATAGGCACCTACCGAAACGTGATCATCTTTGTACTTTGTTTGCGTTTGTACATTAAAAAGCAAAATAAAAAAGAAATTGAATCCAATGAACCCTTAAATTATAATACAAATTGACCTACTTTTCATTTTGTGCTATCATTATAAAAACAATATTTTCCTTCGTTTCTTATTCACGGAGTTTTCAGTGAGTCGTTAATACAACAATTTCCGACAGTATTATAAAAAGTATCAGTTACCAATTTGTATTAACTTGTTAAATTAAAAATGACTATGTCAACTAATGTTAGGTACTACACCTACCATTCAAGCTAAAGATTTCAGATTCGATTTTCTTTTAGAAAAGTAAATCTGGAGAAAAATATTTTTATTTTTTATTAAAAAGATGTTTTATTTAACTTTATTAATTGAATTAAAAAAAATAAAGACAAAATATGCGCCCTGTGCGCCCTGCGCGATATGACCGCAAAAAAAAATCTTAATTTATTTACTACTTATACTTTATACTATTGTACAGATAAATTATAAACACAGTAAAACATAACTCGTTACTACTCGTACCTACTCAATAATAAAATAATTGTACCTACAGTAAAAGTAATTATTTTATTAATTATCGTAATTAAATTTTATAACCATTGTAAGAAATTATAGCTTACAAAGAACATTTAAACGAAATCTCCTAAATCCATCACATAATACTCGTATAGCAGTCTAGAACGTTCAACGTGTCATCTCCATCAACTCGGCTATCGTTTACGTCCGCCATTTTTACGGCCGCCTCGATACGGCACCGGTCATCAAGGAAACCGTACTTTAACCCTCAAAAGATAGTCTGAAATGCCTCAGAAATCATTGGAATCGGTAGAACGGCTTGAGAGATATCGTTAGATATCTTTCAACAGTTCTCCTTCCTAGTAATTTTCAATGAGGTTTAGTATTTATTCCTTTTTAACTTTTATCACATTTACATCGTGTCTTTTCGCCACATAACTACTACTATATTAACGTTTACGATGATATGGGGTTTCCTAAGCCGCAAATTAGGCATCAGAAGGCATAAATGTATTTGGATCATCTCTAACATTTCCCTATTTCCGTAGCAAATTAGTCGCTATTTCGATAAATGCATGCAAATGGCGGCTGGAATTAAATTAGAAATGTTTTCGTATACCTAACGAATGGCCCAATAAGTTTTATTATACAAAGCTATTATATTATAGACGTTTTTTTAACTTAATTGAGAATTCATTTGTACTTTCATCCGTTTTATTATGTTTAGATTATGTAACCCAAAATGAAGCTAATTTGTGTCACTAATTATTATTATTGCTTTTGTTTTATTACAAAGGATCTTAATTTACCCACATGACGTACAGTGTCTGCCCTACGACACATATAGTTGAATACGAGATTGCCATATTTAGAGTTAAAATAATATTTTGACTGAAATACGTGAGTGAAATACAAAGCGCTTTGTGTAACTTAGCACTGTAACCCTTTCTCTCATATTTTATTGATATACATTGTCACAGGAAGCGAACATTTTAACTAAATCACTGAATAAAAAATAAAGCTGAAGATTCCTTAAAATAGAGAATTCACGGAATGTGTTTTTAGAACAAGTGGCATACGATGTATCATCGGATTTGTCTTCAATGTGGAATGGCAACGCCTACTCAAAAAATTCACTGTGTTTTTCCTTTTTATATGATTGATAATTTCACACTATACAGGTTAACTTAAGAACTATCTAATCAAAGAAAATACTATAGGAAACTACATACTTCTCTAGATGTAACATAATCATAGTCCATCGTCGTTACTATTGCTAGGCGCTTTTCATCAAGTGGCATCTGTTTGTTCTATAAGACTTTAGAGTTGGATAATCAACAATTTTAGGCAGGCAGAATTAATAAGCAGGGAAGACAAAATTTTATACTGTAGGGGAGATAAATTGTTTTAATCAAATCACTAAAACGGATGTACAGAGAGGGCTGAGGGGAGTGATCCTCCCCTCGGTGAGAAGTAACGGTGCAAATAGACGGCGCGAGCCCGTGATTTACAGCGGGGACCACAGCTCCTGCATTATTGAATACTCCGTTCAATGAAAGAAAATCGTATATTTTGACATGTCTGCGGCCAAATTTATGACTCCCATTCATTCCCTTTGACAAATGGCAATTAAAATCCGTTAGTGATATTCACGAGCGACCTCCACTTTCTTATATTCGATTCTTCAATCTCTCGGGCTTCTATATTGCTTAGTCTTTGTCATGGCAATCTTATCAGAATGGCGGCCCTCGTAATGGCCAACGCGCTAGAAAACTGATTGTTTGACTGCTTCTGGAAATTAATTTCACTTCTTTTGTAGCATCGGAAGCGGAGTGTTAATTAAATATTCTGGTTCTCTTTTAATAGACGGATGTACAATCAGTTTATGACATAATTTTTTAATTATGCCGTAATTTTGTTTGATTTGTTACCTTGTGCAATCCTATTACATACAAAGCAGTACTCCCAAATATATAAAATTATTACCCCTACAATTTTTTTATATCTTTAACATGCACACAAGTGTCAGGTTTAGTAACAATATAACGGTCAGGGTAGTAATATGAATTCAGCTTTCTTTATAGGCCAATTAGTCGAGTATACGGCGGGCGATCATTACCAGGCGTGGCTGCGATTAGGACACCGGCACACCTAACGTGACTTACAATATTATATAAGCAAGAAGAGAACGAAAAACATAGGCCCTTTTACACAAATCCTGCCTTAAGCTTACAACGTATTCCATTACGAAGGTACTCTTAATTATATTAACTTTATTACCATGCGTTTAAGCTTCTGCCTTGCTACGATATGAGGTTAATGTTTGCTCAAATTTGATCCTGTATATCGTGATGACTATTATATTATTCTGGTAGAACGAATTGTGTTAGCACAATATCCCTATCAAATATAATTTCCGAAATAATTACAGAAACGCGAAGACGCTTCTCTCTTGTTTATTTTGTAACCGAAATAAATTTCTGTACTTGGAGTTAAATATTGAATTAGTATACTGGCTGTACCTCTTTTCGTGTTAATACAACATTTGTTACGAAATTTTATGTCGTTACAATATTAAAGCAATAGACAGCTAGTAAATAGATGAAAATTCTAACATATTTAAAATACATTTTTATCTAACGAAGTATTCATATAAAAATTAAATTTTCCATAGTGAATCGATATTAAGATTATAGGACAATAATATATAACAATAATTAAGTATATAAGTAAATTAATAGAATGCGTAAAAACTATCCGAGATAGGAGACTTCTTTGTCTTACCGTGTATTATACCCATCCCATTTTCTATTAGTAGATTGGTTTATTTCCCGATTGATGGGTAAAACAATTGCTGAACACAAAATTTTGCAATCGATGCCGATTGTCCGTTCACTATCTTCCGCATTATCTATAACGTTAATTATTCATAATAATACTACAGTAGTAACACTACAGTCAAGTTTCAAAACATTAATCAAATTGCATGTTAATAGCTAACACACATGCAACCTAAATCTGAAATTTGAATAACGTATACCTAATACTGATTTGCACGTGAAATGGGGATAAACGTTTTCAACAGTTATAGTTGTTTATACAATTAGTAAGGCATTGTCTAAAGACTAACAAATAATCAGTGTAACATCAAAAATTCAAAAGATTCAAATACCGTTTTTGGAGACGCATAAAAATGGTACTCCACCATAATATTATTGTACGTTCGTCCATACAATTCTCAGCACTACGTTTTTTACATATTGTATTTGCCAACCAATATACTTATCTGAAAAGGATTCTTAGCAATGTGACCATTCATTCATTCCAAAAAAAAACCTTTATACGGCGTAAACGAGATCACACCAGTCTGCCAAGTTACGCTTACCTATTCAGTTACTCAGATAAAGTACTTACTAGCCTATAAAAACTTTGGTCAAATGAAAGTAATCCTCTGAAACTCGGAAGACCCGACCGTTACTAACGGGCCTTATCTTCTAACCCTGGCTATTACTAACATTGGTATTCCAATCACTATTTAAGCAAAGTAAACTCCTCCGTTTGCCCTGTGGTATATCTAACGCAGCTTGCTGCTTGATGTAACACACAAAGTACTGACAGTTATTGGAAACATACGCAAAATCTCTGTGTCTATCTCGATTAGAACATTTACCCTGAAAGTCTCCCAGTTTTATACACTTGTGGTGATTTTATTATTATTATTATGGAACAATACAGAACAAAGCTAGAAGAACCTTCAAAATTGCGAATCCTTTAAAGTGGTGCCAGCTCAAAAAAGTATTTTTTGTTATTTTCTCTGAAAGTTCTAGTCTCAGCCCTAAACCGTTTTGGAACAATGTAGAACAAACCGGAACAAGTCTCAAAATTGTGGAAACTCGAAAATGTGGTGCCAAGTTCCTGGACGTCAAAAAATTGTTTGTTCATTTATTTATATTCATAAATATGAATCACCGTGAAAAAACGTGCTACGATACGCACACTTTATTCTTACAAGCCGATGATAAAACAGATGACTCAGAGGTTCCAAGATTAGAGCAAATTGGAATAAGTTAACTGGGTTATATTACTTTGGATCATGTTCACTTTATACGGTAAATACAACCCCAAATTTTACGACGCTTAGCGTAAAAGTGAGCGACCTTTATGATACACATAAACCTGGTGAATGCATATTTGAATTGCTTTCAATTTGCTCTTTATTCAAACCCATTTGCGGAAGCGTGTGACGGCTGTTGAAGGAGGTGGTGCTATATTTCAAATGTCGTAGCGTAGTGTGGCCGAGCGCTAACTTTTAACTTTAAAAGGTTTATTATACGCCACGTTTTTCAAATTATTTATACTGAACGCCGTTGAGTAAAATGTTGAAAATTAACTTTGCACTCAACGTAATCATTCTCATAATGACTGTAATGTTTTAATTTCACGTTCATTTATATTCAATATATTAAGCTCTTAATGTTTGCTAACATAAATTAAACTTATTAACAAATTTACATTAACCCAACAAGGGCTGGCTTGCTACTCGTTCGCTTTCATCCCCACTCCATCAATTTATTGAAACATCGTGCCGTGTTTTATTAAAAAGTAACAACCCAACCTCATTTTGCTTCGGTTAACCCTCGCGTAATTTTTAAATTTACGGATAACAGGTACTCAGTAACTAAATCAAGGCGTGCATCAACTCTAAAAAGTTACTAGAAATCAGTATCTTTGGCTTGATAATAAAAGTATTTTACAATGCATACACTCGCGAAAATGCTACGCTCATTCTGATGCATGCGAATATAAAGGTTATTGCTAAAAAAACATAGGCTTCCCGTAAAGTTTGTTTTATTTTTCCCGAATCAATATACTTCCAATTCCAACGAACCCGTACCCAATTCAGTACTATTCTCTTTGAGTAACTGAAGTAATGTATAATAAATTTTCATTCTTCTGTAATTTCGTTCAATACGGTAATGAAAATAATCGTTAAGCACGAAAAATAAATTAGGTATTTATTTTTTATTTACTCTACTTGATCCTTAAAGATTAAAGTAATAAGTCAGAGTCTGTTTACTCACATGTGTAGGTACTTTTAATACTATTGTATACTAGATGACCGGCTAGTTACTTATAATTTTTTATCTCTCGTAGTTTAGTTTATCCCTTAGTTTCCCATATGAGGTACTCTCTACCTTCCATTTTTCATATCTTTAGCAAATGCTTAATATTATATTGGTTGACAATTACGATGACGACATTTCGATAACTCTAATTAGTTTGTTTGTTAGTTCTGTTTGTTATTATTCCATTAATACTTTTATGAATTACTTTAAAAGTAAATACAATTTTAATACAAAATACTCATAGTTCAAACACGTAGTTTAAGATCAATCAAATCGAAAGGTATTTCCCGAAGTAAACCTAAACAAATTGTGTCACCAGTATTGTAAGAGCGCTGCTCCCATAACAAATGTGCCGTGTCTAACAGTTCTTTGACTGAGGGACTATATCCATCTAGAATAATGCCTTTACCCGATCCATTGAGTGAAAGCCGTCTCGTCGATACATTTGCCCTGAATTTTCTAGAGTACATGAAAGCTACAATATTGATGAGTGCTAGGTAAAAGGTTATATTTAACTAGCCACTTGAGATAGAATAATAATGTTATATGGAAAAGAGCCTATTTTGATTTTTATTGTTTAACCTGAAAATCTTAATAAAAAGGCTTCCGTGTTATGGTCGCGCCAAACTTACCCCTTTGTGTGTCACTAAAACAATGATATATTCGCGTGGCTTAAAGGTTTTGTCACCAGATGGCTACAGACAGGGTCTGTGGTGTCTGTCATTTCTGTCCCCGTCTGTTACTGTCTATCATTGAGCGGAAAGGGGATTATTTATTTTCTCATAAATTATACAGGAATGGTTCATGAAAAATGTTTTTACGCAAAAATAAGGGCTGTTTTGTGATACGTTACTTTGATTTTTTTGACATGAAAATAACAAAGGAGCTATTGGAATAGGTCCTTACAAAGTAATGAGCACTAATCACGTAGAGAGACTAATCACTCTTGTTTAGTGCTAATAGATTAGTATTTATTGTAAACAGTCAGGATTGAAATAACTCTATAGCTACCATTATATATATTATTATGTATAGTTTCAAGTATTAAACTGGTTTTCTTTGTTGCAGCCTCGCGTATACGATACGAGATCACGAGCGGGAACATAGGTGGTGCCTTCGCTGTCAAAAATATGACGGGGGCCATTTATGTAGCAGGAGCGCTTGATTATGAGACCAGGAAACGGGTAAGTCACAACATAAAAATCGATTACGGCCTTATTGAATATTTTCCTGAATAGCAATAATAGCGTATTGGGCCCGTCTATACAAATGTACTACGTACAATCCAGGTACAATCATAGGAACATCCTGAAAAATCGCGAACGAATATAAACGCTTTAGATATATTGTCGTTGGGATTTTCATTTGATATCACGTTCGTTCGTTGATTGAACAAGGCAGTTATTTACTATTATGATTACAATCTGTGCCCTTTTTTGGTTGGAATTTTATTTATTCCTGGTTATTGCGTGTAGCAACTAAAATAAAAATGTATTATTAGACTGTACCCCAAAAAATGCCTTCCGAAAGAAGAGACGAAATAAACTTAATACCAAATCAATTTATTTGCATTGCGCCTGAAGTATCTAAACCTACCATCCTTGCCTCAAGAAAGCGTTCGCGAAAATATGCAAGTGATGAAACACAACTGCCATAAAATGTAAATATTAACCCGAAATAATGTAATTTGATGGGTACTCGTTACTTAGTATAATACCGTGTGTAACTTAGTTAAACCGACTTGAAGAGATATATTTACTCATTACACCAGTCCAGAAATTTATACAACATACATATTGGATTAGTGTTCTAGTTATCTGCAACTACGTATAAGTTTAATTGGCTCTTAGGTCTTTAGTTTGGATTCATTAATTAATATATTGTTCATCAAATTCCTAGTCTTTATGGTCCCGTGGTTTTGGTCTAGATAGTCCAGAGTCAAGAACGTCTCCGTCAGATAGAAAATACGTCTAGCGTATTAAGCGCGTATTCCATTCTAATATAATGACTACTACATACACAAACGTACCCTTGTCGACACGCTTTTGACATTTACAACGCAGTTGATGAGGGTTGTCGACTTGACAAC
>LGAG01028530.1:316446-330353 GCA_001278395.1 Lerema accius
TATATTGTTCATCAAATTCCTAGTCTTTACGGTCCCGTGGTTTTGGTCTAGATAGTCCAGAGTCAAGAACGTCTCCGTCAGATAGAAAATACGTCTAGCGTATTCAGCGCGTATTCCATTCTAATATAATGACTACTACATACACAAACGTACCCTTGTCGACACGCTTTTGACATTTACAACGCAGTTGATGAGGGTTGTCGACTTGACAACTCGACAAGAAACTGAAGATAGCTTTTCAGCAAATTTTCGCCTGCATAAAGACAGAATCACTTTTACACTTGAATAAATTTCACATTGGTGACTCGTCAAAGAAAATCATTTTATTACTAGTGTTAGATGTTTAATCTATATTATGATACATTCATAAATTTTCGTAGTATTGATTTTTTTTTATAATACTGGCCGCATGGGGCAAATACCTCACACTATGTTAAGGTTACTCATTACTGTTATGTAATCCTACTAATATTATAAATGTGAAAGTTTGTAAAGATGTTTGGATATTTGGATGTTTGGATATTTGGATGTTTGGATGTTTGTCCCTCCTTCACGGTCTAACCGTTAAACGGATTAAGCTGAAACTTGATACACAGATAGGTTGCATCCAGGAATAGGACATAGGATACATTTTATCCCGATTATAGGTTCCCTTGGGATGAAATCAATATTTTGTTTATCGACTTTTCCGCGGGCGGAGCCGCGGGCATCGTCTAGTACTTGCATAATAATAGGTAAGTACTATGAAACTTTTCCACATAGTTTAAGTAAACTATGACAAAATATCTTCTTAACCACAATAACCCTAGAAATTTACGAGCATTCGAGGAGCTTTAGCAAAATTACCGCCTGATTATGTTAGCTCCACGCGGAGCATAATTTTAGTATTATGGTAGGACTTCGAGTACTTAAAGTTTAAAGTCGTTGCATGTAGAACAGATTTTATTGTGCCTTATATCTAGATTGTAATCAAACTTTAGGTATATGAAAGAATAGGTTTATTAGAATGTCAATTACAACCTACTGTAGAAATACAAATGAAAACTACATACCTTAATGCCTACGTGTTTAAGGTAATCAATATTAATTAAAAACATATGGATTATATTTATGAATATAAGTTAATCACATTTAATTTACAAATGAAAAAAATCATTACATGCTTCTTTAATTATATGGCTACTAAGCTTCATTCCTCTGACCTCAACTAATAATTATAATTATAAAATGCTATTTAAGGCGTTTCCTGCAGTACGTTTGGAGAATATTATGTTAAGCAAGAATATCGGCGAATAACCGTTAATAGAACTATTACAATTAAACGGAAACGCTGGCAATTGGTTATTAATATTTTATATAGATACCAATTAACACGATCATTTGTTGGTGAAATAAGAAACAAGAAATTTTAATATTTTTAAAACTAATACGCCTGATACTACAACCGATAAACTTTTTACGGTCATGTTTAGTGAATAGGTAATAGCTAGATCGATATCAAACAATCATCTCACCACACTAGAGTACTAATCATAACGATTGCACTAAGTTATTGGTCGGCAAAATGCGAACCAGAGCCGCACGTGGCTCTTTGGCTCCCCAAATATACATCCACAAAAGTCGCAATAATGTTTTCAGTAAAAAAAGAACAAAAAACTGACCTACTCAAACTTTCAAGGAGATACAAGCGTATTGTTCGCATTATAAATATTGATTAAATATAAAATTTAGTTTTAAATACTACTATTAAGTAAATACTACTTATTTAGTGTAATAAAAGTTTACTAAACAAGCAAAAGCAAAATTATTTTTCTTTGTAATGTTCATATTTGGCTCTTAGGCTAATAAGTTGGCCGACAACTGAACTAATTTGCAGACTCCAGTTACCTCCAACAGAAATTATCTATCGACATAACCTCATCCGTAACTCAAAGCAAGCAAATTAAAGCAAAGTTTTGCTAGTTAGGGAAGACTTACCCATATTCAATACTGAAATGAGGTCCATATATTCGTCCTATTTCGTTTGAAGATATGACGTTAAAAGACTGTATATTAGTACCTTTGATATTCAAATTCTAGTAAAAATTAATTAATTAATTAAGTAGATTGATTTCAAATGTTAACAAGTGTTAAGAAATCTAACAAAGCATGGTCATAGAACAAACCACCTAACAATAAGACAACGTTGGTTCTCGGCCATTGCAAATAATTTACTTTGCCCTGCCAAGCGCACACGACCGCAGGGCGGGCAACAAACGCATCTGATATAAATTATATGCCGTGCACTGAACATTAACTTTTACAACACGCAATTACATTCAAATGAGGCGAGATCAAATCATAAATTAACGCGGCCTAAGTAAGTTATTTTTTAATAATAGCATTCCCTAATGCAAAGTATTTTAAAAGAGAGTAATAATTCGTAACCCGTTTATATTTTAGTGGTTATAGAATATTTCTAAGCATTTATTTTTACGTGTAATAATAAATACGACATTTTCTCGGAAGGATTTGCTTATTTTTACAACGGTGTTTGTTATTTTAAGCAACATCATTTAATTATAACAGGATTAATAGTTCCCTGAACATAATTTTACGTAAAATCTTTGAAATTAATTCGAAGAATAGAGCGAGGAAACGAAATTAAATCTTTCTTTTCCGCTCACAATTTTCCTCAATATTGTCAGATTTGGCGTATGTCAACTTTATGTCTTAATCATTTGGGATTAGTTTGAAATTGTAAAATGAATTTGAGTTTAATTCTCTCATGTAGTTCAAATATCAGAACTATTCGTTCAACAATAGTTCCACTATAAACATTTTTAAGTTTACTCGTGTCAAACCTATTTATTAAAACCGGAAAGAAAAAAGTAAAAAAAGAAACGTACTTAGAAGATTTTTTTCTAATTATAAACAGTAAAATAAGTTTGAGGTTAAGATGCGATTAATTACTTCGTAAATAGCGTTTTATACAGATCGGGAACATAACCATGAGCATTACGTTTCCAAGAGGAATAGAAAAAGGCGGTTACTGTCGATGAAGGCACAATGAAAGAATCGATAAAACCACAACGACACTATCTTTAGAACTGCGACAAAAGTAGTCAGTTAAATCTGACGGCCATGAGAATTACAGGGACGCGCCTTTCGTTAGTGCTTTGTTAGTTAGTTGGGAATCTGTCGGAAGTTTCCTTGAGTTAATTCTGTTAAAATGATATAAGACTATTATGATTTTAGTTAATGGATCGAATTTTGTTTAATTTATGTTTTGGAAATTTTTATGTTGGTATTTTCTTTCTTCTTAATCTTTTGGTACCACTAGGTATGTATAGGTATATAGTTTCTTCTTTTGTAATGTCTACAAATTTAACTTTGCAATTACATACAATTGTAAGATAAGTACCTACAAAATCTTGAACAGTAAACCTTGTCAATTACGGCACCATCATCTATCGGTTAGTTTGAAAATCATTCCCTATTTATGTTCCAATGGTAACGATTTTCCAGATATCTTACCGTTCTCATAATCAAATTGATAGCGGCCCGGCTCGGTAATCAATGTGCCGATTTCAGCGAATACAACCCCGCATTCACCTGCCTGTAACGCAGTTGAGGCTCTTTACGGCTATTCTGAATTGTCAATGCCGTAATGGAGTCAACGCGCTTCTAAAACCATCTAACCGTACGCGGCAGAATTCACTCATTGTGTGAATCGAAATAGCGTAATTTTCGAATGTAAATTGCAGTACCCGTCTTCTATAATATGCGTGAGGTGACTTTGAAGTAAACATTTCCCAACTGAGGCAGTACTGACACTGATAAATGAGTCCAATAACTCGCTAAAGTCGCAAACATTATGACTTGTTTCATGGTTAACGAAAGGAATTACGAGAAGATTTTATCTTAATAAAAAGCGTTCGCCTAAAACATGAATTTTCTCGATATTTATAGTGTAATTATTTCAACTTCCGAACTTGAATAAAGTTCTAAACGTAAAACGCTACATTTAACTTCTTTATAATCCAACGTTTGACAGAAAGGTAAGCGTTCTGCGTCAAAATATCCGTACTGCTTAATCCACTCAAGGTGCTCAGTCAGGTGGAACGCCACTCCCTTTCGACCCTAAACAAACGAAACAAAATGTGATGATAGCCTCATTCATTCCTCTTATTTACTAAGGTCACTGTAACTCTAATAAGGTATAAAATTTTAATTTTCATCTCCGCTCAGTAATTTTCTACCATTTCTCTTGTCAAATTAACTTTTTAATTAATTTTAATTATGATCACTTGCCTTGAAAGTTTGCAGACATAGGGGACTATTTTGGTTACTAGTAAAACATTACATAAATACTCGCGGTATATAATAATATGACGGTTAGTTATAATTGAAGTGGATTGAGCAGATGGAAATATCTTAGAAAATATTTTTCAAAAATATTTTTCGAGCATCATTGAACTTAAATTGATTTCTTGGAATCGACATCAGAAAGCAAAATATTGTAGAATATAAAAATTTAATAAATATTCCGAAATATTATGACGTTCGGTAATTAGAACAGAACAGCATACTAGATATAACATTTAGTAGGGCTTCTAGTTGTGATCGAGGAAACACTTCATTTTATTTGATGCCCAATGTTTTTCGGCGACAGTACGAGCTGAAACTTGCCGCGTCGGACAACCTGAAGGAAAACTACACGACAGTAGTGATACACGTGAAGGACGTCAACGACAATCCGCCGGTGTTCGAGAGGCCCACGTATCGCACCCAAATCACAGAAGAGGATGACCGCAATCTTCCTAAACGCGTTTTACAGGTCCGCTTCTGAAAATAGATGACCACGCTTGATTCTGTATTGAAACTTTGACTGTCCATAGGCGTAAAGTATTGTGGGCACTGTGTACATAATGTGACTGTAATTGAGTATTATCATTTTATCGAAAATAGGGAATTATCATTTTCTCAATTCCCGTTACGTGCATACCTAAAGTATGAAACGATATTTTACAATTAGCGTAACTACCTTTCTTACAAATTGGTTAGTTCATTACCCTAATATTATCACGACCATGCACTGAACAAGAAATGAAGTCGTGATTATGAATATATTATTAGACTCAGTTCATTTTGATTTCATAAAAGTGCAAATTGAGATTTCTCGCGATTTAAGTCGCTCAGAATGTAGTACTGCTCCTCTTTAATTTACAATAGTGCTAATTAAAATACTATTCAAGTTTCAATGCAGAATCGCGCGTGGTTTTATATCTGGATTCCTTGCTCCCGTTTTTATACAAATCCGTTTTTGTTTTTGTTTGTCCGACTTTGCATGGCATGGCCGTTTCATTTGTGGCACGGTTGTTTTTCGTTATAGTATTGTTTGATTGCTAGTGTTGGTGTTGTTTTTTTTCGCTCTTTGTTATGGACTAGTAGATTTGAGACTCGTTTTCAGTTCGACAAGTTACATGCTGAGCTATATTACCGTGACTACGTGAATGGTAAGTTGTAAATGTAGTATTATCATGTGGAATTCGCTTTATGTTTGTTTTTGTATCGTTTTCCTATAAAACATCTCTGACATAGTCAAATACGATCATAATATTACTATAAGCAAAGTAATATTCAAAAGGTATTGTGTAGCTAAATAGCTATACAAATGCTCTGAAATGAAAGAAAGACTAAGTAAAAAATAAGATGTTTTTCAATAACGAAACCGTGTTCCACGAAAAAGACTGCTCCTCTGAGACTTTTAACCTTGCCATATATTTACTTAACAGGATCCATAAATTCCGAGCTAAATTATACTTTTCTCGTTTTCATTACGATAATGATGAGAACTTTTGGGGAGCATAGCGGTTACGTGTTTATAAAACTGAAACTCATTGTATGGTATAATGATCGACTTTCTTAGGTTTAGTATCTACTTACTATAAAAATTTCGATTAAATTATAATTACGTGAAAATTATGAAACGTAGTACTTTTATGAATCAACATGAATTTACATAAAACCGACACGAACGGCTCGATGTAATCCTTTGAGTAACTGAAAAGGGACAAATAAGCAATAATAATGCTTTTCTGATTGAAAGAACTCTACTGATCACCTCAAATAAAGTATTTTAGGATCAATGCATAGTTTAAAAAATACTAACCATTTTGATGAAATAAAATTTAGAAACAAAAAAATCTGTCTAGGTCAATGATTTGTAACTTTTAAGAGGCTTATACTCTTGAAGGTTATTTTCAGAAGATTAGTTTCATTTAAGAATAATAATTTAGTAGACACTCGATAACATGATGATCTTTGCATCACTAACGGATATACACGGTATATACAGAAAAAATACTTTTATTTTATCTCGACATCTTACCAATGTTTTCCCACGAATATGAAAAAGAAAATTAGCGTAATCGGTTCAGTCGTTCTCGCATTTAACAAGACTAACGAAAAGTAACTGACTTAAATACATTGATATTAAGGAAACAATACGTAAGTACCAAACTAGAATTTGGGTTAAAATATTTACCTCCAAATCATACTCATGCACACCACGAGTACTGGTGTAGTTTGTATTTGGCGAACAAAATATAAAATATTTTGTAGAAAAATCTACTATTATCCTACATTTAGTAGTAGGTATTTCGTTTACTCAGTTGATATCGTCCCTTGGAATTGAATCTGTTTCAGTTATTATTCCTCATTCTATATAATATTCTTTATAAAAATATCAAGCCTTTCAGTAAATTAGATTTCAGAAATAAAGTTAAACATTCTATCTCTTGAGGCAATACAATTACTAAGAATAGATGGTAAGAAAACAGTCCACGTCAATTTGCCGTATTGGTTTATTCCTTATGGCGTGTCGCAGGACTTTGAAAGTTGTTTGATGAGAAGAGTTTATTGTCAAAAGTGGTCGAATAGTTTTATTATAATTAAGTACTTGTGGACCCGCCCTCGCTTTGCTTCGGGAAACCTACGCCGAAACAAAAGTAAAAAAAAGTTGCCTAAGTTACTCCTTGATATATCAGCTGTCTGCCAGTGAAAGTCCCGTCAAGATCGGTCCAGCCGTTTAAGAGATTAGCCGGATCAAACAGACAGACAGACAGACAAAAAAATTTTTAAATGTCATTTCGGTATGTGTATCGTGTATACATACGTATGCATTTAGTTTAAAGCGGTTATTTTAATATTACAAACAGACACTTCAATTTTATTTATTAGTATAGATATAGATATAGATTGGTAATGCATGAGCATGGTGTGAGCTAACGCTTGGGTCCGCGCAGTACGAGCTGACGCTGGTGGCATCTGACGGCCGCAACGAGAACTCGACGAGGGTAGTTGTCCACGTGCTCGACATCAACGACCTCCCGCCTCGTTTCACGAAGAGCGCGTACTTCACCCAAGCATTGGAGGAGACAGGACCTTACCCCCATTCCCTTATTCAGGTTTTTTTTTATTTTATTTTCTTTTGTTTATTTAAGTTTTCATACCTATTCTGTCATTTGCGACATTGATTTAAGGTGTAATTTTTATATTTTTTAGATTTTATTTTTTTAATTTATATATTTTTTCAAATACTACTACTACTACCTCTATCTTTACAACCTACATTTTGGTAGCCTTGGATCCTTCCAGTTCTCCAGAATCGGTTCAATTAAAATTTTGTAAAAGTACCTACCCATAATTTCCTTATTTCTTTAGGATAAACCCTTGTCTTTCTCTATTACAAATGTAACTACTTTATATGCTTTGAGAAGTGATAATACTTCTGTTTAGGTAAGTAAATAGTAAGATGATAGTCTAGTTGTTTTTCCATAATTGAGTATTTCTGCATGCTTCGTAGATTTGTAGCTTAGAGTAACTTTAGATTTAACATTTACATAAGGTTTTTTGTGTTTGTTACGGGTAATACTGTACGTAAGTAACTACACCTAAGTAATTAAGCGTTTGCACTCGCCAACAAAGTTACAAGTATACTCGTCAAAACTTGGTCTGCGTCGAACTTGTATTCTTATTCCTCTCAATAATCTAAATGAGTTTATTTAACCAATACGTTTACTATACATAATAATGAAAAGATAAAGTTAGCAACAACAAAATATTTTCAAAGATGTCGTTTTCAGCACAGTAACTACGAAAGACAATAAATTGTAAAATACATTTTGCATGCAGCAGCTATTTTCGTTTAAACAGTAGCTCCCATTTCTTTTGCGACAAGCTTTTTTATAATTGAAGCGCGATTCGCAAATGATCCGAGTAATTATACAAACGTCGACCCTCTTCATTTCTCCGGCTCTGGCAAGTCCATCGTAATTGGGAGTCCCGCTACTACATACTTATAAGGTATATGCGAAAGTAATTTTGTGGAAAATGTTACTGTTTTCGTCATTCTTTTTGGAACTTCTTTGTTCTATGAAATTATTCCTGTAATAACTACTTCAACAAAGTAGGCATTGTTTTGTTACTAGTGAAATGATCACTTAGTATTTTTTAAGTGTATGTTAATGCTTTATTCAAATAGATATTTGAATATACGATAATACCGTAACGTATCTACCTATATCAAGAATTTATTGCACTTAACATTCAGTACGTTTATATCATAGGAGAGAGTTATTAACAGTGTGTAAATACCACGACTAAAAACTTGTTCAACTTTAGTGTGTAGGAACCCGCTCTAAATTATTCAAATACAAGAATAACACAAAGACCAAGTTTTTCGAATACAGACACATTTCAAGAAAAAAAATAACAATAGTTAACCATTAAAATTATCAACAAGATTTTGTTGTTTTATTGATTAGATCTCCACTTATAATGTAAAATATTTGATCATTAATTTTAATATTTTTATTTATGTGATTATGCAGGTCACTGCTACCGATGGTGACAAGGACAGACAGCAAAATATCGTGTATTTTCTCACTGGCCAAGGCATTGACCCCGACAATCCTTCGAACAGCAAATTTGACATAAATCGTACCACAGGAGAAATATTCGTACTGAAGGTATTCAAACCTTGTGAAGTTTATCATTTATTTGTCATACACTTCTTATTCTGTAGTGTATTTACTTACCTACCTGCAGTTTCACAACTACAAAATGTTGCCCTTAGTTGCACCATTAAAACTTTAAATTTTATTCCAGCCTTTAGATCGTGATCAACCAAATGGAAGGCCACAGTGGCGATTTACCGTCTTTGCTCAAGATGAAGGCGGTGAAGGCTTAGTCGGTTACGCTGATGTACAAGTCAATCTGAAAGACATTAATGACAATGCACCAATTTTCCCACAAGGAGTCTATTTCGGTAATGTAACTGAGAATGGAACTGCCGGGATGGTTGTCATGACTATGACAGCGATCGATTACGATGATCCCGCTGAAAGTAATAATGCAAAGTTATGGTATTCGATAGAAAAAAATGTTATTGAAGAAGAAACTGGATCCCCTATATTTGAGATTGAACCGGAAACTGGTGTTATAAAAACTGCTGTATGTTGTTTGGATCGTGAAAGAACTCCTGATTATTCTATACAAATAGTTGCATCAGATGGTGGAGGGTTAAAAGGGACAGGTACAGCTTCTATAAGAGTCAAAGATATAAATGATATGCCACCTCAATTCACAAAAGATGAATGGTTTACGGAAGTAGATGAAACAGATGGAACAAACTTGCCAGAAATGCCTATTCTTACCGTCACAGTTCACGATGAAGATGAAACAAATAAATTTCAATACAAAGTTATTGAAAACAGTGGATATGGTGCAGATAAATTTACTATGGTTAGAAATAATGACGGAACTGGCTCACTAAAAATTGTACAGCCGTTAGATTATGAAGATCAGTTACAAAGTAACGGTTTTAGATTTAGAATTCAGGTTAACGATAAGGGTGAAGATAACGATAATGATAAATATCATGTAGCTTATTCATGGGTTGTAGTAAAATTAAGAGATATAAATGACAATAAACCACAGTTTGAACGTGCTAATATAGAGGTGTCTGTATATGAAAACGCAGAAGTTGGTAAAAGTTTAGAAACATTTAAAGCTACTGATCCTGATCAAGGTGGGAAAAGTAAGGTTTCGTATGCTATAGATAGATCATCTGATAGAAAAAGACAATTTTCTATTAATCAGGAAGGAACTGTGAGCATTCAGCGTTCCTTAGATAGAGAAGATACTCCTCGACATCAAGTTAAAATATTAGCTATTGATGACGGTGTTCCGCCAAGAACAGCTACTGCTACGTTAACTGTTATCGTGCAAGACATCAATGACAATGCACCTACATTCTTAAAAGATTACAGGCCAGTACTGACTGAACATATTACTCCAAAGAAAGTAGCTGAAATTTTAGCGACGGACGATGACGATAGATCTAAGAGTAATGGACCTCCTTTCCAGTTCCGTCTTGACCCTGGAGCTGATGATATTATTAGAGCATCATTTAAAGTAGAACAAGACCAAAAAGGCGCCAATGGAGACGGAATGGCAATTGTTTCATCTTTGAGATCTTTTGACAGAGAGCAACAAAAGGAATATTTAATTCCCATTATTATTAAAGACCATGGAAATCCAGCAATGACTGGAACCAGTACGCTTACTGTTGTAATTGGTGATGTCAATGATAATAAAATGCAACCGGGTTCGAAGGAGATACTTGTATATAATTATCAAGGACAAGCCCCAGACACTGAAATAGGTAGAGTTTACGTGTATGATCTCGATGACTGGGATTTACCCGACAAGAAATTCTTTTGGGAAAGTTCAGAACATCCCAACTTTACTTTAAATGAAGAAACAGGAATGATACAAATGAAACACAAAACTAGAGAGGGACGATACCATTTGAAATTTAAAGTTTACGATCGAAAACATACACAAACCGATGTTCCAGCTAATGTAACAGTTTATGTCAAGGAGATATCACATGAGGCTATTATTAATTCTGGTTCAATCCGAATATCAGGTATATCTGATGAAGACTTTGTGCGAGTATGGAATTATAAAACGCTTAGCGACTCAAGAAGTAAGTTAGATATATTCAAAGACAAATTAGCTGACTTATTGAATACAGAAAGAGAAAATATTGATATATTCAGTGTACAGCTCCGCAAAAAGCATCCACCGGTTACTGACATACGTTTCTCAGCACATGGTGCACATTACTATAAACCTATCCGATTAAATGGCATAGTACTTATGCATCGAGAAGAAATCGAACGAGCTGTGGGTATTAATATAACTATGGTTGGTATTGATGAATGTATATACGAAAATCAAATGTGTGAAGGGTCCTGTACCAATGTTTTAGATATTAGCAATTTACCTTACATGGTAAATGCTAATAAAACAGCTTTAGTGGGTGTCCGAGTTGATGTAATAGCTGAATGTACTTGTGGAGCTAGAAACTTTACTCAGGCAGAAACTTGCCGCAATTCTCCCTGTTATAACGGAGGTCGATGCATAGAAGGAAAATATGGCTTAACTTGTTCGTGCCCTCCAGGGTACACTGGTCCACGATGTCAACAAACTTCCAGGAGTTTCAGAGGTACAGGCTGGGCTTGGTATCCTTCTCTGGAAATGTGCGATAGTTCTCACTTAAGTTTTGAGTTCATAACTAGGAAATCAGAAGGTGTGTTACTTTACAACGGACCCATAGTACCACCAGAACCTGAAGAAATAATGGTATCGGATTTCATTTCTGTTGAACTAGAAAGGGGCAATCCACGGCTTCTAATTGATTTTGGGTCAGGAACTTTGGAGCTGAGAGTAAAAACAAAGAAATCTTTAGATGATGGAGATTGGCATCGAATTGATATTTTCTGGGATACTGAAAATGTAAGAATGATAGTAGACTTTTGCAAATCGGCAGATATACAGGAAATGGAAGATGGGACTCCCCCGGAATTTGATGACTCAACATGTCAAGCCAGCGGTACAATTCCACCGTTCAACGAGTATTTGAACGTGAATGCTCCATTACAAATTGGAGGTCTGTACATAGAACATTTCGATCCTACGCATTATCACTGGCAATATATGCCAATCGGTAAAGGTTTTGACGGCTGTATACGAAATTTAATTCATAATAGCAAATTGTATGACTTGGCTCATCCTGGACTATCTAGAAACTCCGTGGCAGGCTGCCCGCAAACCGAAGAAATATGCGTTCAGGGCGACACTACATCAAGATGTTGGGAACATGGGACGTGTGTTGGCAGCTTTTCAGAGGCAAGGTGTCAATGTCATCCAGGCTGGACAGGTCCTTCATGCAACTTACCTACAACACCTACTAGTTTTAGACCACAAAGCTACGTTAAGTTTGCTTTGAGTTTCGAACCCGATAGATTCAGCACACAGATTCAACTTCGATTTAGAACACGCGAACCGCACGGAGAACTTTTCAGAGTAAGCGACCAACACAATCGTGAATATGGTATCTTGGAAGTTAAAGATGCAAGATTACATTTCCGATTCAATCTTAATTCTTTACGCACCGAAGAAAGAGACGTTTGGCTTAACTCAGTCGCCGTAGATGATGGTCAGTGGCATATAGCTCGCGTTAGTAGATACGGTAGCGCTGCTACACTTGAAATTGATGGTGGAGAAGGCAGAAGATATAATGAAACTTTTACATTTGAAGGCCATCAATGGCTATTGGTCGATAAACAAGAGGGTGTATACGCTGGTGGTAAAGCGGAGTATACGGGAGTCCGAACATTTGAGGTGTATGCCGATTTCCAAAAAGGTTGCTTAGACGATATCAGACTTGAAGGGAAGCATTTACCGCTGCCACCAGCAATGAACGGAACTCAGTGGGGTCAAGCAACAATGGCTCGTAACTTGGATCGTAATTGCCCGTCGAACAGTCCCTGTATTAATGTCCACTGCACTGAGCCGTTCGTTTGCGTCGATCTTTGGAACGAGTACGAGTGCACGTAAGTAAATTTTTATTTTTAAAATTTTGTCAACTCCATTTTGTTTATGGTACTCTTTTGTTTTACATTTCATAAAAGCAAAAGTTAGTTCTCAGTGAAATGAAATATTGTGAAAACTACTGCGAAAATGCAGTTATTTATAACATGCATACGTTTTGAAGATCTGAAAAGAATTTTTATACCGTAACTTTTATTCGGAGTTGAGTTGGAAGTGAAATATGTTTAATTATAAGTTGTATTGTTTCTAAAGCGCGCACTGAGTTAGTTATTTTATATATTTAATATTGATTGCCGCATAATATATTTTTGATAAATATATGTATAAATCGTATTGCATCATTATGTATTTACTTACATTATCAAAACTGCGTAGTTTTTACATTTTAAACACTAAAATGCTTAATTTTTAATATTTTATACTAACTAATAATATAATCTGTTTATGATGTGTATATGTTAAAATACTGGAATGGTGTTCAGTTGCGGTGAGGGTTTGGTATTATCGCCGGACGGCAAGGGTTGCGTGGACAAGAACGAATGTCTCTACTTCCCGTGCCGCAACGGCGGGTCCTGTGTCAACCGGGAGCCCGGCTATCGCTGCCACTGTCCCGAGGGATTCTGGGGCGAAAACTGCGAGCTCGTGCAAGAAGGCCGCACGCTCAAGCTGAGCATGGGCGCGCTCGCTGCCATCCTCGTCTGCCTCCTTATCATCATGAGTGAGCAACATACTGTTACCACGCCACGCGTGACCCATAGTCCACTCCCTTCACCAACTCACCGTCGCACCTCGTCTAATTCGCCATTCATTATATAGACCTATTAGTATTTATTAGCTGTCGTATTAGATATATGTAGTAGTGCATGATTGACGTGGGGACTCAGTGCGCGCGGTGGTCGTCGATGGAGAGGTAAAGCGCACATTGTGTAGGTGTCCCGGCGGGTCGCGCCGCGCTGGGG
>LGAG01028530.1:347182-363329 GCA_001278395.1 Lerema accius
CCGTAGATTAATATTCCTATAAAGCCACGTTACGTTAGGATGTCTCTATACATACAAACAAAATTAATTATCTCTTTATTGCTTGCCATTATATGATTATTATTATTATCATTATAATAATCGTAGCATAAACTACAATAGTCTCTCCCATTGATGGGATCAGGACTTTTGCAACAGGCTTTAAGTCGTAGAACACGTCGCTGGGAAAATGCGGGTGGACTTATGAAAATTAATGGCAAAAACTTCTACCATTAATTTATTACTTTGTGCATACCTGTTATGTCGAATTTTTTACGCCGTAAGTGTCACACCAAATCTTAAAGCCTAGCTCTGAAGCACGGAAATAATCCCAAAACTTCTCCATTCTCAATTACCCATCCAAATAATACCGCCTAAAAATATTTTTTCCAGTAAATTGAAATTTAAAATGTATGCTAATGTTTCAGGTCTGTTACGTAAATTCCTGGAAATTTATAAAAGTGTATGTTGCAAATATAACTACGTCCATTACCAGTCAAATAAAGTTACCGGTTGGATAAAACGGCGTAGGTATATAGGAAGCGTCGACGATTAAATACTACGATTTGCATTACAAAAGGATAGCAGTGCGCAGTAAGCCTATGATCATAGCTCACTACGAAAGCCGAGAGAGATGTGGTTTTTTATAACAGTAGTAACATTGATTATAGAAAATCTTAAAGCTTAACCACTAGTAATTAAAGTAAAGGCAAGAAATAAAAATGGCATTATAAAAACTCTACGAAGTGCTCGTCGAACCACGTGCAGTGTAGCTTTCCGTAGTTGCCTTAATTTTGCCTTGTTACCAACACTAATGGACGATAATGCAGGGTATTAAAAGATTACAATTAACTTCCACGCGGAGCATGGATGACAGGATGACAGTGATGCCATATATAGAAACATTTATTACCCTTAACTAAGGCTACGTAGACTGCACGAACTCATGGCTATCCAAAAGTCAGTTAACTGACGTTACAGTTACACTGTCGTGGCGATGACATGAAATAGTTATGTAATAATGAGGTTTGTTCACACTCATTAACCTGTTAATTCTACTTGGTATATGTTATGTATGCTACAACAGTATATTGTCCATATTTTCCAAGGAATAATTACGCCTACTCCACCTACCTTTACTCTATATAATGTTAATTATGCTCATATTATAATTTTCATCTTTGTAAGTTATCCCTAAATACACGTTCTTAATCTTCAAATTGCCGGCGTGCGCTCGCTTACAGACAAATTGGGTTTTAATTACCGCCGGTTGCTACAGCGCTCAGGCATTGTATTTTGACGCGCGATTGTCTGCAACCGTTGCCTAATCACAACCGCTGGGTGCTGAGTAACCCAACCGTGGTTCCAAATTACAACGCGCATAAGTACCTACTCATCATGTTACGTCAGAATGTTGCGAGTTACGCGGCTAGGTTGGTTTACACGAGTGGGTTACGAGTGTTGTGTACACAACTATTAGGGCATGTATTGGAAATTCATTAGCATATTACTGTGCGATGTGATTGTACACTGTTCTGTCGATGTTTCAAGTACATACGTGATTATGAACAATGACATTGACGGGCTATAGGAATTCAATCAGTTTAAACATAATCGAATTGCGGATAATGGCTTCCCATAATTGATCACACTTAGTCTCTTCTAAAAAGTTGAGTAATATAAGACATACATCAGAATCAAAATTGCTAGGTTTGGCACATTTCTCATGCTTGAGAGAGTGTAGGTTATGTTATAAAGGAAACCCGTAAGTATCTGAATCCCAGAGATATCTCCATAGTTACCTTAATATTGTTCAATTAAAATATAATACAACATAATTCTGGTTATTATTAACTAATTGTGGAGTAGGATACGGTATGTGGATGACTTATTACCGCCGTATTTTATTTTCGGTATCTATCTATCTAGGAAGGATGATGTAACAAAAATCAGAAATAACAGGGATATTTAAAGAGTGATGACCAACAATAAAATTAATAGGTAGCTATTTAACTTCGGCGACATATTGGCCGAATGAGAGCAGATATAAATTTGATTTCCTTCTGGCTTTTAATAGAATCGTTAATTGTAATATGTTGTGTCAAAATTGTGACCACCATTGTTAATATTTATAACGTATTAATAGAAAATAAATCGAGTTATTACTGGTATTGAAAAGCTGGTGGTTTCGTTGAGCTTTCAGTCTACTCTCGCTTACTTTCAGTTTGGGATGACCCTCATACAATCTTTCATTTATAACCTACTAAACAACAGTCGAGACTATGACAACAAGGACTCAAGTTAGGTAAATAACTAAATTGTCGCACTATTTCTCGATTACAGTAAGGACCGATTAAAATTCAGTTTCACTGTAAAACTTAAAGTTTTCATTAATTAGTGTAAATATCAAACAAAGGTTGAAACGAGCTGACTTCAATTTGTGCAATATCAAGAGACGATTGTATCACGATCAAAGTGTGTAATAGCAAATTAACAAATATGATAGTTACCTACTTTGTTTTTTTTTTTAATAAAATCGTGTTCTAACCTTATTATTGATAGTAGATAGTATAACACCTTTGCGAACTGTTAAATGAAGCTACTAATAGCAAGAAAAAAGTGGGTTTCCAGATCAGGTCGCACTCATTACGATAGTTATTGTCATAGTAACAAATCAGAAACAATATCCAGTTCAATGAATTTCTCAATTCAGGCGTAGATCGCAGGAAAGATATTATGAATGTATTTAAATTTTATATAAATAACAAATGAGTCAGCGTTCGCTTCGCATAGGTATAGATAAAGATTCATGAGATTCGTATGTATTGTGGGAACTACAAGTACTGGATTTGTAAATTTTACCTCCGACCGCCAAAATGTTTACCAGTCGACTTTTTGACGTGAATACGTCTTTAAATTTGCTATCATAAGGGATAAATCATTAAAACCTAATGATAACAAAATCAGGGGATACAGTTTAGTGTTGTAGTTTAGAATGTATACTTTCAAAATTAAATTCTACCACTGGATAGCTAAAGTACCTATCAAAGAATAACAATAAGCGACAGTTAATTTATTTTATTTACGACGTAAATACGATTAGTTCGCGTACATGACACAGCTAGGCACAATTTTTGTTTTTATTATAATTATTTCTAGTTTAAAGATATTGCTCGATAGCTTCGATATCAAATATAGTAAGTACCTAATAAAAAAATTTAATTAACGCACCACTCAATAAAGTTAACTTATGAAACTCTATAAATTTTTATTTGCTTGAGCTAGAATTAATTGAAACTAGTTTCAATTCACAGCAGTCATTTACGAGCTACTAACTTTTCTCCTAGAATATTTAAATACTGTGTCATTTTTTATTTAAATTGTTAATTAAGGCAGGTTTAAAGCCCTATTATGAAATATGAATCTTGCCTATTAATGAAGATGGGTAAATATGGCAACAAATACCTATCATATTTTTTTTGCAACTTTTTTATTTTCTTCTAAATCGACCAACGAAAACTTGCTAGCGGGTATGTCCTTAAAAACATTCTTCATTGTATCAAGTAGCAAAGCAGAGGTTGGTTTACTAGATAAATAGTATCATTTCGAACTACGCGTTATAAGCATCAGGAAAGCAATGATAAAATGCCTTTTCATGTCTGTTGACAGACGTTCAGTGACTGTGATTGATATGGGTAAGAACATTTCGATTCGATAACAAAATGTTCAAAACAAAATAGGTACTTAGCAGGCAGATAGTAATAGATTCTAGTGATCGTCACTTATCATTTACAGCCGTATAGTTCTTGATATACCGTTGGTATTATTTTACGATGGAAGTCTACTCCCTGCTTACCCTGTTTATTAAAACTGAATGTTGCTGAATCAGAAAAAAAAATTAAATGTTTATTTGTAAGGGAGTTACAGTTTCACAAATAGTATATTCCGTAAGTATTCCGCTGACAAAGCTACACAATATTTTCCTTCGGGTTGATAAATTTCTTTAGGGGGGTCACAAACTCGAGCCAAGAAGTGACAACAAGGTTTTAAAATTTTAAAAATATTCTTTATCCTTGAGAAACGATAATACTAGTCAGAGGGTTTTAGAGTTCAATCGCAACCTCTTTACTGCAGATACTTCTTTGAGTAACATTCAGATATGAATTCATTTCCGCAAACCAGCAAATAAGAGCAAAGTTCTTCTTAAAGTTAGTCACGGATGCATTGTGTTCCCAAGGACTATAAACTATACCTTTAAATAATCTGGGTCAGATATTTCATAAAAACAGTGATGGAGGTTGGGTCATATCGTTAAAACTTCAGGTCGGCGCTGAAGCAATCGCGGAAATGGTAAAAAAGACCCATGAAAACACTTCATCATTTAAAAAATCCATTTTTAATGATATCCCGAATTTGGTTATCAAGATTATTTTTCATTCTACATCGATGGGAACCATACATACCTATATTAGACATTTCAGCGTAAGATACTTACCAAATAGGTACCTATAGAAGAATAACGAAATGATATGGGTTTGTAATTGTCTTGTACTACCTACATTACATTGTGTGTTGAAGACTTTAGGAATAAAATAAATATATATTCCGTAAAATAATGTTGCTAAATAGAGAATGTTTTTGACCCAAACGTTATTTTAACTTACCAAAAAAAACCTGTGTGCGAAGTTTCAGCTTTCAGTTTGTAAGCAGCCAAACATCTAAACATCCAAACATCTTTACAAACTTTCACATTCATAATATTAGCAGAAAGTAGAATATACACGATACGTATGCAAAACTAATATCACTTAACATTTGGGTATATCCCGACAATCATACTAATTATGTTAAGACGGTTGTTGCGAACTTTCCATGATTTAAACCATAACTTCACGACGCTTTTCCTCAAGTGCATCTAGGTCGTGAAACCGTCGCTTAAACTACCAAGGACTTTTGATAAGTAGTAGTGGTGTTATGATAGACGACCAGTTAAAAGTTTTACTATTTTCCTCTTTAATGAAATTTTCCACGTTGCTTGATTCTAGACTAAATTCAAATGGAACTCGATGTTTTGAAAGAGTGATTTATTTGTTTTGTTAACGTCTGTATCATGTTTGTAAAGTACAATTTGTTGAAAACTTTTAAAGAAAGTTTTTAATACAAGGTTGTTTTGCATGGTAAGGTTTTGGGTTTTTACATATCACGTTAGAAAACGAAAGGAGACCATAAACCAAACCACTGGCAGGTTAGTACGTACCTACTTAAAAAAATGAACAGTAAATTTAAGTTGAATTTTAAATTCCGAACAAGTACTTAACAGGCAGTAGGTACCAACAACGCACGTACACAGAATTCGTTCCTAAAATAAAGATGGACGACTAAAGAAAGCAAAACTACATTTTTCCTCTTCAATATTACGAGACTTAAAACTTTGAACGATCGACTTTATAAAGTTTTATAATACGTAAACGTAACTTTTTTTTTTGAATTGTACACGGATGTGATCTAATCGATATGAGTATACCTATTAATACCTACGTAGTGAATCGACGTTTCCTACGTTTCTAGGATTCCGTAGAAAACTAGACCCTATAAAGAGTCTTCTACACCCAGCAGTAGTAATAAAATATAAGGAATTTTAAAAGAAAACTATCATGGTCAGTCAGGTGTAAAAGGTTAACGAGTATTTATGCAACTACAGAACTCTACATTTCACGTGCCCTGATACACACTTGGCAGATTTTTGGTGTTCCCACCAGGTATCGCAATGACACAATACATAGGTATTTTTTAATATTTTCGCATAGTTATTTGTTAAAGTGAGTGAGCATTTTATATCGTGCATGTATTCATAAAACTTCACGCCAATGGTCGTGAACCAATCACTACAGATGTTGTAGCCAATTCTCGTATACTGAGATTCAATTGGAAATTAAATTAAAATTGGTCGTCAAGAACTATACTATATAGTTATATTGTACTCGTATGTATGTGATAGGCTCTGGGTGATACGAATGTCCATAATTATTATTTATGTATGTATGCCTGCTTATAAATTGGTTTCTATCTATTAAAGTTATATTTCAGTTGTTCTACCAACTACAGTTCACGCTAAACTTTTTTATCAAAGGGAGCCTTGTGTAGAGCCTATCTGAGTATAAGCACTGCTTCAGTGGAGTTTTGGGAAGATTTTATGCCATCTGATGGCTTCCGCCCTGGATGAGCGACTGTTATTTATCTAATAATAGTAATCGGAAATGAGATTTTACAAGCACTCCGTCGCACAGAAGCTCTTAAGAATTAAATTTGCCACTAGCGGTAAAATTTTTTGATAACTATTTACTTGAAATAAATAAACTAAGAATGTTAAAACTATTTAGGTGCTTAGATACACTTGTAACAAAGTAGTGCTTGTTCTGTAATTCAAATAAAGTTTCTCTGTTATCTTTTATTTCTGTTGCAGCTACTGAGAACCATACAGATCGATTAAGGAAAGCTGACGCGTTTACAATACTCAGACCAATGCAAATTCATTGTAGGTACAGTATGTTGTTTTCTTATGATCACTAATTTCGGTTCAATTGATGCGATGGAGTAATTATATTTTGTAGGTTTATGGTTTTTATAATTAATTATAAGGTAAAGTGTAACTTTACCCATTTCGAATTAGGACAAACGTAATTATACAAATCTACTGTAGGTACGGTATCACTAGCACGCTATAACTCAACTCTTTCGCGTCATTTTCTTCAAAAATTTTGTTCTTGTCGGTTGAATTGGCTCAGTTTAACTGGTTAGACCACCGCCACCGCAAACCAAAATACAAAATTTCCTGGAAGCATTTGCTTAACCGCAGAATTAATAAACGGGAAATAGTCTTGCCCCAGGCAAACTTTACAAAGATTCTCCCGCATTACTTAAAAGTTTCATTTCAATTCGATAAAGCGAATCAGATTTCCCTAAGCAGGTTCACATTTATTAAAATACTAACAACATGCCCTTGCTTTGCTTCCGTAAACCTTTGCCTACAAATACAGGCAATATTTTTGTTGCTTATTATTGCCTATGTTGCATAAGATCCATGCTTATTTCGCTTTGTCATTATTTTCATAAATATAACCTAAGTGGTGTAGGTAACAATAAAAAAATCTTATCTAGGTCCTACAGATTTGTCACATTATTATTGAACTTGCTAGAGTTTTATCATTAAGAAGTAAAGACGTCACCCAATTATCGTGTCATATTGGCCGTAACCCATTAATGGCCCACTACCAAGCACGGGTGTTTACTCAGAGCTGAGGAGCATAGAGTTTACTTTACTACCACGTGGAGCAGCGGATTGAAGGCGTATCATACTAAATAAGTACCTATTGAAGTTAACAAAAAACACTGAATGTATTTCACATGCGAGGTCTCATAGTTAGAAATCATAATAGTTAGAAGGCTTCGCAAAGAAGCACGTCTTACACAGCTCGTGAGTCGATGTAGAAAATATTATAACTGTTTTTATATCGAGGGGTGAAAGGCAAAATGTATTAACCTACATTTTTAAAACTTTACAGGAGAGCCATTTAAAGTTTTATTTTTTGGAAAAAAAATCATTAAAAAGTAACTATTAAGTTTATGTAAAAAAAATGACTATCAGGAGATTTATATTCATAATAGCAAACCTTTTGTTAATATTTTAAGTGAAAAAAGTCAATATTTCCGGAAATAATTGTCGCTTAATACAAAGTAGCCATTTCGTGGAGCAAGGCATAACGGTTGAACCGCCACTGGACGTAACAACTAGATGAAATTAAAAAGGCTTAAGTATATCTCAAGCCATCTGATAAAGGAAAGCAAAATGCATTTACCACCATGCAACTATAATTTTAATATCGAATGAAAATAGCTGTAACAACCGCACACAATAATTTTGATGCAATTCATTTTAACTTAATAACCCCTTTAACATAAAATTAGTTGTATGAACTACATTAAATAATAGCAACATTCTAAAATGTTGTGGTTAATACACATAAATATTGTATCATCATACTTATCATCATCATCGTACGAGAACTTAATAAAAATGTTATCTGACTGACAGACACGCTACAGTCCAAACGAGTAAACCTGGAAGCATGAAACTTGGCACAGAGGTTTCTTGTAAAGTGTAGAGGAGTACTAAGAACGGATTTTTGGAAATTCACATTTTAAGGAGGGGAAAAACGGGATGAAGCGTTATATGCAACTTCGCCAATTTTGAAGCTAGCAATGTGAAAATTGGTATTTAGGATTTCTTTAAAAAGCTAAAAAAATGCGAATATTTAAAATATTGGAAAATCAACCCTTAAGAGGGTGAAATAAGGGTTGAAAGTTTGTATGAAAATTAACCGAATTTTAAAGTAAGCAGTTAGCTAATTCGTGTTTGGGTTTATAGTTGGAAAGGATAAAAAACCTAATTCAACGATTTTTTTAAATCCACCCATCTAATGACCCCTAACAATAGTATTGAAATCGGTGGACCTAAAAACGTAAAACTTGATACAAAGGTTTCTCGTACAAAACGTAGGGGACCACTGAGCACGGAATTTTGAAAAATAACCGTCTAAAGTGGTGAAATAAGGGATGAAGCGTTGTTTGAAATTTCGCCAATTTTTAAGCTAGCAATATGAACATTGGTATTTAGGTTTTTGGTAATAAGCTAAGAATAGCAAATTTTAAATTTTTTATAAAATCTACCCCCAAAGGGGTGAATAAGGTTCGAAATTTGTATGAAAAAAAAAAAAATTGAGTAAGCAATTTACAAATTAGTGTTTTGGTTTATGGTTGACAGGGATGGAAAAACTAATTCAACATTTTTTTTTAATCAACCCTTTAGGGGGTAAATAACACCCCTAACAATAGTACTGAAATCGGTGGACCTAAAAAACGTGATACGGAGGTTCCCTAGATACAGTGTAGAGAAGAACTAAGAACGAAATTTTGAAAATTCACACTTTAAGGGGGTGAAAAAGGGGATGTAATGTTGTTAGAAACTTCGCAAGTTTTGAACTTAGGTTTATAAAAAATGGTATTTAGCTTTTTGACTACAAAGCCAGAATTAAGAATTTTAACATTTTTGAAAAGTCGACCCCTAAGTTGGTGATGTAAGGGTTGAAAATTAGTATGAAAATTTAAAAATTATTTTATAGGTCTGCAGATGAAAATTTTAATTCCCGCAAGTGAAGCTGCGAGGAACAGCTAGTAAATTATAAATATTTTTGATATTAATTAGGTACCTACTTTATTTATATTTGTCACGCTCAACACCATCTTTTGTCTATCCTCTAACACGTCCCTTCCATTATAAGTTGAGAAATTTAAAACCTCTGTATGAAAAATCTTTGGTATGATACCTGTTTCACACAGTTTTTTTCAAATTGACTATCATAGTAGATAATTGGCGAAGCTTTTTTATATTTAGTAGGCAGGGTCTTTGGTTTCGAAATTATAGAAATACAATCCTCAGCAGCATCATCCTTTATAGTATACTTTACTGCATAACATTGTGTATTGTCACGTCCAAGAGGAAGTGACAATGCGAATTTTACTCATAATTATGATTTAAACAACATGATTCTTTTTCAATAAGACGGAATGAAAACGAATTAAGTGATATTCCTTAAGTAAATCAGACGCAGGCAAAATGTTTTAAGCAATATGTCGGTTCTTATATTGTGAAAGGCCAATTGGTTTAAGCGACATTCATATATAAAAACAGCACCTGGCAAAATGTCTCAAGAACATTTGATCAATAAAATAGGGAAAAGATAAGTAGTTCAAGCGGAGTCGGTAACGAAAAATTAAAACTTAAACGACACTTGTCAAAAATTTCTCAATTTCTATGGCTGTTCATACAATCGTTTCTAAAAATGACCCTTAAATTTTGAGTGTATTAAACGCCAAAAAAATGCTCAGATTCGAATAGGAGTGAGCTCAAACGACGCAGAAAAAAATGCTGATTCCAATAGATGATAAAACTCAATTTCGCATTTTTTGTCGCTTAATACATTTTGCCTTTCACCCCTCGATATGGGTGTATGTAACGAGAAATAATCGCAACTTTTATATTATTTTCTCCTTGACTGCGCTGAAGCAGAAAGGTAAAGTTTTGCAGGAATACGTTCGTATTTTTGTTCCCAATATTTTTAACCATAACACATTGTCAGCATAAAAATAATATTCAAAGCGAATTATATTTATATTAGGCAGAAATTACACAAATAGAAAATCTACTTGTCTTCTCGTAGTTGATCGTTATAAAAATAAAAAATATAAGTATTTAAACTTATCGTAATAATTATACTCAAAGTTAAAAAAAAACAAATGAAAACTAGAACTGTTATTAACAATATTTTTAGTATTTATTTTTGAAGATTTTCTAAAATTAAAAAGTTAAGCATAATAATATGTATACTATTTAATGTATACTATTGTTAACAGTTGGTACCTACTTTCACACTTCCTATCTTGTATAGCGAAGTCAAGATTAACATCTAAAGTGATATGTAAATGTGGGAATTAATTAGAGCAAGTAACATGAAATCGTAAATCAAGTCATCGAAGTTTTCTACACATCTTGCATAATTACTATACGAGCTCCTAACTTAAGTCACACAGTACGACCGCTCCACTTGGTCTAATTAATTTCAAAGTACCTATCTAGTATCTACACGTAGCGCCTTAAATCGTAACTTAACATGTAAGGTGTGAGTATACCTAGCTAGGTAAGTACCTATATTTAATAAATCCGTAGATATTTGATCTAGATTAATACAATTCAGTACCTATATGGGTAGGATAAACTGTTTAATTAATGTCTAAATAATCAAATTAATTATAGTAGGTACCTACTACATGCCATTTAGGTTCTTTATAGGTAAGAATAAGAAACATTTATCTCGTCATAATACCTCTACAAAAGTGATTGGTTATATAATGTTTATGCGATAGAATAATAGGTAGGTTAATACATGTAAGATAGTACCAGTACTAGGTACCTACCTACTTAATTCAAGTTTGCAGTTGCAGAGATACAATTATGAATAAGTGGTTAGTTAGCTCCGAATTTAGTTATTTCCGAGTGAACATACCTTAGTATAACGTAAATTTGACATAAAAACCGGGTAAATAGGTAGGTGAGTACATAGACCGCGCCGAGGCACGTAGCGACCCATTCGTGTGAGCGGCAAAAACGTGATGGTCCAACACAATATTTCACGAAGTGTTGATTTACTTTTCTTATAAGTAAAGATCAAGTCGAGAGAAAATAGGTAGGTAAGTCCTTATACCCACTGCTACATACCGCGCAGCGTGCGTCGTCGATATTATTTTCCCGTACAACATCTACACGTTAAATATCGTACCTACATGAAGAGCTAAACTTCAAACCTTTTTTAATGAATAATGCAAAAACAACTATTTGCGAATTGGCATAGTTAAAATTTACATGGTTAAGAAATGGAAAGCTCAATTTTGTTTCTAGTGGTTTATTTTTTTAATAAGATCAAATCCAGACTTCCACGACTTTAATAGAGACAAAGTGGATTTCTTTTTCTTGCTGATCTTGCACTCTTTTTTGGTCGATAACTTTCATAAGCGGGCCGTGAAAATTATTTAGGTAGTTACCTACCTAATAATAAACTATAATTTATTTCAAGTTTTCTTTTCATGACATAACTCTTCTCTGATCTTAATTTTTTCTCTAAATGAAGAAATATTTTTTCAAACTTTGTTATTAGATACCTATTGTTTGTAGCTTTACCCCTTCATTTGTCAGCTATTTATAAACAAAAAGTTAAGTAGTAAGTACCTACACCTAATTTGGGTTTTGTTAAATCCTAATTTGGACTTACAAACTTAGCTGACACAACGGGAAACCTTCGTCAAGATTACCGAAGGAAAATGCTTTACCTACTTAGGATCAAAAAGAATGTCAGATCGCGTTTAAGAAGCTTTTTTATAAGTAGAAATTGTTTATTTATCACATCTTTCAGATTTAAATAACATTATTATGAATGCAATACTTAGGAAGGGATAGTGCCTGTGCCTATCCATTATTATTATATTACCTACTTCCAAAAAAGCGTCAATAAGACAATGATCAAAAATTAATACAAATTAGGCTAAAAGCACAGTCCACCTCAAAATTGTGCTAAAATTAAATACCTCGATAGTCAATTAACGTACCTACTCCAATTAAAATAGAAGACTTCATCAATCTTCATCAAAAATCTCCCAACTTTATTAGTTAGCAAATTAACGCTAGAAGTGCGAATCTCTACCACGCAAGACTAATTTGTACAATATACTCGGTAGTCCGTATTATAGTCCCTTTTCATCATTATCAATAAATAAGTAGGTAGGTACCTCCATAATAAACTGGTTCGATACGTAACAAGAAATTGTTACGTTACGTTACGTTAGTGAATGAAAATCCACTAAAGTATTTTGTAATAAAATTAAGAAGGACCGAAAACAGCTTACTCTGTTCGTTCGTAAATGAAGCTACCTAGACGCAGGTTCCGGTGAATTGTTTTAAACTTTTTCTTATTTTGTAAATTCAGCAGTTGTCGGTCGGACAGCGGCCATGAGCGTTTAGCTTTTAAATTGGCAATATTTAAAGTTCTTTACGTAGCCTGATTAACGTCTCATTTCCTTTCTTTTAAACGTTCTTTATTGTTTCTTTCAGATTATAATTAAAGGTGTTTATTACTTTTTGCTTCTAAGAAAAAATTTATAGGTAGGTACTTACCTATGTGGTACGTGTTGGAGAGTTTGTTTATAGTTATACTTACAAATTACTATTATATTAGTTACAAGATTAAGAAGGCCTTAAGGCCTTTCACCTTGGTTACCTGATTGAGTTACCTGTGATCGCTAGGGGCAAAATTGCCCTTCCATTCTTCGAAAGTCATCTTTGAGTCTTATCATAACTTCCAAGAAGCGGGTTAACCTTTGATCCCTTCATCGACTTAAAGTTGTCAAGTACGGAATGCCACCTTTAAATCCTTGTAAATTACACGGAAAACCTCGTAGCTTGCAGGGTTAATAAGTTAGGTACTTATTTTGAAGACGTTACACACTCAAAACTACCCAGATACTTTAAGGTGCCTCTACAAATTATTTCATAGGTTACCATAAAAAATAGTAGATACGTTATATTAATAAATGACCTATTAACATAATAAATTTTGTTATACTTATCTATAACATTAATTATTATTATTAACATTTTTACGTAGATAAGTAAAAATGTTGCAACGGAAAAATTGTACCTAAATCACATTAATTGTAATTAGGTACAAAAAAGAATTTTACACTTTCACATTATCTTTCCCGTACAAAAAATTGTTTGTTAAAAACTTCAGAATTAGTAGGAGGCTAATTCGCTCACTTTAAAAGACCCAGTCACAAGATTTTGTCATCTCAAAGCTGTTTACGTGACGAGGAAGCTCCGTGTGCATCTGCGCTAACGTGCTAACAATGCCGGTTGGAAAATTTTAACTCGGCAAAGTAAGGCGGCACTACTTTTAGAATTCACGCTCCACTACACACTGTATTCTTTACTTGTTACGTAAGATGAGTTACCTATTGTTACAGGTATTAAAAAAATATGAATATTAGGTAGGACTGGCTGGTAACAGTGGTTATTTCTTTTAAACATTCTATTGTTTTGGGGCTGTCAGATTTAAGGTTGATGAACGAAATAAAGTAATGTATAATTGAAAGTGGATAATTCAAGTATTTATTGAAGGGGACATATTTTATTACGATCCTGGCGCAGTGTAATGCTATACAATATTTTAACAGAAATACGAGTACCTACATAGGTAGGATATAGTGGGAAATGTGATTGGCAAAACAACGAATGTATCAGATTGTAGCCTCAGTAGCATGCATGGCAATATCTTTTGGGATCGTAGGTAACACTCACAGTTTAACCATTCTTAGCATTAATAATAAACAAACAATAATAATAAACAAAATCTTTATTTACTCTCACATAATTATAATGATAAACAAGTGGTCCTTAATGTAACAATATGAACAAACATTATGTGGGAGTCTGAAGTCTGTACTAGGATGAACCTGTATTACAGATCTCCAGGCCCTCACTAACTTTATTTTTTAGAGACAGAAGATTTTCTTTAAGTGAAGAGTGACCATTATTAGTGACAGTATTGAAATGACTACAGAGAGTTATGAAAGGTACACATAAAATTTATTAAATCAAAAATTAATGTTCAGTGGACTTGATGACTTCTTTTCTTTTACAAGTAACCTCCTCTCGCACTTATTAATGTCGTTGTCTTTTTTCCCACAGTCGGCTCACGAGCGATTGTTGGACGGCCCTGCCACCTTGAAGACGCCAGCTATAAGTCCTCCTCGACTCAAAACCACGCACCTCCAAAGCTAGTTCTGCTGTAATTTTATTGGAACTCAATAAAGGGACATCCATGCTTGCCTTGTTTGAATGTTGTGTAAAATACAACATACATTCACTATGCGCGCGGCTGAGACGGGATCATAGTGCAGTTGACAACCTACAATCAAATAAATGATTAATGTAAGCTACTACTCAGAAAGATTGTAATGATTGATTGTTATTGCGTGTTGTAGATTTTGTGGTTGAATAAATAATTTGTATTGGTACATATTATTATAATGTGTGTAATTGGTTTCCTACCTTACTAAAGTCTCTGGTTCGGGCAATGTCCCGAAGTTGCGCCCTCAACATCATATCCCAAGCTTAATAAGAGCTCATTATTTCTGCAAGAATAAATTTTATAGGTAATCTTACGGTCATGTCTTTACAGTCATAATCTTACGTGACAGCTAGGATATAACAAACTTAAATGTGAATGTTGTAAAACAATAAACTTACCAAAAACGTTTTAGCTCAAAATCAACACAGGAAAAGGAATCTAATCAAATCAAGGAAGGTACCTTTGGTCAAAACTCAATCACAATCTATACAAAAGCTACTCATTCGCTGCCGATGCAAAACTGCTAATTTTGACATTTCAACCAACGTAGAACCGTTGCGTTTCAGTCGGACCAACTGTCAAAAACTTATCAGAATACCACACACAACCCGAACCGTTAACGGAACGCTATATGTCATTTAGCGGAATACGAAAAGCAAACCGTTTCGGCTGCGTAACCAATGCGTTTCGGTTTCGGTTAGTAGAATACCAAAAGTAGTTTCCAATGCTTTTCAGATCCGTTTCGGCTTAAAATAAAATAGCAGAATTAGGGGGCTGGGATGTGATTGACCCGGGGGCCGTCAATAAGTTCTTGGCATCTGGCGCGGTTTCCACCTGTGGCGATCCAGGCGGGGTACGGCGCAGCGGCATCTTAACAGTTGTTTGTTAGCTCCAAATTACCAAAGACGACTACCAGGAACTCATAAAATAGATGCAATATCTTGCAGTCCACACCGTCGCAATTAATACACCTACAGGTTAACGAGTCCTCAGCTAAGCTCACCGAAAATCCCTGAGCTACCAGGGTCACAGGACTTCACAGGAGGTCGTTCGTAACGCCCCTGTTAATGCGTTTGCACCGACGACGCACGATGTCCTCTCCTAATAATTGCTGGGCGGTAGTTTTTTTTATACGCTTCTCTTGAGTTGTAGTCACTATTTTTGTGGACTTGAATCAACAGAGAAACTAGGGTCGCAAAACTGCGTAGGAGATCAACGACACCTGTTGATGCGCCCGCGTTGACACCCTTGAAACAACAGATGTCAGCCGTCTCACTCAGTTGATCGGTATTGACTCTTGAAGAATTCTCATACTCCTAGTACTGCTTAAGGACTGTTAAGCGCTCCTTATCGATTGCATGGAACATTATTTATTTATTATTCGTATATTTTATTACTTGTCTTACACTGGAGTCCACTGAGCTACCAGGGTCACAGAGCGGTGCAGGAGATCGAACGGCAAACTGTTGATACGCCTGCGCCGAAACCCTTGAAACGAACAGATTTCAGACGTCTCACTCAGTCAATCTGACAATAGCGCGTGGTTGACACTTGTTTGAATCCAACAGAGCTACCAGGGTCGCAGAACGGTGCAGAAGATTGAATGGAACCTG
>LGAG01028530.1:382796-400850 GCA_001278395.1 Lerema accius
TTTATATTATGAAGGCAGCTTGACATTTTATTCAAATTTTCTGTCGGTAATCCAAGTTGGAATAAAAAAGCTCTTTGGGTAGAAATTTATGCATCTTATTTTGAAGCGCCGTCTGAATATCTTCGCCAACACTACATAAATAAATTTCATGATGTTAATAAACATCGCATGAGGAATCATTCCGGTAATAAAACTTAACAACGTTTTGTGATCAATAAAAAAAAATACTTTTCGATACAAAACGAACGCCTTATTGTGTTTTTAGTTAATTTCGATAAATATGTTTCAAAGATAAAATTATGAAGAAAATAAATTATTTAAATTAGGTCAATTCGAAGTAACTGTTTGAAAAAGAATTAAGGAGGCCATACATGTTAGGCAACGGTGGCCACGTTAAATAATTATTTACGCTTAAGAATCGTTTACAAAAGTTTTTACGTTGACAAAAGTTTAGTTTAATATTTTTTTAAATTATTTAATACTTTTGTGTGGAATGTGAATGTTTGTCAAGATGTTTGGCTGTAATGATGTAATTTCGTTTCTTTTTAAAATAATTCTGTCGCAGGACAAGCCGCTGGTAGAAGGTAGTGTGTATGATGAAATCCAATTTACATCAGTTGGGTATTTTACTTACATTTATAGTTGGGAAAATAATAATAGATGGCGACACTCTGACTTTCAAAGGACGTATCTATAGTAGTTTAGCCCTACAAAATATAACGTCAAATTATGTCAACCACAAAACATTACAAGTACAGCATGATGTTTTTTAGTTATTATACGAGTATTTGAGTTAAATATTTTTGGAGATGAGGACTTAATTAGTAAACAATAAGATATTAAATATTTCATTATACACAGAGAAGACTCTCTATTTCTTTTTAAGCTGCAATTGGCTGTCAAAAACAAACAAGCAAAAAATAGAAATTTCCCTGGTAGGTAAGTGTGATTGACTTTTGTGTGATTGATTTTTTTAAATATATTTTTTATATGCATCATCGATAAAAATATATTCTTATTCAAAGGAGAAACACTCGCTAATTAAATGTTTTACACTTTGTTTTCAGAATCCCATTGAGAGCTTTATTTCTAAAATAAGGAAAACTATATTTTAATATAGCGAATAATACATACTCAATCAATAATATTAGATACAGACCATGATTATAGTTTTAATTGTAAATTAAATCCAATAATTATTATTATATTAATATTATTTCATCTAATCATATTATTAAGAACTAAATGACATTATATCATAATAATCTAAATGTACATTTTTTTGTTTCTTAAATATCAATAAAATTATAATAAAAAAAAATTAAACCAATATAAAAAAAGTTAACTGAAAAGTACGAAATATCGGTTTAGGGACATACAGTTTCTTTAGAGGTTGGTGTGGTTTTACTGCTATGGCTATATTGCTACCCAGAATTGATAACCTATTTTTTTAAATCGGTTAAAAATAAATTTATTTAAGTAGGTATATATCTTTTTAACATACTGTATAGTAATATTTCATTGGTGTATCAATCAACCTATCAAGTAAGATAGGCGTGACTTTTTTTGACAATAAAATCGCATAAGGCCAGCAAACAAAATGAATAATTAGCTTTCATATTTTTTATGTAAATTTTAATTTTATTCTCAGCTTTATTGGTGTAATTAAGGTAATTTCATGCTGTCTAAATATATTACATTAAATAAATAGTAAATTTCTATCCATTAGTATTAATATAGAGATGTAAATATAAATTTTGAATAAATAATAAATTATTATCCATGGTTAAAAAATTTTTTTTTTGCTCATCCTACTAAAGAGTCCAAGAATAGTGTTAAAAAGAGACAACAATAGCTACGGGAACGCCCAACTTTCCCTTCTTTAATTGCACGAGCTATACTTAATTAAATTTTTACGCTTACCAGCTTACCAACTTGCGTATTGTCGTCATTAAATTGATAATGGTATGAAATATGTAGGTACATTATTACGTTCGTAAAATTCAATTATTGTTCACCATACTACTACAATAGTGTAATCCAGTAAACTTTGCTATCTCGAAGGTTTTGCAAAAAATATTTTTAAATATGGAATGCTGGTGTGTTATAATTTATTTTAAAAATCAAATTATTTGGAAGTAAAAATACACGTGTTCCAAATTCAAATTTCCCTCTAAAAAATTTACTAGCACTTAGCACTATGAAAATACATTTTTTGGTTACCTAAGGCATAAAAAGGCCCTATCCTAATGTGATATCTAGCTGTGAATTACCGCATTGTTCTCTACTACAATACCCGTAGCTTTTGACAAGTTTTTCCGGTGCAACTTTAGAAGGTTCTACAGGTACATATTGTAAACAATGTTTTACAAAGACCCTGATATTTCTTGTTTTCCGTATTTAAAATGCACCACAAGAATATTAATTAGATCAATGCATAAAGTGACTTCAGACATGCTACAAAATAAATAAATTGTACAATAAGAAGTAGGTACGTTCCTTTGCAATGAATCTAATACTTTTGTGAAACCAGTTTTCCGCGGGTGAAGCCGCGGGCGTCATCTTGTCCAGTTGAAAAAAAAAGTAGAATACAGCAATAAAACAAATTGTTGCACCTGTAAATCTAATATCAATTACTACGGTTTTCATATTGATAAAATAAAATGACATTTAATTTTATTTACTTACGTGATCTGTGCTTACATCATATAAAATTCGTGGTCACGGTTTATGTTTTGTTTTCTTTGATAGTATCAAAGACAACAATTTATTTTATTACTTCATTGAAGCTACCAGCCATTCCCAGACCAAGCTTTAGTTATTTATATTTGGACAGAAACTAAATTTTTCCGTGACATTAATAAAAAAAAACACCATGATTAAATCTTTCACAAAACACTACTACGCTTGAATGATTAATGTTTAACACGATTTTTTTTTAATTTGTTCTAATTTCATTGACCTTGGCATAATACCAACTACTTAGTTTTAAGCAGTCAGATTTTTTGCTTGTTTTTTAATTTAAAAAAATGATAGGTACTATAAATCAGATTTACCCTATTATTGGGTGCTGGTCTGGTCGTTAGGTTACGTTAGAATTAAGACTAAACTTTTTGAATAAACCAAAAAAAAAATTAAGAATTTATGTATGTGTTACAATATTAATTTAAATTTGGTGTAACCAGCGTTGGGTGTCCAATAAATAAATAAAACAAAAAAAATCTAAGACAAAAAATGTTTTATGTCCCAAAAAACCGGGACATCTAATAAAAAAAAATCGGGAGTCTGGCAACGCTGATTCCTTTGAAAGTATTAGGGTTTTATCCCTGCATATTATTAGGTGGTGGTATAGTATAGTGGTTAGGTATAGGTTAGCTTTTGCATTACTTGTTAGTTGTTACATCGTAATTAAAAATGAGCTGGAGTGGAGCATTACTATCCTATTAATGATCAAATGAATTTGACGATGAAGACCAACCAAATTGACCTACTTACTTATGTTCCAACATTTGAGTCAATCAAAAAATAATAAATCTTTTTTTTGTGTTGTCGTCCAATTTGTGTATTTACATTGGTAGGTACTTATTATACATTATTATATCTGATAATTTATAGGGGGAATGACGTTCGTGCAAATTGCTCCATGAGCCATCTTATGATGTTTATTCACTAAAATCCGCTTTTTATCCTTCTGACATAAAAAGAAAGGCTTCGGGATCTGCAGTTAAAGAAAATAACCCTTATTTTTGTTCCAGAATGAATGGGTTACATATACTGTGGGTGCATTTTTTTATTATTTTGAATGTCACCATAATTCTAGAGAGCTCAAAATCATGGACTGACAGGCGTAAGTACCTACCTTACCTATTAATCAAATTCTTATCGTAATGACTGAATTCAGATGTATTAGAATGGCTGGGATAGTGTAATATTAATAAAATTGGTTAAGTTGTGTCACAATGTGTTAGAAAAAGATTTGAGTGTTATAAATAGGGGGACTAAAGTTAGTAGAGTTTGGTGAGGGATACATAAATAAATTGTTAATCACTAGAAACAGTACTTACCTTATTTAAGTACTTCGTAGATGCTTGTTATCCAATTAAGTAGCTACTCATTAAGAGACAGACAAAACCTGACATCATAAATAGATTTACGTGTGATAAGCATGAAAGCTTGCTCGTAGCTACTTTAATGAATAAAACTTTAAATTTATTATGACACAGTATTACATTCTAGTAATGTAAAATTCTCATGTATATTTTTACAGAATTGTATCCATCGAGTAAAATCCCGGACGACGCTCTGAACCCTCGGCGTTCAGTTGTGAGGCGAAAAATCGTACTCTACCATAACTTCTTCCGTACGAAAGTGCGACCAACTGCATCTAACATGTTAATAATGGTAAGTACCCTTTTTGGTTCCCTGCAGCTTATGTTCTGCAGTAATTTAGGGAACTTAACCGTCCAAAATTCTTGAAAAGACTCCACCTTTTTGGGATAAACTCTCTAGCTCTAATCTAGGGATTTTAATCCCAACTGTTCGCAATTATTATCTACCGAATATCTCCAAAATCTACAAATATAATTTCCCATTCAAAACGTAAATAACAAGCAGTGATAACAAAATGAGTTAAAAATCTCTCACTAAAGTTACCAAGGTTAGAATCCAACACTCACGTTCGATTTATCGATTTGCGTGCGAATTTCAATATCATTTGATTCATTGAGGAAAATTGGTTTAGGAAACCTGTATTTGTATGTAGGTAGGTAACATATTATTATATTTTCTGTAACTGTAGCTTACCAGAGCCCAATACGATCAACGATGTTATTATATGAATGTAATTAGTGATCAGTGATCACTTTGTTTCAGTCGTGGCATCCTCTAGCTGCTCGTCAGGCTCAAAATTATGCAGATCGCTGTATATTCCTCCAGCACAATGACCCACAAGAAAATTCAGTGCCGAATCTCGGAGCTTGCGGCCAAAATCTATTCGTCGCATCGCAAAAAACTCCATGGTGATTATTGAAACTTGTTTCATTCATTCATTCATTCACTTCATACGTTACTTTTACTTTATCGATGGTTACTTTTGCCGTGGCAAATTTTGCAGAAAACGGGTATGCACCTAATGATATTAAGTGGTCACTGTAGCCAATGAACATAATGTAACCCACCTTAATTACTTTAACCTTGAATGAAAATATTTTGCTGTATACAGTGTAGGTACTGTTGTGAATTACTTTGAACGGTCTTCTTTGATTGATTGTAGTTCTTGACATGATTAAAATATAGATCTCATTGCTCGTTGAGTGGTTTTTGGAGACCAAGTCTCCTTCCTAGAACTTACGTCTTATACGAGTAGTCGGTGTGGCATAAATGGTATGGCATTTTGCCTATATTATGGTCTATAAAATTAAGAATTGTACCATCCACCACCTTGCTTCTCCTCAAACAGTGATATTAAAACTTGCAAATAACGTAGTGTAACATTATTAATAGTTTAACAAACATTATCAAGGCCTTACTACACGTACTCATGACCGGGATAATGAATTATATCAGTTGTTTCTAATGAGGACGTACGTTTTTTGCGTTCGCGTATTTCCGTATTCAACTGGTGTAGGTATCTTCTCGTACCTTCACATCACGATCTTTACTACACACATAATAACAAGTTCGTGAACGCTTTAATTATAGATTTCACAGTCGGACACATTCAAAATAAAACTCTTAACAACTTGCAAGATAAAAAAATACATTATGTAGAAATGCTGGGTACCTAGGTCTGATTTCTTTCAATAGTTTAGCCACTTTTATTTTAAATTAAATCAGTGTTGACAACGATCCATTCGATGATAAGTGAAAATTAATTGTTTGTTGTATAATTGAAGTTCCGGTGAGGTGTCTTAAAATACATTGGCTTTATATTGTACATTTTATATTACATTGTACAGTACCTGTAATATTATTGCACGAGCGTGAGATAAACATGGAAATCGTTGTTTAGATCTGGACAGCGTAGTAATGGACAAATTGATTTAATTAGGCAATTACATCCAACATCTGCAATTAGACGTTTTTGTGTTCTATTCTCAGTAGTTAGGTAGGAACTTATTTACATCATTATCTAATCTCAAGTTGAACTATTAGCACCTCGTGAATTAGAAAAATAATTTCCATTTAAGTATTCAAGACATTTTGTCGCCAGTTGGTGATCAAAACCATCATCGCCCTAAATCATCGTCTTTTTTTATTTTTTATTTGTATCGTCTATATTTGGTAGTTTATTCATTACACTCAGTAACAAATGCATTACCGTTATTATGTACAAAGGCGTTCTTATCGCTGAATAGCGATTTCTGCAAAATAATCTTTGAGTAGATGACAACCGGAGAAATCAAGAAATGTTGATAGCGTGTTCAGTGTATGGAAGTTATGTTGGGCAGGAATATAAAATATACATGTGAAAATATGGAAGATGTATGACTATGACGCAGATTAATTATAGATTATAACTATGACAATATTAATACATGACATAAATAAATATTATTATTCATCTGTTCATCCGTTTCATTCGATTCTACCTAGTCACGAGGTTTATTTAACGTAACAAATTTTATTTACGATAACGAAATTCGATTATATTACAGGTGGTAACTTATATCGTACATTAGTCACTCATGTCACTCCATAAATGATAGTCGTTACGAATCGTAATAATAATAATAATTGGCGTACATAATAATAGTACCGTACAATGTTCATCATCAGTAATAAATTTCAGTTAGGGCCCTTATTGTCAACGTTTTTTTAATGTGACGTCAACGCCATGCCTCGTTCTCAGCGCGTTATGAAAATATTAATTTCATGAGGCGATACGAACAGAAGTAAAATCTTAAATTATTGAAATAATGACCAACTCAAATATCTACAATTTAATTTTAATCTATTAATAACGATCGGGATTGAATAATTCCATTATAAGCATGGAAACCCTTTCATCCGCCCTATGAATTTATGAGTTTGTATATTCATGTTTAATAATATGTATATTTTTTTTTTTATACTACGTTAATTTAAATTATAATTATCTCTACAGTGTTGTATTATAATATTTTTATTGTCTATAAAATAAACTTGTTCCTTACTTTTACCATCTTCTCGTACAATAATTTACTGGTATTTCTTATTTTAGGTTTTTCGTGCTCAAGACATGGTTCCTCGAGTACCAGAATTTCACATATGGGACACCAATACGGAATTTGAAGGCTGTGGGACATTATACACAGATGGTATGGGCCACGACTCACAAGGTTGGATGTGGAGTGGCCCATTGCGCTGGTGGACCATGGGGCCATTTCTATAATTACGTTTGTCATTATTGTCCGGGGTAAGAATTTATTTTATAACATCTCTATTTATTTAATTTAGACTTCTTCTTACAATTATGTTAATTAAATAAATAATACATCATTTCAGTGGCAACATCGACACAATAACTCAATATCCGTATAAACCCGGACCAAAATGCGCTGATTGTCCCAACGACTGCGTCTCAGGCTCTCTCTGCAACAACCCTTGCCCTCTAAAAGACTATTACTCCAACTGCGATACGCTAATCAAACTGGCTGATGTATGCTCTCACGGAACTTGTAACGCTACGTGCAGTTGTGGTAATAAGAAAATATACAAAAATCATCCTTGGTAGTGTCGACATTGTTTTTTGAGGATTATTTTACTGATTGTAATTAAAATATTTTTTAACATTTATTTCTTTTTTGATACCTTACTGGATATTATCGTCATACCTTATGTAAGTCTTTAAGCTGAACTTATTTAAAAAAATGTAATGGAGCGGAATAGGTATTGTATACAGATATTTTACATAATTAACTATATTAAACGTAAATGTAAGAAATAGCTGTTCTAAATAGAAATAACAGAGAGCTACTTGATTGAAATAATTGCAAATGTTTTTAAAGTCTGCAATCCGCATACAGACGTAAGAGTTTACGTAATCCATTCATGAGCGTAGGTCCCTCTCGACACAGCAGGTGAGTCAGCAGGTGGGGTGGTTGTCGGTGCGGAACCAAGTATAACGTTCGCCGCTCCTTTGTCCTATTTTGTTTTAAAAAGCAGTCGCTCTTTATACTTACTTTTGTTTATACCAAATAATCTCAATTGTGACTTGACGTAGATAGGTCGCAATTTAAGAACTTTGATAAAGATTGATGCATATTGGAACTAAAAAATAAAAATTGTCCTGTCGCAGCATAAGGGAATAAAAGTCGAGTTAGACAATTAGTATTCCGTATTCCCGAGTGACCGAGCGACATGTTTCCCACCCCCACTACGACTCAAACCCAATTGTAATGCAACGGCGAATACAGAGTCCGGCGCGCGGGCATTGTAGCGTCGGCTTCCGCACCTCGCGTCCATCTGTGCCGCCATGGTCTGCGACGATGGCTTGCACGCCTCATCGCATCCCGACCGCCGCAAGTCTCTACGCCGGCTTGCGTCCACCCGGGGATTTAAGCCTTCCGTCAACTACGGATGGATTCGCGTCTTCGATGGCCCAGAACCGTACGCCGTTGACGCTCCGAGCAAGTTAGTGAAGATATCCTCGGATACGACAGTCGATGATGTTAACAAGAAACTCGGTTTTGGCGATGAGCTCACTCTCTGGATGCAGATAGGGGAAGAGAATACCCGTCGGTTGGAACTGGATGAGCATCCGTTACAAATTCAAGACCAGATAATGAAGAGGATCGGATGGAGGTCAGAAGCTCGCAGATTGAGGTTGGCGGTCGATCCGGAGATGCGACACTCGCTGCGTTGGTGCGCAGGACCTGCAGCGCACTCTGGTGGAGTACTACAGTCCGGTACATTGTATGTACTGAAGGGTCATGTTTTTCCTCAATGGAAACCGAGACTTGCCCATATTGTTGGATCACGCCTTTATACTTTCGGTAAGAAACAGTCATCGATGACTTTATTTTGCATTTTCTTTCTTGTTACTATAACTTTCCTACATTTCCAGGTGTAAACTGGGAGGCTTTTGAGCTTAGCGGAGGAAGTATTGAGATGTGTCCACCCAAAGCTCAAAAGCTAGTATTATGCATAAAACCTCGTTGCCAAGGAAACAATGTACGTGATGGAGGAGTAAATCATTTGTTCGTCGGGTTCAACACGGTTTGGGAGAGAAATATTTGGAATACCTGGTTAAGACAGGTATGTTTTACCGATACACCTTATTTTATACTTTGACTCTCATACTCACATTATAAAACTACTAATAGTTTTATCGGCTAGAGATATTTTGACACATTATTGGGAAGGATATTTTGCATTTTTTTTAGTAATCACTGCGAAACATGACAGGGTTCAACTAGGACTTAATAGAACTGAACGAATTGATGCAATCTTGTGCAATTGAACACAGCTCCATTGACTCGCATAAACAGTGAACAAGCAGCGATTCGGCATTCGATTCCGGTACAATTCACCAACTAACGAACCGAAATCATAACCGCTGCAAATTGCTAGAAACCTTACCGGTCAATCATCTTTTGGACATTGTAATGATCCAATTTTTATGTTCAGGGATGTGTTTTAGAACATTTTTTAAAGTACGATTAGATTTTTTTTTTTTAATAAATAAATGATATTTGATTTATTTAGAACATGTAAATGAGGTAGGTCATTTACTATGGTAGGTTAAAGAAATAAAAAATGTTTCTTGCTAGCAAAAATTACAAACATCCCGATGCTTTTCTTTCATTTTGAACCATTGAAGTTATCATAATTGTTGCATAATTAGCAATCCCTACAGTAGGTATTGAAGTTTATGCAATAATGCATTGCGTAACGCATCCTAAATAATAATAACAACAGGGCAAGTGTTAGTCGATATTATGGTAGGTACCTATTTCTTGTACAGTCTACGAAACACTGATATTGACGAATCAGTACTTATTTTTTGTTTTGAGTAAACAATTATTTTAATCAGATTGATTTATTTTATCATCATTAAGTCTTTGTACGGACTTTTAATTAAGACGGTTTTTTAGTTAAATTAAAAGCTGACAAAAATGCAGTCGAGCTACCTAATGAGCAGCCAGAATCGCTCAAAATTTTTACCTAATTTAGGAGCCAATAAATACCTACCAATATTGGTATTGCTGTTTTTACAGAACATTACAAAAATACATTAATTTAATGAAAGTGCTAGATACCGCAACGAGTAACGAAACTGTTGTAAATGTTGGCAGTAATTATTTTTCCATGATTTAAAGTGTGTTAATTAGAACTGTGTGCAGCGCCCTGAATGAAAAGTCACGGTCGAGATGTCCAGAATGTGAGCTTGATAGCGGGTACCAATAGGGTTTGCAAAGCTCATGTTTACTAAGAAATATAAGGCAGTATCTACTCATTATACTCTATTTAAAAAAGTACATAAAATTCTTATTACTAAGATCTATTTTCGAACTATTACGTACCTAGTATATCTCCTTCCATTTCTTGCGGATTTTATTAAAAAACATTAACTTGATTCTTTATCCTGATTAGAGTTTGTTAGGTCATATAATGGAGAATCTTTCAGTTATCTTAATGCATCTTCTCTAAAACAACTTAGTAAGCTTATTTTCTGTATGACACAACCCTACATGATGCGCCGCTTCAGCCGCTCAAGAAAATTCACCTAAAACGGTCGCAATGATTCAGTAACCATTTACTTTGCTCTGCCGGCTCGTACATTCTCAGTCTGTGACGAGTGTTTGATAGTGAGTGACAAAACCTGTGACCTGGAGATCAGAGATAGTTTTTACACGGATAAGTGATATACATAACAAAAATTACGTAAAATTGCGCTCGTCAAGATAACACTAAAAGATAGAAGAGAAGAGTGTGTGGACAGAAGAGAAGAGATATTTTCAAGCACGTTCCGATTTTAAGCTCTGAGAAATTCACTAACAAGAAAAACGCAATTTACGAACGATAGAACAGAACCAAGGCCATCTAAAAGTCATTTATCAGGCAAACATGGTCGTGATTGGAATAATCAAGGCGCAGACAGGAGTTATTTTGTAGGCTTTAGGAATAACAATGGTCTTAAGAGTTCGACGTCCTCATTGCGGTTACGCTTCGAAGCGAACTTGCATCTGGCCTTACTTAAAGAAAATACTTTAACAAAAGCTATCAAAGTAAAGTACACTGAATACATTTCTGGATTTCATAGTGTTCTTAGTTACCTCAAAGATGATTGTTACGATAGGAAAAAGTACAATGGAGCAAGAGATTGACAGCTTAGATGTGTTCATTCAAAATAATGAGGATGTTTTCTTGGATAGCCTCGAGCCTTCAACGATGAAGGATAAATGCGAAGTATCGGTAAGTAAGTCGGTATATATCTACCTACCTATCATAGGAAATTCACCAATACGTAACATCTATATGCGGAATCTTAATGTGTTCAATTGACGGCCAGTTTGTTTTATCAATAAGCTTTATTCGTCAGCCTCTCTGTTTTTATTCTTATCTATGGTTTTTAAAACACTTGGTTTCAAAACAAAAGCAGGCTTATTTATCACAAATTAATGTAGAAATACACCCAGTAATGCCCAGTTTAAAAAAAAAGGGTGAGGAGGAGGGGTCGGAGAAACTTTAACTATTTATAGTTCGATTAATTACAATAAACATAAACACAATTCAAGTACCTACGATAGGTATGCAATATTTGTGGAATACTAAATTAAGTTATGCAATAACTAACTTAAACTAAATAAGTTTGTAAACTTGAATAGGTAAACGTTTAACTATATAGTTCTGAATGAATTATTCAGCATTAGTATGAGGACTTATCCTGATTCCGATGAAATGAGACACGTTATAAAGTTTCGTAGCTAAAGAGCTTTATTCGCTACGGCTTTGTTAAACAAATATACTTTATTACGTAACCAATTTTGTTTGTTCTTAAATGTTTTTCTGCAACCCATGTTTTTTTTAATGGTTTTTATTTCAATTAATCTTAACCAGACGTTATATGATATGATGGACGCTTTTTTATAGATACATATTATGTTAGGTTAAAACAGAGGCGATATGCTCAAACGTGTTTCGAAATAAATTAATTCTACTCAACGGTCTGCGTTTTAATGACCTTAAGAAAACAGGTGATTCTCAATGAAACAGCCACGTACCTAGAGTTATTCTATGTGCATTTACATGAAAAAAAAAACAAACTCAGTTAAAAGTAAATGCAGCTACATTATAAAAACATCAAGATTTAGAACTATTGCTGCCATCAAGAAAATAAGATGATAATAAAATATTATTTTATAAATGGAATATTATTGAATGAAAAAAAAACGTTACAATCAAATATTTTGCTTAAAATATTTGCAGATCTTTTTAAATGACTTTTTAGTGCGACCTAATATGTCCGGTCTAGTACCTATCTCTTATTTGGGACATCAACTATTCGTACGTGGCCCTCGTACAGGTCACAAGTACGACATTCACGACCCGATGCATAATTTACCTCATTAATGTATAAAATCTTATATCCAAACAAGTAATTAATTTTGTTTCAGGGTACTCAAAGCACACAACCACCGAATGTTCTAGACCTTAGCGGAGGTGGTAGATTGGCGTTGGCCGCTGCTCTATCACAGTACGACTCCAATGGATTCGCTGTTCGGGTGCTTCGAATGCGAGGGAACACCCTGTTGACTTTACCGCTCCAGACCTGCTCCCTACACGCATTGACGCATCTTGATGTCAGCAACAACAGAATTATTGAGCTGCCAGAAGAAATTGCTCATCTCACACAGTAAGGAACATTTTTCAATTACTATAAAAACTAATCCACACTGCATCCTTTAGGGTTTTTTTATTATTTTGAGTAATAAATGGTAGGTTGTTCTACCATTAAGTCAGCACTAAGTAACATCAGTACGATACTGGATCTAACAACAACATAATAACAACAAGTAAGAGAACTAGGTTAATATTTTATTTAAACTGGTTAGATAACATACAGTGGTGTATACAGTCGTGAGCCATACTGCGAGCATCTCGCACAGATCCATTACTGGTAATTCTTTAACGCTTCGCTGGTGAAGCGTAGCGTTGCCTCTCAAAGCATCAGCCTTCGGGCACCACACATCCATGTGTGCGTGGAAAATATAATATACATACCTGTATAGTCTATAAGTATATTGTGAGCTCTAGAAGGAAAGGCGAATAATAACACTTCCTTACTTAGCTAATTCGTTCTACCGGTTTGTTATTATCGTTATGATCTAAATGGATGTTGCAAGCTAGCTTTTATTGATCCTAGCATTGTTCTGCGTTGACCGTTTAGGTTGGGAATATGATATAGATACCTACGTAATAGTTCGAATACGAAAAAAGAATTATGATCCATTCCAAATTGTTTCCACTTTAATTTCCCCTTATGGACCAACTTTTGAATAAATCATCAAAAGTTACCTAGATTATTAGAACTACCTCATTGAACTGTTTAAATTGTCCCAAGCCCAGCCAGCCTGCCCTGCCCATTGTCTTGTGGCATTAGGTTTATAATCGCAAAAGACACCTTACTTTAATTATGTCAAGACTGAATGTCATCCCATAACATTATGGTGTAACGTTGGCGGCTAATAGTGTTGCGTTTCCGTTGTGTGCTAATTTATAAATGAGTGCTGCGTTGATTCTTACTGTTTGACTCGTATCTACATCGAATCGTCGGAGCGTACATTACGTTCACTTCGAATAACCGCATAGTGAACAATATTATGTATTTATGCAAGAACTCAGTAATATTAATTTTATAGTAAAGTACCTTCTGAAAATATTTAAAACGACTTAATTAAGGTAAAGAAAGTTTTTATTAAGATTAAGAAAATTTAATATACTTATACAGATGAAATTCTGTCATTCTAGAGTGCCCTCAAAATGAAACATTGAATGTGCGTTCATAAGGTAAGAGTACCTATTTGGGCAAGATAATTCAAATATATGTAAGATTATTTAAAGTAACTACAGAAACATCATTAAGTTTTTAAAAACTTGCTTCAATCGAAGAAACAATTACTCAGATTACAACAAACAATAACCACAGATTGTGGAACCTTACTGGCAGCTTGAGAAAATTACTTCCACTTCCGTTAGAAGCTAGTTTATTACGAGTATATTGTTTATATTTTTATTATTAATGTTGTAATCATCATCTTGTGTAAGTGGCTGTCTGAGCAGGTATTTATTTATTATATTCATATTCACTAGATTTATTGTCGTGACCAGAATAGGACAATTTTTACTTAAAAATTTTGTGGCCTATAAATTTCTTTATTGCTTAAAATTAAAGCTTATCAGCCAGAAATCGATCCTGATGTTATTAATTATGTATAATTAATTGACTAAAAATGCAGGTATATAACTACGTATGTATATGCATTTTCTGATGAATAGATACTCGAAGTACAATAAATGGTATGTATTGAACATACTTGCGTGACATGACGAAAGCGAAAACAATGAAAGTCTAATGTATAGCAGAGATTTGTTCGATAGAAGAACAATGTGTATATTCTGTAACAACAATCACATTGGCAATAAGGTGCAGTCATACGCACTAAGACACTACACTCAAATTAAAAAAAAACAACATTGAGATTAGCAGGTCTATGTAAGACTGAAGAAAACCCCCAAATCTTTATTTGACGAAAACTATTTAAAAACTTGACAATATAGACAATGAGTTTGTTTTTTTAAATATCCAATACTTTTTTAATCTAGTGTATTAGATGTTAATTTAGCAACAAAAATGTACTTTTATATTTTAACCTCAATCCGGTGCATCTATTGGATTTCCTCGTGTATTTCACCAAATAATCTGGCACAATATGAAAACTGCGATAACCATTAAAAAAAGATATCAACTGCATTACATACATACAATTAAAACGGTAATTGATACCTGAATGTGTTACAAACGCAACAAATATTGCGCTAGTATAACAATCGCAGGGTATCGCGGGGGCATTGCGTTTGTTGCTAAACGCGTGGTCATTCGGCCGTTGAAGACGCATCGCCCATCGCCCGTGTGCGGTCAGTCCGACCACACACTCTCTTAGTGCAACATTGTTCTTTGCAACGCTGATTTTTTAAATCACCTCTATTATAGACTATTAATACGTATTCATAGACGCAACATTACATTCCTTGATTAGAGTATTCGTAGTGTTACGAAGTGAGTTATGCGGAAAGAAAGTTGAAGTGTTCGGTATTCGTTAAGTTTATATTGTTAGTAATGCGATTTTGTTGTTGATAATATAAGGGTAAGTAATAGTGTTAATTATTTCATAAATGTATAACAAATAAATATCTTATAACTTCAACATTTATCTGATCGTAGCTTAGCCTACAAATATGATAGTGTAGGAAAGAAGCTTATTATTATTTAATATTTATATCTGAAAAAAAAAAAACTTGTAATACAATTTTTAGTATTTTTACGCACAGAAACTCGCGTGTACGCAGCTCAGTTCACCTACCCAGGTGTAACAAGTACCTACAAATGAATAAATTTATTAGCATTTAGGTATAATAACCGGAATTAAATCGTTTCATTAACATGAATGTAAAAAATGTCCTAAACAAAAGTATACGTTTAAAAATACTCTAACCACACCTTAATTTGAAAATTATTTTCTTGCGTTAAAATGAGTAGAATATATTTCCATCTTACAAATAAAAACTTTTAATTTTCTTCCGTCACGGTGTAAACACTTGTAGGTCAAGTATTTTACATAGTTTATACAGCCAGTCTCCACCTATGAAACAACAAAACCTTATTGTTATTATAACGCATACGAGCTACTTCGACTAATAGTTCTGTTAATCGTACAATGAATATCTGCTTGGATGCTTAAAAATGTAATATAGCTCAAAATGTGAATCAATCTTTGCCTACAATTCTAAAAATAAGCAACTGGCGTCTATGAATTAATACGTGAAGGGTGCAACTTTAAATAGGTAGGTAGATACCTATTAGGAGTTTGATATTTAACATATCTGAAGTTTATATGGAGAAGTACTGCGTAAAGCTAAATACTAACTATGTACTTACTTTTAGATAAATATAATATTTAAGTTCAAAATTAATCGTCACTCAAGCGGCCTCAGTTTTTCTCGCAATGGTATTGTGTTACATGTGCCCTAGATGGCGCTAAGAAAAAGTTCCTTTCTTAACAGAATAAATGGGGCTGTAACGTATTCCACAATACTGATTCAATTGATCCTAATCCAGACATTTTAGTGGTCGAGCTCTTCCTCTAGATTCTAGTTTATTTACTGCTATCAAATATTACTGCAATAGATATTTTTCTCGTTCCAGGTTAGAAGAGCTTCAAATAAGTGACAACGAGCTCAAATCTTTGGAATGCGTTTTGCGTCTGCCCCGTCTGAGAATTATTGGAGCAGCTCGCAATATGATCGCTAATTTTGGAGTAAGTATTTTTTACTACAGAAAAAATATTCAAAACTGAATTGTGTATTTGTCGTCATCAAAACATGTTCTGTTCTTAATAATGGCTAAAAGTTTTGAAATATTTTGACGTGTCTCAATTTTGTCGTGTGTATGCGTGCTGTACGAAATTTCGCATGTAACTGATTGTTGATGATTGCTTACAAATTACGAGTAATTTGCTGAATTATATAACGATTTTAAGCAATCAGACACAATTTCAATTAATTACAGTAATTGTATTTCAATCGCTTATTGATTGATGCAATATTGATTTGAGCTGTATTTACAATGACTGTTTTATGATTACCTGCTTATTTGTATTGTAACTATCCATCCATTTTAGCACAACTCATTAAATTTTTACACAATGATAATGCTGAAAAGTGTTCTCTAACATTTAAAAGTCAAACTTGTCTTATAATAGTTATTCTCATTTACTTTTAATGCAATCTTTTTGTTTATAAAAGATTAAAAAGGTAATTCAATACATTTTCAGTCAACACACAGTAAACACTTGGTTTCCGGTGAAGAAAAGCCAGAACACAGGGCCCCGCTCACAAATGTAGACCTTCGGAATAACAAGCTGAAAGGAAGCATCATACTCGGAAACTACGAGGTAAGGTTTACAGATAATACACAATGTTTTACGGAAGTAGATGTTGCCTACTTTTCATATTTTCAATTTTAAAAAATGTTTCCTTTTCAATCATCAATTAATTAACATCCTCTGTAATCAGGTATCTAATCACCTAATCCGTACGTTCCTAGTAATCAACCATTTAATAAATAAATGTACTTATTTTATTTTTTAAATAGTTGATTACTAGGAATGTAAGGATTTAATGATTAAAAATATGATTACAGAGGATGTTCATTAATTGATGATGATTTAAAAGGAAACATATTTTTCAATTATAGGTACTACATTCAGTTAAAATTAGGCTGAGTTCAGATTTCTGTATCACATTTCTATACTCTCATTTTTAGGGTTCCCTAGCAAGTTCAAATTCCTTATAGTTTCGCCATGTCCGTCCGTCCACCTTAAACCTAGTGAAGAGATCCTTACTACTCGAAAGCTACCATTTGCTATACCTAAATATGGAGGTATGTTTTTATAACCCGGACAAAAAAATATCTAAAAAAATTTGGTTAGGTACCTCCTCCATATGACAATAGAAGATTATAGTTTTCGTACTCACTCTATCGTATAAAGTTAAACAGGACGTTAAAAAATATTAATATAGATTAATTAATTTCTCGATGAAATTTTTTTTTACTCTTTATTTGTTACTACAATTGACAATGTTTGTTTCCAGCATCTCGTATCATTAGACATATCCTACAATGCAGTGGAAGTGTTGGTAGTGTCAGCTCTACGTAGTTTGCGAGAGCTGAATGCATCTCACAATGTCATACAACATCTTGCTCTACATGGCGCTTCCTTACGAACTCTACGTGTCTCTTATAATCGTAAGTTTGTATCTTTGTATTTTACCTATTTAAGGTGACGGCTA
>LGAG01028531.1:0-25457 GCA_001278395.1 Lerema accius
TACCTAATACTAAACAAAATTAATATTTGATTGGTTCGTGTAAGTTAGCGTGTTCACCATCGCGGATAACTTCGCCACTTGGGTGGGATTGCTGTCAACTTGTCAAGCATTATTTTATGTAAAAAAACAGAGTACGGTATGCGACAGCTACTCGCGAAAAATAAGTCTAGCTTACATCAGCGCGGAATTCATTCTATTTGCGCAGTCTACGAAGGTCAGGTTTATCCATTTCGGATTCTTTCAACCCTACAATGTTACAGAAAGTCTCAGTTCATTACAAAAAGACAATAGGTCCATGAGATATATTTAACGGCGTTGAAAGCAAGACGGTCGTGGCGCGGCATTGTACGAGCTGCCAGAGACTGGGCATTTCTTTTTTAAATTTATTCTAAGGGCGAGTTACAGAATAGTTCTTTGATGTTGGATTGGTAATAGGGGTATGGGTTTTAATCCTGGACCATTAATTAAAAAAGAAATTGAAGTTTTCTTTCAGTAGTTCTTATATCAACTAAAATTAACGGGGGAAGTCCTAAAATCTAAGGAATAAAATCTCTATATTATTACCTGAAGGGATCGACAGTCGGTAGCGCTTTAAGAGTAATGCAGGCACGTACGAGACTAAGATTTAACATAACTTAAAGTTTATATGCAAATAAACTCGTAAAGTTCATCTAAAGATACTGTAATTTATGTATAAAATAAATATACCTATTTAATTTATTTAATAAATCGATACACACAGTCTCAGTATTCCTCGTAAATGTGTTTGAACATACATGTTCTCTAAATGGCCATAATATTATGATTACAATTTCCATAAAAAAAGATTAAAAAGAATACGACATTACACTATACCTAAGTACTCGAAGATCATCCTGCTTTTGTACTGCTATTTGAATCCGCGTAAGAATAGATAGAATATACAAGAACAGTGAAATCTGTTGAGACGCTGATAGTTTATTTTTAAAGGACCTTTCACTTTTACTCCTTTTCTGTTTTTTTTTCATTGTAACTCAGCTTACTTTAAGGCAGGTAAAAATGGGCGTTTTCAAGTATTCAAACTTCCCCCTTCCTAAATCCTCTAAAACCTAAGTATCAGCTCACTGAAACTCTAAACTTTGTCTTTTAAATTATATTTTAATACAAAATAAGAGAAATTACTTAATCCAAATTACTTATTATCATTACCTGATTCTGTTGCAATAAATGGCTTGGTAGATAATACCTATCATGTCTTCGGCTTTGTAAAATTCAAAGCACCTCGAAATTAGTAATATCCTAATATCCTGGCAACGACCTTGGAAAAAGGCAAGTACCTAAGAGATCAGACGCAGCTCTATTTATTCTCTGTTCTTCCTAGTTAACAGTGTTAACGTCTGTGGACGGCAGTTTACTATTCGCAAGAAGAAGCTACGGATCGTTTAATTAGATAAAGACTTAAAATAAAACAATAAGTAAAAAAAGATAAAAAAGTAATAAGTAACGTACAAAAAAAAAATAAAGATCTTAGTGAAAACTGTGCTTAAATTGAAAAGTGAATTTATCCTAATTTTTTTTTTAAAGTTTTTTAACCCCCAACGCTAAAGAATTTGGGTTGGTGGCAAGAGTTTAAAAGTGTTCGTCTTTAGTCATAGTGCGTGTCGTCTGTGGCCATAAAGGTATAAACCGATTTTAGTGCGGCTTTTTAAAACGGAAGCCGTGTCGGCAGAGATTCTTAAGTCTGTTTGGTAAAAAAAAAAACATTTGTCTAAGTGGTACAGGAACTAGTGAAGTAGTCTTTAAAATATTAATATCGGTAAAAGAATCTTGATACTCGGTTAGTACCTACAAGCGAAAGTGAGTGTGTGATTTTTTTATTACGAATAAAAATTATTAGCAACAAACAATCATTACAAACTACCCCCAAAACCAAATGTCTGAACGGTTACAATTATACCTACACGCATTTATGCGTGCTTTTATAAAAGATTCTGCATTTCATAATTTTTTATTTATTCCTTCAACCATTTGCTCAAAATCAATGCTCAATCAACGTGATTCCTATTTACCAAAATTATTCACCCAAATGTGTCGTTACCACAAAAAATATCGTAAACATTACATTTAAATAGTAGGCATAGTTTTCCCAATTGGTGTCACTGGGAAATATTTAGCCAAATCACAGCTGGTCACAGGCGTTGTAATTTCTGCCAAGTTTCTAAACCTATCCTAGTTCGTTCACTTTGTTCGTAGGTGTAGGTATTGTTTTTCCAAGTGAAGAAATTATTTTTTCAAACTTTAGTACCTATCTATCACTTCTATACTGAGTAATAGATGTAAATGATGTAATGTGATTTTAAATGGAAAGTTTCAACGTCTGTTCTTCTTCGTTCTTAAGACAAAATAAGTTAGAACCTAATTTGACTTTGTTGTTGACTGCAGTTCTTTACACCCCTGTAAGGAAGTTTAAGCCCCTCTCCCTTTATAGGTAGGTAATAGCTTTACAACCTTAGTTAAATGTAACATAATACGCGATCAAAACATTCTATAACCATTATCTCACTCCCTGGCACCGTCGTCAGTATGACATTTGCACCAGTACGGTACCGTCCGCCAACACTTGTGCAGACGGCGAACACTTTATTTATAATGACCCAAATCTATTCGGGTCGAATCGATCGATTATTCGCTTCCTAGTTCCTTAACCTCTGCAGTGAAAAAAAACAAGTGTCAAAATTTGTTAAAAACGCGCCAATTTTATTAAAAAAAACAAGACAATTACAGATTAAAATTATTGAAGGTCAGTAAAATTATAAAAAGTATCAGAGTGAATATTTTTTTTTTATTAAACGTCAGAAACGGACAGTAACGTTTGAAATTGGAATCGCGCGTGCAATGAGTGTTCGTGATTCGGACTCGGAAAGTGTGTCTAGTTCTGAAGAAGACTTGGATTCGGGGATCGTTGACGAGCCATCTATTGAGCGAAGAAAAGACGTCGACTGCATGGATTTATCGGAGTTTTTTAGTTATTGGTAAGCGATTTTATGCTAACAAAGCTTGGATGGCTTCCAATTAAACAGGTGGTTTCTTATGCGTAGTACTATGACTTGCTTTTGCAACGCTTTGTCCCGTTGATATCGACATCACCAAAAATGAATATTTTGTTTTTGTCTATTTGTTTTCAGCATGAATTCTTTCACCCATTATTATACCTGTAGAGAAAAGAAAATATGTATTAAAAATTATTAATAGGTAACTGAGCTTCAATCAGAATAGTCTATTGTCTACAGTTACACCTACCTTATTCTGAATTAAGTTTAACCAACTACATGTACTCCACCCCCATCTCCGTCTACTACATGTACTCCACCACCACCTCCATCCACTACATGTACTCCACCCCCATTATCACCAACTACATGTACTCCACTCCCATCATCGCCAACTACATTTACGTGACTCCCATCTCCATCCACTACATTTACTCCACCACCACCTCCATCCACCACATGTACTCCACCCCCATTATCGCCAACTACATGTACTCCACTCCCATCATCACCGACCACGTTTACTCCGCTACCACCTCCCTGAAAATAAGATCGACGGTTCTCATTTTTACCTACATTACCACCAAAACAATGCTGAAGAGGAAATAAATGTAAAATTCTCTACAAAACTCCATTTCAGTAGCTATGTAAAATAAAATAGGCTTTTAATTAAAAAAAAAAAACTAATTTTAAATCTTCAGCGAATTAATAATCTACAGTAGGTGCATAGTACATAGGTACATAGCTGCTACAATTCTTGTGTTTAGCTGTCACAATTTTATTAATGAAATTCTTGTTTAAAAAAATAAAACTTACCCAATCGAAAGACATATTTACGACAGTATTCGGCCGTTGTTTACAAAGGATTGGGCCCCAATGTCCACGACTATCTCTGATAACTCAGTGATAACACAAATCACAAAAGGTGCTTATAGTGATGGTTTAAAGTATTTTGTTATGGAAAATTAACAATAGTGGACTTAATTATCATGGTATTAAGATTGCAATTATAACGTTTAACTTATCAAATTATCAAGGCAACATCATTGGAGTTAAACTGAAATACGTATATTTCCTGGATGCAAGATATCATTATCTTGTATTGATTTGTAATGCGCTAAATCTCTGATTCGCTACATACGTTATTATTGATGTCGCTAAACGATTATTCTAGTGTTTTTTGGCTTTTTATAGTAACTAAAATGGCTAAAACAGAAGGAAGTCATGTATAAGCCTCGGTTCTTTCGGCTTATTCTTCTTGTCAGTTATTTTTTCGAGCCCCCTTACGAATAATATCGTAACCCACAAATCGCAATTTTGTAGTACAGCGTCGTAGTTTTGTAAATACTATGATGCGCCTAACGTTTTGTGATTAATATAAAAAATTAACTCCTGTGTGTATTACGACTTACGATTAAAGTACTTTATTTTATTAATTTTATGTTCAAAAGTATAGGTATGTAAAAATAGCCTTATAGTCATTTATGTCGTGCTTACAATGAAGGCAAATCCAACAAAATCTTTATTGCTGAAATCAGTCAAGTTATTTGGGCTACAAACCGTGCAAATGAACATACATACATACGCTAGAAAAACATTACATTTCTTCCGATGCACTTGGATAATAAGATGTGGTAGCTAAGCTTACCATCTTAAAAGATCTGGGTATAAATACATTAACGTCGTGAATAAAAACCCATATTTGAACAGAAAAAAAATGTATTAACTACACAATAATATAAACAGAAGATCTCCGGTTACCTGTAAACAAAAAAAAAACAATTAATTAATGATTTATGAGCTTAATAGTTAAAATTCCTAGCCTGATTTTTTCAGTTACCGGTTTGCACATAGGACATTTTAATTGTTAAATAACAACGCATTACAAAACATCCACTATCATGTATCAAATACCGACCTACAAATATAAATATGTCTGGTGATATCACAGAAACATGTAATGCTTACGTTTCTAGCGTACGTCCAGTATCAATCTCACCATAATTTACACTATCAATCTCATTTAACCTACAATACAACCTCATTTATCTCACCCCATAGCTCATAGCTCACCAGCTCACCTGGTACTATTTCACAGCGTTTTCTCTATTCACCCCGCCCGAGCCGCCTTCCCGACCCACCCCGCTCCCCCTGGCGACGTCGCCGTCAACCACATGGATCTCGCTATTGTCATCGTCAACCACTTGCACCTGGCTGTCGTCTCCGTCAACCACGTCGACTATTGTCTATGGTCATGAAAAGAGAAATATAATAATGCTACACACACAGTCTCTCACATTAGGTTTTTTTTGTGGTACGAAATAGAGAGTAGTGGAAGTTAAACTCATGTTACTGCTTCGATTCTGATATCTACGCTAGGGTTTTGAATTTATGCAAAAAGGTGTGATGCAAAAAATAAAAACTTTTAAGTGAATTGATTTTTGTTTATTTATGACTAGGATATATTCATGTTGAGATTATAAATCCTCGTAATTTTTGCTACTTTTCGGATGTATAAATATCCTAACCCACAAATTGTAATTAGGTACAGCAATATTTTTACTTCAGAGGATAAAATACATTAAAATAACTTGATTATGAACAATAAAATAAAAACGTAGTTTTGTGGGTTAGGACATTATACATAGGAAGGAACGAAATGGCCATGATAAAACAATAATTGCAAGACCCCGAAATTCATCTGATAAGTTACCGTTATCTATACTTCCTAGAGAAAGAGAGAAAAACTAATTACTTATACTTATCAATATTTTTTTTGTAAGAAAAATATCTAGATATGAGACTAAAACCTTATCGTCCTATATGTATAACCCGAAAAATAGAAATTACTGACCTCTTCACCTCTCCTTGCACTAGACATGTTTATGCAGTAAGTACAATCTAAATTACTGAAATTCTTAGTAAGAAACTTCATAAATCATTTTCTATATTACCTATCACAAGATAACAATAATCCTTGCTACCACTGATACTATGGAATTAGGAGTTTTTTTAGTTTGTGTACTCCAAAGAAGTGTCTTTCCGAATCCTAACAGCATGAACTAGCGGGGTTAAATTGGATTGTTGTCCCAATCCAACATCTTGTTAATTCTTGTTCCTTAGCCACCTACATAATAGGTATAGATATATTAAAAAATACGTAAATATTCTTGTGGCTACTAACTCCTATTTAATTATCTTAAAAGTTTTCATGTAATTTTTTTTAAAGAAGAAAGATACTGTTAGTATTTTTTACCAAGTTCATACCACACAAATATTCTATTTATGAAATGATGGTGGTAGTTAAGTCTATAATTATCGTGGCCGCAACTGTCACACTTTTTATCGGCAATAACTTGTATTCCTATCACTACAAATGACTCATAGATAGTATGATAAACCATAAAAATCAAAATTTTCCTATAATTTATTATTATAACTTGTTTTTAATATTTTGGTCACATAAATATAAGTAGCTATTCAAATTGTTTAGACTAAGTTAAGAAAATCCGGGAGTGGTCAAAAAGTAGGTGGGTGACGGAGTTGCCAGACTTCCCGCTTTTGGCGGGAGCCGGGACGTCCCGATTTTTTAATGAAAAATAAGGTGTCTCGCGCGGGACAGGGTTTTGTACCGCTTTTTAGGGATTCTAAAACAATTTTTACTTTGATTATTTTTTGTTTTTCTTTTTATTAAAGAAACAGTCTTAATTGTAAAGTACCGTAACGACCAGAATCAAGCACCTAACGATAGGGTAAATCACTTGAAAAACTCGGACTACTTAGTTATCATTAAAAGAAAAGCAAAAATCGAAATGCTGAAAAGCAGGGTTGTTAATTTTTCCAAAACTTCTGATTCTTCTTTTTAGTATGTCCAAGTCCCACTTTTTTCGGAAAAAAAATTTGAATATCCCGACTTGCTACAAAATATCTGGCAACGCTGTGAGTGTGGGTGACCATCCGCCCCACTTCATAAGTTTTACATGATTACATGACAGTCGTTAAGCCATATCGAAAACTTTTGGGCGGCACATTCAGGCCACCTTCACCGATCCTCTGAAGACTGGAGCAGCGTGGTGGAGTATGCTCTAGGCCTCCCCAGTTATGAGGAGAGACCCATGCTCAGTAGTGGGCTATTTCCACTTTATTCACCGGGAATGCAACACTTATCTATCCTTATCTATCAGGCATCGTCTACATTATCAGTTGTTTACATAAAAATTAATGATTTGTAAGATTATCTTTCTTTTGGGCGTTTAAAGTAAAATAGTAACGTATATTTATCGTAATCAAGACTGATGGGTTGGAGCTCAAGATTACGGACGTATTAATCCTTCGATATAAATATTTTACTAACGTTGACGCTTGCTTACCTACAAAAATTTTATAATGATAACATACCTAATCTGGAGTTAGTGTTAAGTAACCTAAATAAAAAAAAAATGTTGTATTTTTATTGCAGCCGACCGCGCCAAGAGGGTAAAATATAAGGATATTAATTCCATATTTGAAAATTTAATTATGTCCAAATTATTTACTTTTATTAATTTGTAATTAGCGCCATCTGTTTCAGTTAGTAATTATTTTGATCGCCGTGTGTCGCTGCTTAGTATACGTTTCAATTTTTGTATGTTAGATGGCGTTACTGACGGAACGGTAAAATTAAAGGAATGTTTGTTTTTTTCAAAAACTTTTTTACCTTGTGGACGTCGGCTTCTAGCTGCCGGCCGGTAGTGATAGCTTGAAGCTATCCATCTTTTGTCAGCCTACATTTTATGAGGTAGGTATTGGTCGCGACATCGTCTTGGATATGAACATTTTTCGTTATCTTCGAAGATAGAATTTGTATATTACATACTCAGACCAAAAACTATAATAGACTCGGTGTTCTGAAAAAAAATTAAGACATTTTTTGTTTTTTTTTACGATTTGACATTTATTACAGAGTACGGCCTGTCATTTCATAATTATGTTACTTTTTACTACGTTCATTTGTTCCGTAATCTCAGTCTATATATTTTTTGGTCTGTGTTTTTGTTATCGACGAAGATAGAATTATATAGATATTACATTTTCTCTTATTTATTATTTACATTATCTCTATACTAGAGATTTCATGACTGTAACCACTTATTACCAACACATCTCGTTGACATGTAAATGATTATCGCTTTAAATCTGTCTTTTCAGGTTATTAATAATCCAGTATTTCAGTGCCACTTTTTTGATGTGGAAGTCGCAACGCTGTCGTGCAAAATTGTAATTTATTTTAAAATGGGCCAAGTGTCAATCTCACTGAGCCAATTATGTTATTCTAGTGAAATAAATATCAGAAAATTCGTTTAAAAAGTCTTCAAAAATTATAAATGAAGTTAAGTTCATTGAACCGCTGACTTTTGTTTATTTCAGGACAAAGATTTCAAAGTACCCGCATATTATTTGAAATTTCTATAACTTTCTTGGCATAATTTTATAATCAAAGCTCCAACTTGGAAAAAAAAGTAATGCAGCATTCTCTTCTTCCGATTTTCTTTATCAAGCCTAAGGGTTGACGAAATTATCACATAATAACAAACAAAAAAATGCGAAGTGGCGTCCCAGATTATCTAGAACATTATCTAATGACCCGAATAAAGTCCTATAAGTAGAAATAACAGTTTATGGGTGTTTATCAATCAAGCTACTTAGAACAGGATTGGTCATGTTACTTATTATTCGTGAATCATGCTCCAATAAATAACCAACGGGTTAGTAACATTACAGCTTCAGTTTAACTCCAAACAAGTTAGTATGACTCGCCTTCAGTTATAGAACATTCCAGTATGCATCAAACAATAAGAAAAAGCGGGTAGGCTCAACAACCACCAATTGAATCACATGCCATTTAAACCGGGTCCGAAATGCAAAACGTAACATATAACACGACGAACGCAGCGCAAATAATTTTCTATTTACAAACCGTAACGCGAGTCGACCAGTCTTTCGATGACCGACGGACGCGCGCACACCTCGCGACGATTTAAAAATAAAACTTTCATTAACCGAAAGAAAGTAGTGTCGTCGAATCGATGCGACAATCCAATAAAAAAATCAATTCATAGAATTTGGCGCGTAATTGACAATATGGCGGCGTAGCTGTCAAATTTTCCCGCGTCTGTTTACAAACAAGTTTCGCGCGTGATTGTGATTTGTTTTTTTTTTGTTATTTTTGGCGATTTTGTGATGTGTGAAACCGGTAAATAATGGTAATTTAAAGTTTTATATTTTTGTTTTTAAGACGTTTGCGATAAGATTTTTTTTTTTATCTTACTTATTTACTTAGCGAAAATTAAGATGGTAACTTAACAAATGCATACCTACGTTTTTTTTTCATCGTTCCGTTCTGAAATAGACATATGGAATGGTGCACATTTGGAAATAATTAAATTAGCTGGATAGCGTCATTACCTATGCACATTTCTTTCTCAAAGATTTTCTTCAAATTACGTGACCAGCATATTTTTTCTTCAGCTAGGTTTCAATGAACTTTACGGTGACCCTTTTTCTAAGCTACTACTGACTTTATCATTGCGAATTCAATCACGTAGTTTCTCCAATTAGCTGTTTACTAAGGAGATTATTGTACTTGATATAATATAACTACTGTATTTATTCACATTTACAAACTTTCTTATTTTAATTTATGTAGAGAGCAATAACGGATTAGGAAATAATATTTATAGTGTTTAATTAAGCTTTTAAAATAATTTAATAAGTGCTTTCTTTACAGTAAATTTTAGACATCGTGTATTCGTCAAAATACTAATGAACCTCAGACCAAAAAATATATACACTCCGCCTTCAGAAGAAAAAAGCGTAGTTTAAAAAACATAACGATTTAACAAATGATAACGTTTCCCGGTACGTTTGCGCGGAAGGCCATGCTCGATGACATCAAATCGTAAAAAAAAAAAATTACCTCACTTTTTTGTTCTGAAGACTGGATCGATATTTTTTGGTCTGTGGAATGAACTTTAAAAATTTTACTGTAAATAAGCAAAAGTATTTCAAGCTTTTTTGACTCATAAAGTTGTATATTTCTGTCCATAAACACATCAGTTTCATAAACACCACGTTGCATATTGCAGATGTTCCATAAATATTTAGAATATAATGTACCTACTCAATGACGTTTTTCCATATTGACAGCAAAACATTTGTATGTACTAATTTCAAACTCCAATAAACATCAGAGAATTGTTTATTAGTTTACCAATACTCGTCTCATACTATGTTATAAATATGTACAAGGCAAGTCCCTTGAAATATTACCCCAATTTTTAAATTTTAATGACCTAGATAAAATATACAAGTTTAAACTAAGGTGCGAAACATCTTTTAATAACATTAATAATTATTACTTTTCACTTTGTGACCTCAAACTCTAATACTGAGGTCCGATTATACACGTTTATACAGTTAAGATAATTTACATTTTAATCTTTAAAGATAGGCATTTAAATAACCTGTTAAGTTCCAATGCGACTAAATGTTCTATGATTAGGAATTTAAGTTGAATTTCGATCGAACAATTTCAATTTTGTAGTTATATTCCTTGTATAGCTAATAAACTCGTTTTTTTCGTCGTGATTTAAAAAGTAAACAATCTTGGCACTACTTTTATTTATTTCAATAATTTAAAAAAATATTTAGAAGTGTACAGAAATTAATTTTAACATTAAATTATTGTTTATTCTTTTTTTTTATTTGTGTCCGTCTTATAATAAAAATCGATTAAAGTGCATATTTGCATCAATAATTTCAATAAAGTTCTATTAACAATACATAATATATCTAACAAAAATCTCAAACAACATAGTACCTACCTATATCAAGCACGTATTTTTTCTTATTTTGAACATGAATTTATTGACTTAATTTTGACCACAGACAATAATAAAATAAGATAATCGTGATCACAACCTTTCTAATAATACCTAGGTAGATAATTACATGTTAGCGGTCAATGTGCCTAACGCAGACTCATTAATAATTCCGTTAAACCACACCTTGTCCTATTCTTAAAACTAACTCATTCAAAACGGGACATCCGTTCATGATCGATTTATTTGAAACGTTCAGGAATAAATCCTATTCCAGCAATCTAATTGGATCGTCCATCCTTTTGATGTCTCTCCATCCGTCCACGAAAATAAAACTACGGATTAGTGTAATGAGAAGATGGAATAAAATAAAAGTTTATATCTATTTGTAGGTATTTTGAAATAAATAAATATCTATTTTAATGGTAGCTCCTTCGATCACTAATTAAAAGCATTTATTCGATTTACAAAAATATTTTTTAAATTATATAGCGCGGAAGCTATGGAATAAATAAAAAATGCAGCATTGACACATTCCTAAGGGAAAAGGTTGTATGTTATAATTTACCGTTTTTAAAAAGTATGTAAGCTACAATAAAATTTTCTATAACGACTGATGACGTATCTTTGAAAATTGCAATAACCCGTATATCGTAATGGTTACCACGCCGGATCTTCGTTCAAAGGGTCCTGGGTTCGATTCCCAGCGGGGCCGAAATTTACATCTGGGTGTATGTTGTTTCTATGTTGTCCATAGCACCCTTAACACAGGGAATCCAGGTGGAGCTATGAGTGTATAAGTACTTAGCGTTAGTTATTTTTTTATTTATCATTTAATTAAAATTTATTGTTCAGTGTTTCACTCGCCGAGTGTCATCCGGGGCATTTTTGTACTCTTTTACGTCCAATACAGTCGAGCTGTTGTTTCATTCTAATATTCCTTATGAAGAAACTGTCCAGTAACTTCAATGGACGAAGTAATATTACTGGTGGTTAATAAAATTTCAATTACAGTTTTCATAGATTACTCAGTGCAGTAAAACTACCATCACCGATAACGTATACAATCGGTTGAGCAAATGGACTCATGAATCGATCGACTTAGAATCGCTCTATCATACGTACCTATTGCTTGGAATACCGCCAAATCTTTTCAATAATTCCAGTTCCAGATTCGAACCACTCGACGTATTTCAAACTAGCCTTGAAAATGTACCTAATAACTGTCTTTGAATTTTCTTAGGCTATTGGTTACATATATCGAAGTAGAATATGGTACATGGGCTTAGCAAGAAGGAGGGGTAATTTACCCCTGCCACCCTCCTTAAATCAGAGATTCCTAGAGATAAGTAATATAAATTTTCTTAAAATATCTTAGCTCTCCTTTAGGCCAAATTTCAAAGGAAAATCCTTACTATGACAATTTCAAAGAAGGAAGCTATTCACCATTCATATGGAAAAACCAATACAGATTTTATTAAAAAAGGCGTCAATCATCAAATTAAAATGAACGATCTGTCGGTGCCAGTGAAATGGAACGTACCGGATGTGACGTCAGTGACAGAAATGTAATCAAAATGGCGGTCGTCATGACTGATGGCCGTTTTACGAACTACGAATAACATTGAATGGTGTTTTGAAAATAGATGAAGTAACTACTAAATACACTTTGTTTCTTGATGTTCAGTTAGTAGTTGTGAAAAGCTAAAACACTTTTTATTGCTTGGTAACATTAATATTACTGACACATTACAGTAAGCAAAGTAACGAAGAAAGATCTGTTTACAAAATTATTAAGGTCAGCGTCGCTAATAGATATTAGTAAAGGCAGTGGCATCACCAATATATTTTATCGGGTAAAAAGAATAGAGAAAGAAAGGAAAAAAACTTAAAACAGCCACAAAACTAACTTCAGTCCACATCTATTTCTTTTCCGTTTCAAAGTACCTTTTCAAAACGGGGATAAATATACAAACATAGACGTGCGTAGGTACCTATCATTGGTAGGAATAAATGATTTTCAATTAGAATTGGATTGCCTCATTTTTCTTTGTTTAATGTGCGAAATTATTTTCTAAGAAGTGTACGAAAGACAATAAATAAAAGTAAACAGCACATGACACAGGTCCTTGCGCTTAAAATACATGTGCACAAGGAAAGTCCGCTCTACTAGGGATGGGCAATACTGTGATATCGATAAATATCTTTTTTAAATTACTTATAATTTGCTGGTAAAATTCATAATATATTATACTATAGTATATTATACTCACATCTTTATGTAGTAGTCTTTAGACTTCTATACTACTTTATAAAATGCCTTAGCTAGTAAATGCGTGTCTGCACAAGGAATAATTTGTATGTTTAGATTAGACCGCCCACAATTAGGGAATCTTAGTAAGAGCTATGTAGTTATAAATATATTTATTTACAAAATTAGATGATTAGTAGATATTTTTTATAAAACTCAACAAAAAGCTGCACAATTAACACGGCTTCAGATCAGTCTGCAGAAATAATAAAGTAAACAAAATAAAACTTTCATCGGCTTCCTAAACATTTATCGATAGACAGGTGTGTTCATCACTCTGTTTAAAAAATACGCGTGTTTTATCCACGCAAATCAATCTCGCCCCAATCTATCCATCACCAACATCGCTCCATTTAATACGCACCAGCCAGTATTAGCGCGTGCCAAATTCGATCTATTTTTTCACCGTCACACGCTTTACGCTAGTATAGCGTAGTACTAATACTAGTAGTCATCATCATTACAACCCATAACTGTCCCACTGCTGGGCTCGGGTCTCCTCTCACAGTGTGAGGGGTACAGGCCATAGTCCACCACGCTGGCCTAGTGCGAATTGGCAGACTTCACACACCTTTGAGAACTTTATGGAGAGCTCTCAGGCGTGCAGGTTTCCTCACGATGTTTTCCTTCACCGTAGCAAGTGATAATTAGTATCTAATACGCACATAACTTTTTAGATTAGAGGTGCGTGCCGTGGGGTTTGAACCCGGGATCTCCCGTTCGAGAGACCAATGTTCTAACCACTAGGCTATCACTTACTAACTATACTATACTTACTAAACTATACTTACTAAATATACTAGTAGTACCAGTGACGTAATTAGATTGATAGTGAAATTATTGCGCAATTGTCTCATAGACAATCGATGCCATTGTTGATGGTAATAACCTTTAATGCGACATAACGATGATTTTAATTTTTTTTGCCAGGTGTTTCAGATGACTATTGTTACCTATTTGATAGCTGCTTATGAATCTGGGTTTATATCTCTAAATAAAAACAAAAGCTTTCAATATTTGATGTATGTAATTTTGATATGGTTTTTATGGACTGATTAATAAGTAGGTAAAACTAGCCAAAGATGGACTGCTTCATTCAAGTAGTCGTAAGGTAGTAAAAGGCACCTTTCTTTTAATGTTTTTTTATTAATTGTGTTTGCCTTTTATAATGTAAAAAAGTAAATAACTACTGCTGACGTAATTACCAACTAAACCTCTCGCTCCCCTTGTCATCAAAAATAAGCAAAGGAAGGACCTCCCGCCCCTATAGTGCTTATGTAATACTTGAATGGCCCCTCTGTGGAGGTTGGACCACGCAGAATCGTTGAAGCTACCGGCAGCTACTACTTCAAGATATCCTTATATAAAAAAATTTAAATTAAATCATCGATATCGCTACTTAGGTAGGTACTTCACTACAGTCTAAAACTACTTGCTACGGCTCATTGGTCATATTCGAAATGATAACCAGAATTGAACGTAACAATTTAAATGATAAATAATGTATTATTAAGTAACTTTGAATACTTGCAACATAAGATTGTAATACTTTATACAACCACGTGGCTTAGTTGGTGGTCTGTTAGTAACCTCGCTTACAGAGTTCCGGGGTTCGATTCCCGGTACGGTTGCGCACACAATGTGACAGATAATAAATGTATGATTTCGGGTCCTGTATGAGATGTATTTGGACAAAGATTAAATTTGATAAAGATGTACCTTGTGGCGCCATTAACCATGCCGAACCGCCCGTTCAGTGGGTTGTGGGTTCAAATCCCAGTGATGCAGAATTTGAATGATGAATTTTCAAATCTCAGTGTACGTGATTTTGAATTTAGAATTTTTTCATGTCGTAAATCTTTTATTACCGAATTTTATAAATGGAATAAACTTAATAAAAATCTAAATAATGTAATTAATAAATTAAATAAGTTACATACAATATTGTACAGATAACACATAACATGATACAAATTATTCACTTACACAAATTATGTGAATATTAATTCATTAATTTTACCATCTAAAAACGTCGATATATTCATCACACTTCATTAAACGCAAAATTGTATCGGAAACATTTGTTTGCGATAGGGTCGGCAAAAATTGGAAACTCTCAAAGAAATTACCTTACGTATAAGAAATCAAGCTTCATGAAAGAGTAAAAAAAATTTTTCAGAAAATAAATAAAATTTTTTAGAAAAGCTTTTCATATATTTTTTCTTTTTGAAATTCAGTTTTTAATTAATTTTATAGGTATTTCTTATTTTTCGTACTGACGATTACATTTATTTACGACTTTATAATCTCCATAGCTTATAATGTCCACATAGATACCAATTCATAAATAGTTTTTTTTCGTTAGACTACCAACCAAAGATTTTTTTTTTTTGACAACCCTAATCCGTTACATTAATCAACGCGGGCTGCCACAGAAAAAATATGAAAACGATTTGTTGAATACATGAATACGAGAACACGACGTGTTCTTCGCGAGTGCTTCCGTTGTTTTGTGCAACCGATGAAATTAAATGCGTGTCTGAATTCGTAACGAAATGAGACAAGCCGGGTTCTAGCTTTTTATATGATTACCTACCGCTACAGATATACAGACAGTTACACAGTAGAATTCCTAGTGATGTGAGTGCCATTGCCATGCGGATGATGATGATTGGGAGATGATGATGATGGATGACGATGATGGATGATGATGATGGATGATGATGATGTGCCATGCAAGGGCGGATCTACCCGAGGGCTTTTTGGTCTTCAGCCCAGGTCCCTGTAGATACAAAGGACGCCCGTTAAAAATAAAAATTATCATTAAAATCGGTTGAAGAAACCTTTATTTTTGATTTACATACTATCGTAAAAGAGGCCTGGGTTTCATTCCCAGTAAAAAGAATGCTGAGTTTTATAATCTGTTCTTGATCTAGCGTCCTGATCCGAGGTCCGTTACCCATGGCACCCATTAATCTTAATTTAAGTCCTTCCTACAATAATTTTCGTGCGAGTGATAAAAGTCGAGTTAGAAAAGTCTAGTACTTTCTTAATAGGCCTCGATGACCTAACTAGCGCCGTTGGCACGCTACCAAGTTTCGAGCAGCGTCCTTCGAGCGATTGTAAACAAAACGGTGGCTTGCGAGATGACACAGAGTACGATAGACCTGCCAGCTGTTACCATGAGGCATTCTATCTTAACAACTTCGATATAGGTTTAAAGACTTTATTCTCATACGAAACAATGTGGGGAATATGGGAAAAATAAACCTAGACCAACTTTTGTTCTGGTTTTCCCTCTATTTTTCCTAATCCAGGCACCATAGGTGAAGCGTCTGCTTGAAAAAAAAATCTGCGTCAAAAAAAAGAGGAATAACCGGACACTTTTTACCGGGCTGCATAAGGAGGGTAATGTTTTATGAGCGTTACGTATGTCTGTATGTCATTTTCTCTTGCACCTTCTAGAGCCAAAACAGCTTAACGTATTTCAACACAGACTAGATTTTTTGAAAATACCCCCCGAATTTTCAACAGTTGGTTTTATTAATTTATTAATTAATGGTTACGTATTATTGTGTTTGTGGAATACAAGAAATTGAAAGCCAGTTGAAAATAAGCAACAAATTAATGAAAATCTGAACCAAGCATTCCTTAGAAATATTCATGTTGAAATTTTTAAGCCGGTCATTCTGAGTGGATCCTTTTACGCTTAATATTAAATACGATATCTATCTCTTTGAGGGGCGAATAAAAACATGATTAGGACATAAATAAGCTATGAATCTTTTTGTTCACGCAATGTTTACGGCTAGCGGCTGGAAAATAATAAATCTGACGGCAGAGAGAGTTAAAAGAAATTTATTGTCCAACACATCACCGTATAATATTTCAAACAGTAGAAAATGGGTCAATGGAAGTTTCTAGTTCTATTAGATTTGGGTATTAATATTACAAAGTTATAATAAAGTGCCAGATATTCAGAGCATTAACTGGAGGAGTTACTAGAGGATCCGTTCCTCGGTCGAAATTTGACCATTAACTCTATATGCCAAATAGATTATTGACTCCTTCGATATATATAGCTGAAAGAAGTCTATGTCTATCCTCTGGTACATATTGTGTGACATCATCGTCAAATATTCATCAAAAGAGGCTTTCGTCTTACAGCTGTGTGCTTTGTTTTTCGTAAAACGTGTAATTGTTTTAAATCCAAATATTAATGTATTTCTAACATTTAGTTTTAACTTTGTCATGTAAACTAAATAGGTCGTACCTACTATTTACGTATTAATATAGGCACCTACTGGAAACATTATTGAATACTATTAAAACTATATTATTACTTTTCGAATTTTATTAATAGCGATCTACATAATTATATTACGCGTATAGTCTTAAGTAATGATGGAAAGTGAAAACAACTTATAAAAAGCCTCTTATGAAATCTATTCCATCTTAGGTTATACGCAGGGTTGCCAACTTCTTAAATTGAACCTTAGGGCGTAATTACCATTTGTTATTTTTTTTTAAAGATTTCTAGTTTGTATTTTAAATGTCATGTAGGTATGCTACCAAGGAGTCTAAGAAATATTGAAATGTGAATTACAAAATATATGGTCTATTAGATACAATGTTGCCGATATCAGAAAATTTCCCACCAAAAACACAGAGAATCTATTTATTTACAGCATTAGTTTGTCACTGGATCATGTTTTAAAAAAAGCGTTCCAGAAAATAAACTCATCCGCCTAATTCAGAAATAGTAAGACTTAACAAAACCATCGTACAAACCTAGGTACATAATACCTGCAGATATAAATTATAGCGAAAATAAAATATTTTCTAATAAACAGATCATGTTTGCTACACAAAAACGAATTATTTTCAAAATGGATGTTCAATGATACTTCTCGTGTTAATATTTTACTCATTATTTAAAGACTCATAGATTACCTTTCATCGAAAACGTGACCCTAAAATGTTATAATAATATTAATTTAATTGTTTACTTTTATGTTCAACCTTGTAAGTAGATACAATTTTGCATACATCAGTGTTTTGTGATCATTATCTAGACTATGGCGGCCGAGCTTCTTCTTGGAGACTCTTTCTTTTTCTATTTCAGTAGAAGTGTTAGTTGTCTTCTCAGTCAAGAGGCACTTTAGGCTCAGGCCTTTTAAGTTTACGTAGCACTTTTTAAAATGGTATTTTCTTTGATATTGAACTAGATTTTATCAGACACTTCGTTATAATTTGATTAGAACTCTGCTTTAAAGTTCAGGTCGCGTTAGAGACTGCATGCAGAAATATTTCAACTTCGAAACTATTCGGTCATTTTAAACTTTTGAATATTATTCATTCATTGTGGTTTTATGTTTAACCATTTTAGATCAATCGAAACGTTCGATATTTGTAGCACTGAGTGATATCTACTGGTCATCGAAACTATATTTAAATTTAATGTAAGTGAATGAACACGAGTTTCTCTTGTAGCTACAAAGTTTATTCGTAAAATGTTTTGGCATAACATAGAATCCAGCTCATAACAATTGTAATACATCGCAAACGTCTTAAAAACATTTTGATTTAGTGAGAACATTTCAAAGCACTTAATATTTCCGCTTCGCACCACAGATTATTTACGGGGCAGTGTAGCGAGAAACGCCGGGCGGCGCGGTCATGGTTTCTGAACGACTTTGACAACCCGCCATGTTTAACTTTTTCAAGAAAAAAGGCGGGAAGGCCGAGGCCGCGAAAATGCCCGACACCGCCCGGAGACAACCGAGCGCTGTCACCACCAACACGTCCTCAGTCGAATCGCGCGCGCCGCGACACGAGATTAACGAAAACGAAAAATCGGGCACTTTACGGAAGGATGTAGTGAACTTGCTCCTGCCCGAAACAGACTACAACCAGAAGACCGGCGTCGGGGCGCTGCTTCAGATAATGGCGGGTAAACGAAGGAAGAACCGTCGGAAAGCCCGAGCGGACTCCTGCAGAGTGAGTCCCCAGAAAGAGACGCCCAATTTGAAGCGCTGCAACTCGAACGCCGAGCGCTCGAAGCGAGAGAGTGAGCCCGCGCGCGATGACGTCCCACCCACACCCGCCCAAAATACACGAGACGCGGCGCACGCGCCAGCCGATCCGGCCGACTTTGTAAAAGCTCTTGTACTGCAAAAATACGCGAACAAGCCGCCCGAGCCCAAACAACAACACGTGTCGCTCGTCTACGTTTCGAACGAACCCGATTTGGACGAGAAACGCCACACGGAGGCACTGCTCCGCGAGATCGCGAGGAGTATCGACTGCACCATAGACGGGATAAATGAAAAGGAACAAATGGGAGCCGCGGATAGCAAATCCAACGAGCGAAATAAGGAACCGGTATATGAAAAAATTCAAGATAAAACCATTGTCTCGTACAAAAATGATCTTAAAGGGGAGCTACATAAATTACTTCAGAACGAGGATGAGAATGGAAACACGACTGAAAGGGTCAATAGGATAGACAGATTGGACACGGAGAGTTTGGAATCGCCTGCATTTACTAAAAAGTCTAACTTGAAGCCACCGCGCTCAGACAATGAGGGTTGTTCGGATGACGACAGGTCAGACAATGGAAAGAAACGCGTCACGTTCAGAAAGCATATTGTTTTCGACGACGGTGAGCAGCAGACCGACGAAGAAGTCGACTCTTCTTTCGAATCGCTTACTTCTGAAGAAGAAGAAGCTGAATATCTAGAAGATGCGATGCCAGATAACGACGAATTGCTCGGCGGCTTCGTCGTGTCCAGAACTGACGAGAATAAAACTGTTATTAATGTGAATGAAGTAGAAAATGAACCTATTCAGATTAAAATAGAATGCGTAGACCTCGATGACGGTTTGAAAAGGATCTCAAGTGATAATAGTGACAGTGGTTTTATAGAAATTAGTGATAAGCAAGAATCGGGTGATGAAGCGACGAGTAATGTTAAGAGTATAAACGGGAGTGTTAGTGACGTAAGTGAGAGTGAGACTGAGGAAGAAATAGTAGAGGAGGTTGACGAGGAAGAAGAGGAGGTAGAAATAGAAGAAATAGAGGAAATAGAAGAGATAGAAGAAGAAGTTGAGGAGGAAGTGGAAGAAGAATGTGAGGTGGAGGTCGTTGACACCGACGCGAGTGACAAGTAAGTTGTTTATTTTTTGGTTATAGTCATTGGCAGCGTTTGGAAACAAAGGCTTGTATTGTGCTTTATTTTTAATTAAGATATACGAGTAACTAGATAAGAAGAAGCAACAAAGAATAGATTGGTTAACTAGCTAGGTAATTTAAGTTTACTTATCTCACATTCATAGAGTAAATAAAATTTCCCTTTTACTTTGTGTTTATTAAATGCTGAATCTTAATTAACCAGAAAAAAGACATCGATTAAAGGTAATAAAAATCTATTAATAAAGGTTACAATGTATTAGAATACTCAATGAATTGAGCGCTGCTTTAAAATCCCTATAAGGGCTATTTGTAGGTTTCCTTATTTTGCAGTAAGAGTTGAAGGGATTATCTCAATATGTACCTTAATACTTCAATATAACATTCTAGTTTAATCGGTTCGTACTTGGCTTGTTACCTTTTGGACGTCACTCACCACACGTTTAATAATAGTCCATCATTTAGTTATGGGATCACGGTGAAATATACATCATCGTATCAATCTTCAAAATTGCACTCATTACATACATACAGCTTCGTAATTTAGATTTATGTGTACAATATTTTAACATCTGCAAGGTTTGTTTGTGGAAACAGATCTGTTTTTATGGGTTGAATACAATAACTACACTAGGCAAGTTGCAGCAGACAAACGAACATGAGGTTGTATGGGTGCCCGCGCAGATACGCAGCCACGAATTACTGGCTGCAACAGCCATTCTAACGCGCTTGTTGCAGAGCAACCATTGGCTGCATGCAGGCAGAGCGATTGTTAGTAAACGTGTGTGGATGCCGTCAGTCTACGCGTTTTGACTCACTATACAACGTCACAATGATCGTCTGGTTGCCGCAGCTTGGCTGCTTAGTGCTCGCCAACCCGTCGTAAAGCGTATACAAGAGGTTCAATGCTATCTAAGTTAAGATGAAACACAATTTACACGCAACTTCTAGTAATAATTTACAACATTCCTTCCTTTATTCTCTATTTCATGTGTTACAAGTTCATGAAATTAAAAAAAAATAACATTGCTAAGACTACCATGCGCATAATAGGTACCTACACAGTCACGTCACACATAGGTACATGTCAGACGGAATATTCTAAAACAGAGTTTACGTTGCATTGGCATCTGCCAATCTGAGATATAAAAGAAGTCTATAGTATTAACTCGACATAATAAGTCCTGGATGGATTTCAAGCATAGAACCGATCCTCCAGACTCACTGTCACATAGAGACGTTTATATTAACATTGCAGTCGTTTATACGCCTAGCTTAAATACCTTCTATAGCAATCTAGATTCTACAATCCTAGTACGTCTGAGAAATCCTCGCCAAACGCATGATTCGTCTGTTAAAACATCGTGTAATTACAAATAAATCATGATTCATGTCTATAATCGGTGCTCGTGCGTCAATGGTTGCGCCCTTGCGTGTCGAACAGTAATGACTCTTACATGCTCATGTTTGCCTGGTACATAGTATCTCAACGTCTAACTTTTTTTATGGAAATCTACATTTCTAGTCAAGCAAATTCACTGGCATTACTGTAACTATAACTAAGCGCCCGGTTTTCGACCAATAGTAGTTTGATGTATTGATCTATCCAAAAAAAATTGCTACGAAAGTATTCCCCATCTGCTTTCTCCCTAGTTAAAATAAAAAAATAAAGTAAAGTATTGATAAGGAGACAGTATAAATTGCAACGAACCCATTAAAAAAAGTCTTAACTGTACATTTTTAGGTGAAAAGTTAATACTTATTATTGTTAGTTTCAAGCTTAATCTGTTACTTTGAATATAATATTGTTTTGTAACACACTAACTTGATTCTATAGTTAAAGTACAGTCAAAGAGAATACTGCAGTCAGTATTCTTAACAATTAAAACCAACCTCAGACCTAATAAAAAGAACTTTGCGGTAACATAAAAACAAAAATAATGGGCGAGGGCTCAGCCACAAGAAAGACTGTAAAATAAAAGCTTGTAAAAAAGGGTTTCAAATAAAGGGTTTTTCAATCAAAGATGCACTGAAATTCAAATTTCGAACTTTACCATGAGACTAGCTAATTAAGGGTGAGCGCAAACGTCCGGTATTTGTATTAGGAATCAGATTCCTACAGTAGACCTCCGGAATTTTTAAGAATCTGAATTTACACTGAGTTGACAGTAAGGGAGAGCAGAGTAGAAATAGCAACATTTCCATAATAGAAAAAGACTTATCCCTGGCTCTTTCAACCCCGCTCTACCCACTATCAATGCAGAATCTAAAAAATTATGGACACTGGCGCCCGCCCTAAGCATTTTAAACCCAAGTAGATTTTAATACTAACATGTATCATTTAAGATAAAATTAACTGAAATTCCAAGTTACCTTAAAAATAAATGTGGTGTTTAAAACTTAGGAATTTCATATTACTTTGAAACCTAGGTCGGTTTTATTCCTACATCATTGTATAAAATTAATACAATACGATTTACTCACTTTTAAGATCCAAAGCAAATTGCATTGATTGCAGTCCTAAACTTTCTTTTATTTTTCAACTTCTGAAACACTAGCCAAATACCCTTTCCTTCCCCGCTCACGCCTAACGCTATCTTCAAATTCAAAATCTATGGGAATGATTTTAGGCGCGAAAAAAAAATGGCATCGTTAATTTTAATGTCATTCCCATACATTTTGAAGCTTTTGGCGTGAGCGTGGAAGGAAAGGGCATTTGGCTAGAGGCTCTGTTTTCCAGATTTTCGTCTGATTTCAAGGAAGAAATCATTGGTACGAAAACAATAATAAACACTTGTATTTTGCTAATTCCTTCCGCATATTCTGTGCAAATATTTTGTTGTTATTCACGAAGACATAGACTTATAAGCATTTAGCATACATAATAAGGGTTGTATATTGTACATCCTACACTACACGATTACTCTATCTATTATATTATCTTGTCTACAATTGCGATCAAAACAATTTCATTCACAGAACATCAGCGAAGCGGAAATATCTGCTTAGTAAATAAATGTGAAGGTCGCTTGTGTAAATGTTCCCACGAGTATTTCTTGTGAACAGAAATAATTTGGTACGTTTCGCTAGCAATATTAAATAATAGTCTTCCTGTGACGTCATGAGTCAAAGAAAACATGTTTGGTTTTATTCACATTGTAACGTAGTTAACGTCCTCCCCTCCATTTCCACTAAAATCATAGTTAAAAAAATAGTTACCAAATAATGTCACATCTACAGTGGTATAAATATAAAGTATTACGAAAATTTCAGTTTATTATAAGTATATCTAGGTAAAGTTGGCTGTAAATACGTTGAGGCCATGTTAAGAAGATTCGGTCAAGATTTGCCAAATAGTCACGGAATTTGTTGACCAGTTAAGTTATAAATCAAACTATAAAAATATATTGAATTTTATGCGGGAATTTAAAGATAGAAAAACAATTTAATAAGCTCATGCATCTGCGATCATAATTGGAGCACTATTTTGATCTCAAGTACCCCTTGAAATACGAACTCCATCTGCTTAATTACACACAGATCCCGATTTATATGAACTACAATGATTCCAATGCTCAAAATGTTTTTCTCTTTTTCCACAGTAGGTATTCCCATTAGGAATATTATAACAGCGGGAATTTAGTTGTAAGGAACCGGACGTAAGGAACTTTTATTTTTCTTAAGATATTTGTCAAAGACCTAATCAGTCACTTCGGTGGTTCAACCGCATCTCTTTGGTGTACATAATAAAATATTCCCTTATCCTAGGATCACTAATGTGGTTAGATCACCTGTAAGATTGTGGAATGCTTGAGGGTGCTGAGTCGAATCTCACGACATCTCACCAGGAGGTATGGGGGCAGGATCAAAAAAACGCCAAGAACTTACTTCGACTTTGCGGGGGTAAAGAAAGACCTAATTATTTGGACCATAAAACAAAAAAAAAGAAACTTGTATTGCTAGTTTTGATAACATTTAAAGACGGGGTAAAGTCAGTTTTCCTCATAGGTCACAGGGATAACGATATTAAAAAGGTTAGGAACCACGATAGGCTTAAAACTTTCACTCTACATAATCATTCTCCATCAACTACGATTTATTCATTTTATTACGTGCCTGGAAATAGAAATTGTCTCCGTTTTTTGCCATTTACCAACATTGATAGTAAAAGCGGCGTGCAAATGAGTTCCCTTTACGTAACCGTAATTACTTATGCAAGCTTTCAATGTTATTATACATAGACTCAGTAGGTACCTTTTATCATTTATTCATTTCTACGTAGATTTTTTTAGTACTGGTTAATTAAAATTAAATGAGGTATCTATTTCGATAACTATTGATATGCTCAAGGTTGGCTTGTAGCGCAAATATGATGTACGGGGGAGTTTCTTTCAACTTTCTTCTCCTTCATATTAAAGCATCTCTATGAAACGGGAGTAGATTCAAAATATTACTTAGTATCTATTGTCAAGTTTTTCCCTGAGGACGGGGAGTTTACAAAATTTAGTAATATAGGTAGGTGATGACTATAATTTATAGTAACAAAAGTTTAAAAAAAGTTTACGGCCATGAATTGATGTTCTATTAGACTAGTTTAATTTGCCTACATTCAAAGAAAACAAAAAAGTAAAATAACATTCAAAATTACATTAAAGTTCAAAATCACGCGAGTTACCATAGACTGAAGATTAGAACCATATACATAAATACAAGTAGTTTTAAAATAAAATTTCCCATTAGCAAACATAAACAGTGGCAAACTCCACGTTCCAAATAAATTGAACTTTATTTACATTAAAATTTCTAGACTAACTACACACAAAAACAGATTTAGTTCCACGTAATCCTGCTCGTAACAGTATTTAGAAATAGACAACCCACTTGAAACGTGAAACGAAATAAATAATTCGCGCAAAGATTTTAACTTCTGTCATTAAATACCGCCCATGGATATAATACCAAACTTCGAGTAGGATTGTAAGGTGGATTGTTAGTTGGTTAATAGGTCCGGATAGTAATAAATGGTATAAGAATATTAGTAATTGTTGTTAATATTAGTGTAGACA
>LGAG01028531.1:33944-46672 GCA_001278395.1 Lerema accius
TTAATCTCTACATATTTATGCTCAGAAATGGGGATCGGAATAGTTATTACTTAATAATAGTAATTTAACTACTCGTATACTATATGCTTATGTACTCGTGTACATCTGGACAAAATTATAAAGTTAGCTTCGACATTTACGGTAGGTATTACTTAGGTAATTTATGACTTATTTATTACCATAAATCATTATAGTCAATTATCTCGTTTTGCTTCTTTTATTTGAACACCCAAATTAAAAGTGTTTAAAACCCTAAAAATTGTGTGAATGTCAGAAATATGACCTTGATCTTAGAGCTATAAACAGCTGTAAAATGCCCTAAGTGATATTGTTATTACCATTTCCAGAGCTAAAATGCGACCTAGAAGCGGCATACAAGGAGTCGGAGCTGGTGCGGCAACGCAGCAGGTCGCTGGAGGAGGAGCTGGCAGCAGCGCGCAGCTGCTCCGCCGACCTCGCTGAACAGCTGAAGAGGAGGAACGGTCAGTCACTATTTACCGCTCAGCAGCAAAAGGGAGTGCGCTGATGTAGACATATTCTGACTATAATGTGCTGATGCAGACTCTATTTATAGGGCTACTAAACCTTACTCGTTTATTCTTACGTTTCTCTTATATAATTAAAACATTTCCAAGCAATCGAATTATTTTTGGAAAATTGCCATGATACTGGATTAAAATACATGATTTAATAGTCCCTTAAATTGAGAAAATAAAATAGTTTATTTAAACTCATTAAGTTTTCTATGATTTTGAATATGATCGACAAGCTTATAGAATCACATATAGTTTACAATTCTCTTAATCTAATTTCAGATGAAGTAGTACGGCAACTAAAAGCAGAGCTAGAAGACGCGCTCAACCATAGATTAGAATTGGAATCTAGAGTGGAAGCGCTAGAGCGAGACAAAGCGAGGCTAGAGCAGGAGAAACTTATTGAAGAACAGAAGGCAAAAGAGGTAAGATTTTAGTTAAAGATGAAGTAAGACTAAATAGTGACGACAAGATAGAGTTTCATCAAAATATTTGCCTAAAAACCTGAAATGTGTGGTGAATTTAGATTTATGTTTCCTGTTTTAATCGCAAACGACGTCAGTGATCATAAACTATAGTTTTATTACGACGCATGCGTTGGTAGACTTGCGTCAACCAAACTCTAATACTGAGCGTCAGGAAATTGTTGATTACGACGTAGTTGTCAAAATAATTTAAAAGAAGTACATACTGATATCTAGCATTTGGTTTACACTATCATACACTTCGCTATTCAGTTCGAAGTGCCATCTTCCCTACGAAATCGACAGTCGTAGACGAAGATGTGTTGATCCATGCTATCCCTGACAGTGAATTCTTGAACAAGATTCTATCGAAGCGTTTGTTAATTTAAAATTTATGTATGTTTCCAGGCCTTGGCAGCAGCAGAAGCGAACACAGAAAAATGGCGCTCGGCACACGAAGCAGCACGGTCTCAGGCCGCGGCGCGCGCGGAGAGGATGCTGGCCGACTGCGAGTGGAAGATGAGGGAGCTGGAGAAACGGGCGAGAGAAGCCGAGCGGGATAACAGAGAGGTAACTGTTGTCTCCTACGTATGAATCACGTTCGAGTGGCTAGTTCCTTCAAAAACACAATTTAAATGAAGGCCATAGCTGCAAGACCACTTGCAGAACCCATTATTTACATTCTACTCAACTATAGTATTGATAAAATAGACACATTGCCTGAAAATGTAACTTCATCATTTGGAATTAGTTGGAAATAAAAACAAAGTTTAGCCCAAGGTTCCTCTATAGTATAGACTAAGCGTTTTGAAAGTGTCGGATGAAATAAAGATTTCACAGCAGAAAAAAGAAGGAAATGTAGGATTAGATATTGCTTCGCTGTCAATCCATTAAAATCATCTCCACAGCTAACAACGACAGTAGAGAAGCTCAAAGCCGCACCCCCAACACCTTCCCACGTGGTGGAGTTGACCCAGCTCCGAGGGCTGGTGTCGGAGCAGCAGCGCTCAGTGCAGTCGCTGACACTGCAGCTGCAGCGGGTGGAGACCAGGGAGGAGGCCCTCAAGTTGGAGGTTCACAGACTAAAGGATCTGCTGGAGAAAGATGCCAGGATCTTGAAGGACAAGGAGGAATTGCATTTGCAGGTTGGTTAAAGAGATTGTATTGAATGTGTTTACAATGGTTTACCCTATGCAGTTGATGCTTGGAAATAAATTCTTGAACCGGTGTAAAGATGTCAATTTCGTTTTACCCTTCCCTCCAAACTTTTCGTTGGGGCTTTTTTTAGAAAACATGCTCTTCGTGTAAAAACTTTTAATTAGGTGTGTCTTTATTGGTTTTATCATTGGAAATTCAAACGATTTGTTTATCTACTGTCATAGTAAATATGATTGTCTGCAAACATTGTATTACGTCTATTCCCAGGATATAAAGCGACTAGAACAGCAACATTCGGACCACATAACAGCACTGAAAGCCGAACATGCAGAGGCAACAGCGAACGCGGCGTCCGCCCGCGCCGCTCTCGAGCGCGCGCACGCCGAGCGGACACGAACAGCCATCGGCAACCTTCGGGCCGAGGCTGAGAAGGACGCCAAGAATGCTGAGAGAAAGCTGCGGGAGGTCACCACAAGGGTAAGCGATGGAAGGTGTTTGGGAGTCTTTGGCAGTCGAAAATGAGCATCACCATAAAGTGATCGTAGATAAAACATATTACGATTTAAACCAAAACTTATTTCGCTTAACGAAATCTGTTCTGGATCTGAGAATCCTATTCGTCATCTTACGTCATTTGCCATTACGTTTCTTTTTTTTAATTCTGACTGACGTCTTGATGACCAGATATAGTCAATGGGTTCACCTATAATAACGACAGCACCCATGCCTGTGGAAGCTCTGACGAGCATTCAGACTCGTCATATTATTTACCAGCTGTTTCCATTAAAACTCCTCTTTTTTCCAGTTCGAGAACCTAAAAGAAGTGCTAGCGAGCAAGGAAGCGCAGTTCGAGCACGCGCTGTGCGAGGCTCACAGCAAGGCGGACTGGGACATGATGCAGCTGCGCCATCTGCTGGACAAGGCAGACATCGCGTACGCTAACAACGTCGAGATGATGAACGAGCGCTTCGAGCGCGAGCGGGGTGAGTTGAATCTGAACTAAATTTTCTATTATTACTTGGGACAGCAATAGAAAAGTACCCTGATAATGAGCAGAGTTTTACTTGAACTCTAGATGATGATTCACGAGTTGACGATGATTGGAGATTGTTTATTTGTTTCTGGAAATCTCTACTAGTTCAATAAAGAGGGATTGTAAAATTGACACTTAAATCTTGTCACATCTAACAGGCTTTTTACTCTGGAAAACACACCTTACCCACCTGAAGTTAGGTCTTCAAGCTGCTCTTAGTCAACCAGGAACATATTGAAATAGCGCTTTGTATTCATACAAAAATCTCCACTTCTAAATCCACCAAAATAACCTTGCTGCGAAACAATTACAGAGCGCCTAGTAAAGGAATGGTCGGAGAAAGTGCAGACTATTGAGGAGGAAGCGGCGACGGCAGCAGAAGATGCCAGGAAGCTGCTGGAGAGCACGCGAGCTAAGCTGGTGGCCGAGAAGTTGGACCAGATCAACAAGCTCAAGGAGAAACATCGCCTGGAGATGGGTGAGTCTATGTCACTAAGATTTGATAAAGATGGACTGCTTTAAGCTGTTACTGGTTATTCTAGAATTAAGACTATAGCATTTATAAGCATCTATAGCATTAAGGTTCTAAGCTTTATTTAAGACACTTGAGAACTTTGAACGGAACTCTAATTTTCCTGGTTTCTCGTGAAGGTTTTCTCCACCAAAGCACGTGGTGGACTCTTGTACTCTATTTAGTAATTATAATGGGGTTTATGGAAGATAATATCATTTCCAGACGATCAATGGGAGCAATTCATGACGGACAAGGAGAACTGTCTCGCGCGGATGAAGGCGGAGTGTAGACAGGAGGGAGAAGAGGAGAGGGTCAAGAGGGAGAAGGAGCTCCTAGAGGAGATTGCAGGTACACATATGGCGCATTGGTTACCATATCAGACTGCCATTTGAAAGTCCTAGGTTCGATGTCCACCGAGGCGGAAAATTCAATGATGAATTTAATTTTTTGCTTTGGACTTGGGTGTGTAACTTATCATATTTTTGCCACACATTTATATACTTATCTCTAATGTCACGTGTATCATCTAGAAGGAAAAACGATAAAAGAACTTTGCTGCATATTTCTTAAAACGATTAAACAACAATAATATAACAAAACTACGCGGAATTGGATACATCACCAATAAAAAGAGTATTTTTCTTTACTAATACTCTAATGGATTCTCTAGTATGTATTATATCCGTCCACAGAATTAAAATCCCAGATCCATGCGAAGTCATCAGATTTCGACAGTCTAGCGGCGCGCGCGGCGGCGTGTGGTCGCACCCTAGCTGTCACCGAGCAGGAACTGAGGTTAGTGCCCGTTGTGTATGCAGCCTAACGTTTCATCGAAAAAATATATTTTCCTGACAGAAATAATATTATAGTCCCAATAGATCATGCTTCAACATCTCTAGACAAATGCCTTTTCTATTTACGCTCATGCCAAACGCAAAAGGGACTATGATATTAAGTGCGAGGAAGAAACGTCGTTCATAAATGTCATTCCCATACATTTCAAAGGTAGCGTTTGTCGTGAACGTTAAAGAAAAATAATTTTGTCTATAGGAGTAGTGTTGATTAAAAACAAAACGCTAACGCTAGTCGCTTAGTTTTTAATGCTTGTTTGTTACTAACCACTGACCACTAATGTACCTACGTAGGTATAAAAGAGGTCAGCGTGCTAACGCTTTACATTTATCATGAAAATCGTACAATATCACTATGTCATTAATTCAAATATTTCAAATCGGTCTATTAAAATATCATACGAGTGATTTTATTCATGGCCATTATTTAAATTATTGTATTATTTTTGTTATATCAAAATCAATAAAATTTTTTAGAAGGTATTTTCGAAAATAATTAAAAGGGTAGATTTTAAATATTGTGACGATTTTCTTATTTTAAAACTCCATAACAGTTCTAACAGAATTCCAAATGAAATTGGTAGCAAAATTTTGTCCTAAATATATCCCCAACAGGATTTTTATTTACTATTATTTTTTAATAATGCACCCGTTTGAAACTAATTCAGTTATAATATCTAAAATATTGTCTTTTGGACGAATTTGGCTACCACGCTCGCATGTCTAGCATATCCAGTCGTTACTAAACTCTTTGTATGAAGCCATATGTTGTCTATGGTCGACGTAGCACAAATTTTACATAATCTGTTGTCATAAAATTAAAATTATGACAAAATCAAAACTGCCCAACAGGTCAATGCCATACCACATACTTCATTTATTAAAAGTACGTACATTATATTCCTTAATTATTGTATGGATTTTTTTTAATAATAATTTACTAGATTCGGACTTAAAAGTGTACCAAAATGTTGACTTACTATATGGCTCCTACACTAATTCCAATAACTGTCTATATAATCTATACATATTCATTTTTATATAACTGTCATCACTCATAAATTCATCACACATAAATCATTTGTTATCAAATCATCACCACACGTCATCGCTTTGTAAATTCCTAAACAATGAATTCATAAATTCAAGTCCAAAAGGCAGTATTTACATTTCAAACGACTTTCAATTGTATCCTGTGACTTCGGTATTTGAATTTAAACGTTGGCAGGGGCACCATTAGCGTTAGTCGTATGAATAACATCAGACCGAGATTTACTGTGCTTAAAATGCAAAATTCTTAGAATTAAATAATTGAAATACTTTTTAAGACTTACTACCCTATAACTCTGGCCATACGAGGGCGGTCCTAACAGATCCTCTCGTCGTTGAGCTTTTCGGATATCGTTTTTTAGTTCTAAAAGTATCCCAAACTGTCTACTCTGAAACTACTCTGTGGTTGCTTCTGCCAGTGAGACGATTCTAAATTTAAATTAAAAATATTAGTTTTTATAGAAGCAAAAAGCTAGTAGAAAAAGAGAGCGTAAAAGCATAAAATAAAATTGTCGACAGCGTGCGGTGGGTAGGCGCGCTCGCTGCCGGCTGCGTGTGTGTGTGCGCCGGCTCGCTGCGTCTCGCTCTAGCCACCTTCCTCCTCTCGCTCGCACTCCTCTTCTATATCAGAATGAGAAGTGGAAAACATTTCTCGAATCGAAGTGAAAATAAAACTAAAAAACTTGAATAAAATACAATGCAACTTTATGTTGTGGCTGTAGTAAGAATTTAGGTATTTTACAAAGTGCCTAAAATACGTAGTAAAATTGTAATTAATAATTACAAATGTTAGAGGACCTTAGCTATTATACAATTTTAATTTCACAGACATAATTGACTACAAATGGACAAGGCTACTTAAACATAGAGCGTATTATTTTATACAGAATTTAACATTTTAGAGGTTTTAAGCTGTGACTTTTCGTGTTTTTGTGGCTCTTTGAAATGTAACTGCCAATTGGACTGAATAATTTGTACTAATAAGATCATTTTCAATTCATGTGTTAGGATTACAAGCTAGATGTTTTTTCGAGTCGTTTAAAAATTTATTGCATTCCTAAATTTTTACTCTAAATATGTATTTATGGCGTTACATTTATCTTAACATGCGTTCAGTGTTCCAAACGAACCTACGTTTGAATTGGTGTTAGTGGCCAAAAATTATAAACCTTTATTAATTTAGTCATGAATTCATTAATTTGTTCTCATACATTTATCATATATACATTATATGTATATTTATTAGTGTTATATGTTTCATCTAGTCATATATTAGCTTTAGTTAAAAATATTTTTCACATCAACGGTGTAGGCTGTGTATTCAAGTTACTGTGTGCAATAAAAAATAGCTCATTTGTGATTATGTTGTGGTTCAATCGTAAAATCAATTATTTCATTAAATGAACAAAAACTCATGAAATTTAAGTAGTAGAGGTACACTTGTTGTCCTTCGTCTTTTAACCATTATTATTTTAGAACATTTAACAATTAATTCATGAAATGTTTGTATATTTTATTCATGAAATATTGAACACATAGAACCACAACATTTGCATAATGCTTATACAAATTGCACAATTTACGACGGAATCACACCATTTATATAATGCTTGTTTTATAAGTTTTTACTGTTTTTCACGAATTTTATAGATGGCGATTTTGTAATAAAGCCAAATTTATTCAAGTAATGTCTATTTATTTTACCTTAAACATTTAAAAAACTGAAAAATATATCTACCATTTAACTCAAAAATCCTACCTACATACTTTAATTATAGAAACATACATTTAAAATAATAAAGAAAAACACTTATTTTTTTTAATTTCAAAAAAGAAAACATGTGGAACTCTATATTGACATAACTATAACACCATTAAAAAAAATTAAGAACACGAAACAACGTATTACATCTCAGTACAATTTAACGGTTTTACCCTGACTAACACAATCAGAGAGGCTCTGGAGAGAGAGAGAGACATGCGTGAGAAGAGATCGGAGGATGCCACGAAGATGAAGCAGGTGGAGAAGGCTTCTCGAGAACAGATCGAACATCTGGGCAGGAAGTGCGCCTGTTTGAGGAAACTGTGAGTAAATAAACTTTATGTGCGTTTTACCCCGAATTCTTATTTCATTTTGTTAATCTAAGTACACTTGTAGCTAGTAACCTAACTTCTGATTGATAAACAAAAGAAATTCAGGTAATTATTTAAGTACATACTCTTGCCTATCAGTTTTAATATTCTATATCTCCTATTTCATAAAACTTTACCATGGCAAGTCGACAAATTATAATCGTTCAGTCACTTCATCACACATCCTAATGAACTATGATCGATTAATTACTTCTGTGTATTACAGTTTCGACGATATGCGCGCAAAGCTGGCGGCGCGAGAAAGAGCATCGGAGCAGGAGGCGCGTGCGAGAGAAAAGGAACTGCACCAGCTACGGGCTGAGGTCGCGCGGCTCACCAAGATCCTGGTGGAGCAGAGGTAACTGAACTGAATTATAGGTATCTATATCTACACCACGTCTCACTGTTGGGTTCAGGTCTCCTATGACAATGAGATTTACTCTTAGGATGTAGGTCATAGTTCGCCACGCTAGCTAGCAGATTAGATCCCATAAGGTCGGTACAATAAAAATTACATGCTATATCGAGCATCTCCCTAACAGCAGACAGAATTATCTACCTTGTAATTTAAAATAACATTGTTCTTCTTCCAGTTCACCAAAACTCGGTGCTAGAACACGCGCAGACGGCTGTGAAAACGCCGTCAAAAACGAAGAGCTTCCCAAGACGGAAGCTCCCAGCGCGCCGCGACGGAAGGGTATATAAATTTATATTGAGTACGTACAGTTTTATTAATTTCCCCTTCCCCAGGACACGCCATTTATGGTAACTCTCCGAAGCACACTAACGCTTTATGTGTTGTCTGTGTTGAGCTTCAGAGACCCCTCAATAAATATCACAAAAATGGCCCAGTAATTATCATCTTGAACGTTTAACGTGACCGAACATACTTCCAATAATATTCATTTAAACAATATTTTTTTACTAATATTATCTTGGATATTTCATGTCGATGTCAAGCAGGTTAGCGAGGAAACCGTGTGCTCAAACATACGGAGCTGCTTAACTACTGACTATTATATTTATTTATTTTATTCCGACAATTCCCTAAAATATATATTAGGTACAACGCAGCAAAATTTTCTTCAATCGTTATAAAAAAAGTAAATATGATTTAGAAGCATAAAATATGGTCACGTTGATAATTCAGGAAGTATAATTTCTTTTTTTTTCTGAGGGACGCCTCGAGACATGCGCATATTGTGGACCTAACAATACATAACCTTTACAACTACACTACAACAGTGTAGACATGGCACATTACAATTTACAAATTCAGATCGTTATTTTTTTACTTCAATCAACAACAAAACATTCTACACCATCATACAGACATATTAAAACACATATCAGTCTGTAAGTAAACACATTTTATTATTTTCATAACAACATTATCATACCGATGGTCATAAACTCATTGTATTATTGAAAAAACATTATCTATTTTGTATATTATATAACTTTTGAGTGATCCCGAATTAATGACTGCTTTATAGCAATACCTATCTATCTATATATAAAGCAGATTGTATTTATATCTTATTAATAATTACCTATCAGTTATTATAGAATATTATTACAGTTCACAAAAAAGTATAATGTAAATAAATAAAGAAATGCAGGTCGGTACCTACTACAAAGATGTTTTAACTGTGGATCGTCTAGAATTTCAAGATCCATATTGACTTTCTAAAAGAAGAACTTAAGACGTAGGACTAATGTGGATGTTCATTTATTCATAATAATAATTAATGTATTAATTTGCACTTTATTCAATATCATCAATTCCAATTTTAACAAACATCGTCATCAATGTCTAACGACAACTACTACAAAATTAAAACTCAACAAAGACAGCCATATCTACCTTACACAGATACATTCAAAAATAATTTCAAAAATACCCGTTTTTTTTTCATTTTTAATCCACAAATCATTTGAGTCAGTTAAATTACAAGCTATTCTGTTGTGATAGTTTTATTTGTTGATTTTCGGATTAATGTCGATGTAAATATATCAGTAATTCAGCGTAAACTTTTAGCATACTTAATTCTATTAAGCAATACCTATAAATAGCTTACTTGTTTTCTTACTAAACCGCTATTTTAAGCAAATTTCGGACGATTGTTGATGAGAAGTATGGTACAGGTGGAACTCTTCGCACTCCCGAACTGATCCGGAGACGGCCGACTCTGCCCGAGCTCCAGGCGTTGCCGCCCGAAGCGCGACGGGCGGCCTATGACGCAGACAGCGCGCGGCGCCGCTCCGGCAGCGTCGACCTACCAGCTGTGCAGGTGCCTGTCAGAATAAAGCAGCTGGAAGAAAAAACTAAGGAGTAGGACGCAAACTACAAGTTCTGATTTTAGGAAACATTTGATAAATATTTGTATGTTATACAATAAATGATTACTGATTCTAACCAAGACTAATTTGAAACTCTTCTTTGGTCAAAAGGACACAGGAATCAAACAAACCTTACTTTCAACATATTAGTACCAATGAGGTGTATGTACCTATTTATTTATTAGAAGTAGGATACAGAACAAATACAAAAAAAATTAAATGCTTCCTTTAATCGGAACCTAAATCATTATTCTTTTATCGCCGTATAAAGTTACGTAAAAATGCAAAAAATAATGCAGATGTATTGAAAATTATAAATAATAACGTTAAATTAGTTTTATGAACGTAAATTGATTTATTTATACTTACTGGTTTATGAATACATAGAACATACCAGAACGTACCGATCAATCTGTATAAGGATAATAATAGAGATTTATTCAGATTGCATTGTTGCAACTGCGATATTATTTTTCAAGTAGAGTAAGAAATACGTAAAATATTTATATAAAGATCTCTCTCCATGTCTTAAATTAAATGTGTTCCAAACTTTGAATTATAAGGATGTGTTATCTTCCATGTGCAATGTTTATAGGTATTATGCTTCATACTCTTTGTTATTCACTAAATCAGTGAAGATAAAGGGTTTGGAAGTAGTGCAATATTATTATGTACGACTTATTGTATAAAATAAGGGTTTAAGGTCAATAGCTTTTACTGTTTTCTGGAATATTAAATCGTGCTGACATACCTTTTTACATTATCATAATGTTGTAAACATTATATTGTCCTTGGCACAATTCAGTATCATAAGACGATTTGCATTAATCAGACACAGCGTGAAGCATTTTCCACCTTATATTATCCTCCAACAGTATTTATCCAACGGCTTGATGAGCTAGAGTATGAAAAATGATTTGGTCTTATTAAACTATTCTATACTAATATAACTTCAATATACTCGTACATATTAGTTGTATCTGATACCTATAGTCACTTGGTAGCTCGTCCAAGCCATTGGTTTTCATTTTAAAATCAATTGTAGGAAAAACAATAAATACAATTAATTAAAATAATAAAAAAACGTATGTTTTAACATATTTAGTTACATTACATAATACATAATATAGTTTTAATAAAATATTTATTTAACATACAGTCGAAGTACACGCGGATACTTGTAAGATAAAGTTGTATTTACTTGTTCTGTAAATATATTACATTTTTCTAAATAAATGTATGGAAAATTACTTTTGTTTACTATTCATTTTTTTACCTTCAGCTTCACCCCTCTCTCTCTCTATTTTATAAACAGCACATGCAATAATTATGTAAAGTATAATAATCCTAATGAGACAATCTATATACGTACATAAAAAGTGGTTTTAGTTATACCACATAAAACTCAAGAACGGCTGGACCAATTTTTATGATTTTTCTGTTTTTGTCTTCAAAAGGAATAAGATAAATATGTATAAAAGTATGCTGTATCACAAAAAACCGATTTTGCTGAAAAAGCCTCCTACATCATTATGCTGTCCTGGTAGACTGGAAGTACCAGGGTGTCATAAAATTACAGGAGAGTTAACAACCATTATGCTGGTAAAGCCTTCTACGTCATTATGTTGTCCTGGTAGACTGGAAGTACCAGGGTGTCATAAAATTACAGGAGAGTTAACAACCATTTTGCTGGTAAAGCCTCCTACATCATTATGCTGTCCTGGTAGACTGAATGTACCAGGGTATCATCATACGATTACAAAAGAGTTAACAACCACTTTGCTAAAAAAAGCCTCCTACATCATTATGCTGTCCTAGTAGACTTACTTACTACTACTACCGTACTAGGGTATCATCATACAATTACAGTTTACAACCACTTTGCTACAAAAAAGTCTCCTACATCATTATACTGTCCTGGTAGACTGAATGTACCAGGGTATTATCATAGAATTACAGCAGAAGAGTTAACAACCATTTTATTAAAAAATCTTCTATATCATTATGCTGTCCTGGTAGACTGAAAGTACCAGAGGATCATAAAACCTTATTCTATAGACTTAAAAGAAAGTTCTTTCTATCTATTTATAATCTAGTAATTTATAAAAATGTGTAAACCTATTTTACGCTATTATTTTAATAATGGTAGAATACTATAATTCATCTCTCATCTACTCATGTACTTAAGTGGCAAATGATATGAAACGTGGTCATTTTATAAAATGACCTATTATTAAATTTGTCAGGAACAGCGACCTAAAATTACCAACCACAGGTTAATAACATACAGACTAACTCATTATTTGTTGTCAATCTGTGGCATGTCAATTGTCAAATCAAACGTCAACGTCAATCTAAAATTTTGTAAACATAACCTAATTTGATTTAGCCTATAATTCAATTCCGATCGTTTATTTTAGAAAATGTCGAATAGCAACTTGTTCTTGAAATCAGGTTTTGTCCGAGCTCCGTTGCAAAATGGCGTGGGTCGGTATGTGTGTCAATTGCAACGAATCGTGTTCAAGTTCTGCAAGAGTCACGGCGGTAGTAAGGGAATGAGGTTTGTAACTGAACTTACTGCATAACGCAGTCTATTGGAATGTCATCTAAATCTATCATTACTAGGACTCTGGACCCATACCTCAGTTT
>LGAG01028532.1:0-16263 GCA_001278395.1 Lerema accius
ATCCCATCAACAAGGAGTTGCTGCAACACGCGTCGGCGATCCCCATGCTGAGGTACGATGACTTGCGGGAGGCCACCAACGACTGGAGCCAGAACAACTTGCTCGGCAAGGGGGGCTTCGGACAGGTTTATAAAGGTATGTAGGGTTATAAATACTGGTTTATGTGTGAGCGTGTGCGTTTAAGTGAGCGTGAACGTATGCGTCAGCGTTTGCGTTTGCGTGCGTGTGCGTTTGCGTGTGCGTGTGCGTGTGTGTATGTTAGCGACTCTGCTGGTAGATAAGATTGCTTGTATACTAGTTAGTTATAGATAGTTTACGATTACTTGTAGATTAGTTATACACTGTTTGTGTCATTGTGGGGGGAAGTTTTATAAGGTGTGGAATACCATAACCTATTTGGTTTATAGCATCTTTATTTGTTTTTAATTTATTTCATAATTATTGTCACAGTGGGTGTGTGTGCTTATGTATACCCTGTGTATGTAAGGAAACTTTGTGTAGAAACCTATACATATACCGTAATAAGTTATGAATTGGGGCGTGCACGAAATCAGACTAATATGGCTCTTGTTAAAAATATTACGTTACAGTGTATCATTATACTAACTATACTGTGTTGTTTAGGTGAATGGAAGCTATTACCTGTGGCTGTGAAACGGTTACTACGTGACAACGACGGGAAGAACAGGGAACTGATTCGGGAGATGTGTCTCAATCAGTACAGACATGATAATATACTGCCTCTGTATGGATATAGTTTGGGAGGTATGTACTGTGTTATATAACTAAACGCTAAACGCTAACGCACTTATATACCTCGCAGTAGGATTCCCTGTGTCGTGGGTGGCATGGACAACACAAATAACACATCACTAACACCCATGACCCGAGAACAAATATTTATCTGTCACATAAATATCTGTCACGGCCGGAAATGATATGACAACTTACATATTAAAATCCGTCTATCCGTTTTGACTGTAGAGCGTGCCAAAGTGGACATACATATACCTCGTGTTTTTCGTCGTGATTTAAAAAGTAAACAATCTTACAGTGTCTTTTTATTGTAATTACCGATTTAAAAATAAGACCGACACTAATTTAAAAAAATTAAAGAATAAACAATAATTTAATGTTAAAATAAATTTCTGTATACTTCTAAATATTTTTTAAATCAACGAAATAAATAAAAGTAGTGCCAAGATTGTTTACTTTTTAAATCACGACGAAAAAAACTAGGTATACGTAGGTTCGATAAAACTTACCGTCCTTCTGCACCTTTCGACTAATGTGTTATTCAGGTTAATTAGTAGATAAATTTTTTAATTGTATTAAATCGGTTCTAGGTCCAGAAGTGTGTTTGGTGTATCAACTAATGGCTGGAGGGTCGTTGGAACAACGCTTGAGAGGTAGAACAGGGCACCCCCCACTTACATGGTCACAGCGGTACAATATAGCTCATGGGGTTGCTAGGTAAGACCTACTATACCTCGTATACCTCGTTTTTTTCGTCGTGACATAAAAGGTTAACAATCTTGGCACTACTTTTATTAATTTCATTAATTTAAAAAAATATTTAGTAGTGTAAAGAAATGTATTTTAACATTAAATTATTGTTTATTCTTTAATTTTTTTTAATTTGTGTCTGTCGTATTTTTAAATCGATAATTACAATAAAAAGACACTGTAAGATTGGTTACCTTTTATGTCACGACGAAAAAAATGAGGTATAGTCATCATCAGTCGTTATAATGGGCTTGTGTCCTAAAAATGTTTTATTGATTTATTCTTTGCTTCGTTAGATGTATAACCGAAATATCTAAATATTAGTAGAAAATTCGGTCAGTAACATTATTAATTACAACTTTTAAAAACCTTATTTGACACGAAAACGCTCTAATATGTCATGGCGTCTCGGATGACGTTACGAAGTGCAAATTACTACTGAAACGTCAACGACAACAATGGCCGACACACTCCGTGACGTCACGCCTTCTGATTGCTGTTTTCGGTCACGGAACTACAATGTTTTTTTTATGATATAAATCACTAAAAATAAAATTAATCATTGAAATATTAAATTATTTATTCCATTGAAATCTAATTATAATAATAAAGCTATAAATACTACAATACAACTGATTTGTTTTTAGTGGACACAAGCCTATTGTCATCATCATCACAGTTAGTATTTGTCCCACTGCTGGGCTCAGGTCTCTTGTAACTTAAAAGTTATACGAAAATTGAAGGTCCATAGTACCCAACATGGAAAACTAAGGATTCTACCAAACTATAAGTAATAAGATGATGATGATGATGAAGTAAGAAAGAAATGATGATGAAACCTCTAATACTATTATATCTATTTATTTTATGTTTAGCTATCTGTAATATTTCAGGGGCCTCCAATATCTGCACACTATGGAAGGGACCCCATTGATTCATGGGGACATCAAACCGGCTAACATATTACTGGATCAATGCACTATGCCCAAGATAGGAGATTTTGGACTGGCGAGAAAGGGACCCTATGGAGAAGATAGAACACATTTGAAGGTTTCTAAGTATGTATCATACTAATATTATATTGTGAAAGTCTGAAAAGATGTTTGGATGTTTGAATGGTTGCTTAACTTCATCGATCACTTAGGATCGACGCAAGCCACCGTGCTATAAACGCTACAAAATTCTATGTAGGTTGTAAGTTATTTTATTTTTTTATTTTAATTTATTTCATACTAGCTGAACCGGCAAACTTCGTACTGCCTCAAAATCAATTTAGAAATAAATTAAAAAAACTGAACATTTTTTATATTTACTCAACTTTTAAACCTTCCCTGGAGTCCCACGAGTAATTTAAAACCAAAATTAACCAAATTAGTCTACCCGTTCTCGAGTTTAAGCGAGACAACGAACAGAGAACAACGAACGAATTTTTTTAGTCTTAACCAAATTTTTTTTTTATTTTTTTTTATATGTTTCCAGGGTCCATGGTACTAGACCATACCTTCCAAACGAGTACCTGAGCTCAGGGTTCCTGTCCCCAGCAGTGGACGTGTTCAGCTACGGCGTCGTCATGATAGAGATGGCAACAGCTCTGTTCGCCTTGGATAGAAAGAGACAGCCGCCGTTGTTGAGCGATCATATACATCAGTTGGCGGCGCAGGGGGTCGATTTTGGTAAGTTTTACGGTGTACATTTGACGGTAATCTATATTAATAATTTCGTGCAGAGGTACGGTAGACTCGATCGAAACCTTATACGAAAAACAAAACATAAAAAAATTATGATTTCGAGTCGACAACATATACCTATTCGCAAAATTCGGATTGTGGAGTATTTCATTAAGTTGTTATGGCACTGACAATGACAAACAAATCGCATTCGCCATCTTGGTCAGTTAATAAACGTTCCGTTTCACATACTTATAAATAAATTGATCTGTCACGAAACTTATGTGGCAGACAAAATTTCACGCGAGCGAAGCCGCGGGCATCTGCTAGTTTTAAAATAATTTCAGTTTTATTTATTGGAATTTGAGTCTTATTTTGTATAGCGATAGCGATCCGCCCTCGCTTCACTTCGGTAAATTCTTGCTGTAACTTTTTTGTTAGGCTTTATATCAAATTAAATCAATTTCAAATAGTAATATAATAATTGGCAGGTAAAATTGTTTATGAAGGTTAAGTGCCCCTAGTACTGTAATAAAAAAAAATATAACTAATGTCATTCACAATGAAGACGAATCTAATAGCACTTCTTATGTTGAAATCCATTTCTTTGATACACTCTACAGCCCAAACGGTTTAATTAATTTCAACACGTCAGCTGTCATTGGATTCATCTCCAGAATAGGAGTTGCAAAGGCAACATAAGTTTTTAATACTCGTCACTCAGTTTTTAGCAGCCGGATATTTTTCTATGAATATCTTCACCCAATTTTAAGGTATCAGATATTTAATTTTGTGTATTAATGACTTTATTATATTTCCAGCGACCCTAGAAGACCCGGCGATAGATCCATCTCTCCGCAACCCGTATCTATGTCGTACGTTCGTGTCTATGGGCGTGGAGTGCACGGCGGCCGCGCGCAGTCAGCGGCCCGCGCTGCTGCACGTGTACCGGCGACTCGACGCCATGCTGCCCAGCTCTGGCGCCCGGTGAGGGGGGGTGACGTCACACTGGGGGGGTGACGTCACACTGGGGGGGTGACGTCACACTGGGGGCGTGACGTCAAACTGGATGGATATAAACCTCGTTTTTTTCGTCGTGATATAAAAGGTAAACAATCTTACAGTGTCTATTTAATGTAATTATCGATTTAAAAATAAGACCGACACAAATTAAAAAAATTAAAGAATAAACAATAATTTAATGTTAAAATAAATTTCTGTATAGTTCTAGATATTTTTTTTAATCAATGAAATAAATATAAGTTGTGCTAAGATTGTTTACCTTTTAAATGACGACGAAAAAAACGAGGTATACCTGACGTCACACTGAGGGCGTGACGACACACAGGGTTGCCCGTGACGTCACACTTGGGGGTTATATTATTGTGGTTCAATTAATTTGAAGATGTCTCCTAAAGGGGGTATTTGTATATTCATCTATATTTACATTTATTGTTTGTTTAAAATTGCAGATTTTTTTTATGGTCAAGTTTTATCTGAATTTCTAACTATATATTCAAGCTATTATTTGTAGATATATATAATATAATGTATACTGTTAGATTTAAGTTCTTAAGCAGAAAGTGTAAAAATCCATTTATGGCATAAAAGGAAATATAAGGAATCCGCCTAGATCATAAAATGATGGCATTAGTGGCCAGTATTGGTATAAAATTACGTGTCTTTTCGTCATTGGCTTTTAAAAACCGAATTAATAGGTAAGAATGTTAATGTGTAATATTTGTTAAGGCCCGTCGACTTTTAAATGTCAATTACAATATATAGGCCTTTCAGAGGCCTTAAAATACTTAAAGTATATTTTAGTATTTAAATCCGTTTTTTAACTTGTCTTATTTTTAAAACAAAATCTTCCATTTTCAAAGCAGTTTTTGTGAATATTTTAGCATAATGCTATTTTAGGATATTATGTATTGAAGAGATGAAATCACTTAAACATCTCTGGAAAAGTATGAATAACGTGATAATATGTGATTTCCGTTACAAGGTTTACGTAAAATTGCGAGCTAAATATGACAAGTTAAAAGAACTGTACATTAATATATTACCGGACGGTACTCAAGAATTGTTTACAAGGTTTAAAACCTTGTATCATTTTTGTCTTAAAATTATTGTGTTGTGGATAAAAGAGTACTAGTCAGTAGTAACGAAAATATTCAATTATTTTTGATTAAATTTAAAAGAGGAATTTAATGGTGTTAAGGGTGCCTTTAGATACATGTTGTATAATCTATTTTGATGTATTATTGTATATCTATTGTTAATTTAATTAAGATTTTAGATGTATTTTTGTCGAATAAAACTCGCGTTTTGAGTGTGGTAACTATTATACTATTGTTTAACAGAATTTAAATGATTATTTTTATAATAAAACATTTTAGTAATAATGAGCTGTTTTATTTTATGTTAAAAGTACTTAAAGGGTCTTCGAAGTGACATGGCAATGTTGTATTATTTGTTTCGGGGAATCCCTCGACTGTATGTCATTTTTATTTGGTTTGCCCAAGTTTGCAACCATTTTCGTTTATAAATATTCTAATGGAAATTCCGCGACTTTTAGGTAAGAGGTGTCACGTGGGTGTTACGTAACTATTATACAAGAATTTTACGTAACTGTTACATAAAAATATTACGGAACTATTACACAAGAATGTTACGTAACTGTTACATAAAAATGTTACGGAACTATTACACAAGAATGTTACGTAACTGTTACATAAAAATGTTACGTGACTATTACACAAGAATGTTACGTAACTGTTACATAAAAATGTTACAGCGCGTTACATAAGTGGGAGGGACGGTCAAAATAGCGTTACGTAATACTTGAACGTTCTCCAAACTTCATAGAGCAATTCAAAATGCTAGTTAGGACCTTGAGTTTGTAAGACTAGAACAACTATTACAAAAAAATTAAGATTGGAGTGTCTGTTTGTAACATCAAAATAACAGATTTTTACTCAATGTATATTATGTAGGTATGTATACGGTACATGTACCAAAATATTTTTTACACTTTCTGTCTGTATCTATGCCTGTTCGTTCCGGCTAATCTCTGGAACGTCTGAACCGATTTTGACAGGACTTTCACGGGCAGCTGATATGATAAGGAGTAGCTTAGGCTACTCTTTTTTACTTTCATTTCGGCATAGGTTTCCCGAAGCGAAGCGAGGGCGGGTCAACAAGTTTATAAATAAAATAACTGCATACCAGTCAATCAAAATAAACATTTATTATTAATTAAATTACAACACCGACATTTTACAGACTATTGTCATTTTAGACATCACGACAGCCGTCTAGGCGAAGTTAGTTCATTTTAATATCAATACTTTATCATGATAAAAATACATCTTTCACTACACAACAATTATAATATATTTATAAAATATTTCATCGATATCTAAAAGAATAAACAATAATGATATTAATAATTTTATATTAATTTAATTTCATTGACATAAATAATTACTGTGACATTTAAATAACAGGTTTAATTACTTAATTTTTTTTTTGAGATACGTAATTTTCCAAAAAGCGTTTTTTAACACTGGGTATAAACAATTTTAAGTTAAATTAGTAAATGTTATTCAAAACAGCTATTTTACTTTATCTTGGTCATAATTTCGTCAAAAATAAAAACCTTCGAGCATTGATATATTTATTCTTTCAGTTATCAATATCAAAATACAATACGATCAGTCAATAAAATATGTTTTTCTATACCTCTAAATGCATCAAAAACAAACAATTATCAATTAATAAAACAAACATTTACTAACACGCAAGATTACTAAAACGTAGTCTCAAAATGAACATCGATTCATATTGTAAAGTAAATCACATAAATTATGTCGTTAAAATCATAAAGAAAAATTAGAGATGTTATAATAGATTAGGTTAACGTTAAAACTATGTTTAAAATTTAACCCTGACTGAAATTTTAACACGTGAATTTTAATATCGGACTAACAAAAAATCTGATCGAAACTACCGAAAAACAATAAAAAATATGTGGGTAGTTGTACAAAAACTACTTAAATTCATAAAACAAGATATTTGTGTAAACAAATCATGAAACTGAGTCATAGCGACTCCTCAGCCTTAAATAGATTAATTTTTTTTTACACATAAAAATTTATACAGGATTAAAACATTAAAACTGCGTACAGAAAAATACCCAAAGGGCATGTATGTAATTTTTATTATTATTCTATTAAGTACGATTATATTCTCACTAATCGTTTTTAATTGATTTAATTTCAATAGCACGATTTTTTGTTGGTCCGAGATATTTAAGTAATTTCTTTTTACACCTCGATAGAGAGTTAATATTAATAATGCAGTATCTGTATATTAATAGTATTTTTAATAAATATGCATAAAATATATATTATCTTTATAAGTTTGACTTATATTAAAATAGGTTAAGCTATGTAGTTTTAGTTTAAAACGCACAATACATTTATTTTCTAAGTTTGTCCAATGAATAGTGGAGTTTTTTATAGTTTATTTTTTACTCACAATTGTCTTTTTTCTATACATTACTGATGAGTTATTTTTTATACATAATTCTATTGGAAAAGAAATACCTATTAATATTAATTTATTTGATCTTAACAATATAAAAAAATCCAAATGATACAAAGTGGAATTTACTAGAAAAATGTGTCGAAATAATTTGTAAATAAAATGTAATTATTTAAAATCCATACGCAATTTACAAATAGAGACTCACTAGAAAAATACCTATAAATTTCGTTGACGTAACATTTCTACCCGCAAAAAAAACACAAAAATTCCATTCAAATAACGACAAACAAAAAACACAAGTACCCTCAACACAAAAATTTTATTTTGCGGGTAGTTACAAATTTAAAAAAACGAATAGAGATCATAAGTTACTTGACAACGATGACTGGATTTAGCATGAAATTGAGAATATGTTTAGTAGACACGACACAGTCATTGATAATAGTTCTGAAAAACTCCGATAGTTTTGAAACAGATGGCGCTTGTGAGCTAATAGATCCTTTACCAATTTTACATTCTAAGCAGTTAATCTCATAGCCTTTTATACTTAAATCGGTGGTACCAATATTATAAATGCCGGGTTCGTTGGTAAGGATGCCTCTAAACCGAATTTTATCGTCAGAGCGAAGCAAACGCGTGTAATTTGCAAAGAAATTGTCGAAAATAAGGGTGATATCCGCGTGGCGCTTGAGTAAACCACCGCTTGTTTCCATTGTGAGTTTTATCTCGTATGTGTATCTGTGGAATTAAAATGTTTCCATTGTATATTGGCAAAGATTCGGCAGAAACAAAAACCCTATTGTTATAAGGATTATAGGTGAAAATGACTTAGACGATGCCATTATACCACCTCAATTATGTTAAAATTCGTCAAGTCGTTTGGGCTGGACAGTGAGATACAGAAATGGACATATACATATACCTCGTTTTTTTCGTCGTGATTTAAAAACAATCTTGGCACTACTTTTATTCATTTCATTAACTTAAAAAAATATTTAGAAGTATACAGAAATTTATTTTAACATTAAATGATTGTTTATACTTTATTTTTTTTTTATTTGTGTCTGTCTTATTTTTAAATCGATAATTACACAAAAAGACACTGTAAGATTGTTTACCTTTTAAATCAAGACGAAATAAAACGAGGTATACATACATACATACAAAAAAATACCCCCCTTCCGGAAGTGCTGGCACTATCAAGTAAAAAGAAATAAATAGAATTCCTTTTTTAAATTGAAAAAAAATCTACAAAAATAAATAATACTTACTCATTCAAATTGTTCAAGTGACAACTCTTCCCACTATGCCTGGCGACATTGCTAACAAACTCGCACTCATCCGAATTCCGACTTTCAGTCCTTCCACATAAGGTCGAGTATTCCTCGCCGTAGTAGCACTTAAAGTACTCCCTTAAAAAACCAGGCAACCATAGCGAAAAGTCATTCCATCTATTCGCAACACTTTTTAATTTAACCTCTTTGATATAACCCTCCCAATTTACGTTGGCACCTTCCAGTACTGAACATTTTATTTGCGTGGCAGCCATATTGTTTTCTATCCAAGAAGGCGTATTGCAGTGGTTGTAATAATCCTCCCAAGAAATATGGTAGTTATTCACTTCGTAGTCTGATATAAATTCGTTCTTTAACAGGTTTTTAAGGGATGATTTTTCCTCCCCTATTAATTCTACTAAGCTGTTCGGTAGCCCGTCATCTTGCACTGTCACTACGAATTGGTTGCCGAAGTAAAGTAATGTTATGAAGCCAATAGCTAGCTGGAAAGGAAAAAATATTATTTTTACATAAGACTGAGATTACGTATTAAATATAATGCAATCGAGTTTATACAATTATGTCTTTAATATTAATTGTAAATAAATTCGTTAGATAACATTAAAATGGAATAACATGCGTGAAAAAAAAACAGGCAAGAACAGACCAGGAACAGATTTTTAAATTCATAAATCAAATTTATTTATTTCTCTCTGGGAATAGAACCCAGGGCCTTATGAGCCGGACTATACTATACTATAGTCGAAAATAGTCGAAAATATAGTGTTAAATATGTGTGTAAAATCTCACCTGAAATGGCGTAACGAACTTCTTAGTAGCCTCCGATTTGGCCAACACACAGGTCACACCCAACCCGACGCCAAATCCCGTTACAATAATCGCAGTATAGAACAGTCTAGATAGCGTTATATGTTGCAAGAATGCGAAGATAGGAAGAGTAACCGTCACAACACCTATTAACGGCAAGAAAAGATACATGCAAACCAACGCTAATGTCCCACGAATTAAACCATACGTTGTACACCCATGAGAACAAGTTATGAACATCTGTAACCAACTTAACGTGACGCAATGTGGGAGGGTGTACTTGAAGAAACCTTGCCAGTTATGTCTCCGAGCCATCAGAACTAAGATCACAGGAATCAAAAGCGAGAAGAACACGCGAGCGTTCAGACAAAACTCGATGCTATTGCCTAGAATATAAGACGGATAATTCGATATGTGCAGATCGAGGAACCTCCAACCTTGGTGTACTACCGTGTCTTTCTCGTACGGGTATTTCGCTAGGACATTTATGCCGAAGGAAACTAACGCTAGGACATCGGGGTAAGGATTGCCATTTGTCCCAAAAGACAATAGTGTAAGAAACATTAAACAGAAAGAAAGAACGCAGAATTCCGAAAAGGGTACCCACTGAGTCGCTATAAAAGGGTACAGAAACAAATTCACGAACAACGCGAGGAAAAACTGTATAAACGGCCCCAAATTGTTCCTAACGAATAAATTCTCCGACTCGTCCGGTTGAAGGTTTCCATCGCTATATCTCAAGAAGAGCCCCGACCATTTCCTGAAGTCTATAAACTGCCTTTTTACTAGAAGCATTTTGAAGGTGCATATCACCATGACTATTATGCTAACGTAATAGAGTACTAATGGCACTAAATGGTAAAGGCTTTCTGTACTGACAGATAAGTAAGCGATTAAGAGGAGAGATAGTTCAATATTTGATAGTCGGAAGGAAAATGACCCGAAACAATATAGTAGTTTTAGGTATAGGACTTGGAGGAATACTATAGGATGTAGGAAGGCTTGTTGGAGGATAGGGATATGGTCTAAGGCCTTAATACTGGGGTCGGTTAGGGTTAGCTCGTGACTGACTAGAGGGAGTTCGCCCTGACAATAATCTACTGCGGCGGAAACTAAATTGTCCACTGTTAAGTTACGAATTTCTTCATTCGATTCGCATCTTTGAGGGTATTCTGGAAACAAAATTAGATTATAAACTTATTTGCATTCATGCAGTTTAAAGTATAGAATGCCTATCATATATCTCAGGTAGTTTTCACAATTGCTTTTGTCACTGAAATCCAGGAATCGTAATGTAATTTCAAACCTATATAACGTACGTACGAAAACGTAAGAACAATCTCACAGAAAACTGTATTTAAATTAGTAAATTAGCAATTTGAAGGAATACAGATTAAAAAAACCTTTAAATAGAAAACTCCTAAATTTGAATATTTATTTCGTTCAATAAAACCTCTCAACCTTAACTCATGATCAGATGAGATACAATGAGATATGATGAGATAAGACAAGATAAAGAGACTTTCACTCACCATCGTCGCCAATATGAGCCGTCCGAACCGTACCGTTTCCGTGTACATGGTCCCCCGCTTGTAGAGACGGTTCCAACGCTTGTTCGCCGTCCAATGCTCGCGCTTCATCTGAATTTATCACCCATACACATACAAGCGGAGTGATGGACATCGATACAACTTGAATTTTCATAACGCTCATAAAAATTACGGAGAAAGGTTGACAGCTTATTAGTTTGAACGTTTGTCTCTCCAACTAAAGTTCCTGAGATCGAACCCGGCACGCATGTTTATTATCAAAAAGTTATGAGCGTATTAGAAACTAATTATCACTTGCATTGGTGAAGGAAAATATCGCGAGAAAATCTGCACACCTGAGAGTTCTTCATAAATTTTTCAAAGGTGTATGAAGTCTGCCAAACCGGAATAGGCCAGCGTGGTGGACTATGGCCTGTACCCCTCACACTGTGAGAGGAGACCTGAGCTAAGCAGTGGGACAGTTAAGGGTTGTGTTGATAATGATGATGATGATGTGTATCGAAGTCTCTCACCTGGTGACTCGTCATCCAAAGCGTCATCATCAGGGGCCTTCTTGAGGGTAGTCGCACATATCTCGCGGATACGCCGCTCCAGTTGAGCGGTCGTTATATACTGTTCCCCGTTTGAAAGACTAGAAAAAATACTCATGTAATAATACAGCTAGTTTTGTATAAGCGGGGAGTTCTTTCCGATTTCTTCTCTATACTAAAACACCTTTACGGACTAGAGTAAATTAAAAAAAATACGTGCTTAAGTGATACCTACATGAAAAAATTATTTTTGAATTTTGAATATAAATTTTATATCCCTATATATTATGCTTATATATAAAAAGATAGCGGATGTGTTTCTTATTAAACCAAAGCGGCTGGACCGATTTTAATAAAAAATATTTTGGTGTCAGTAATTTAGTATAACTAACAGTATTGGTAATAGTAAACAAATCGTCTTTATATGGTTTAAGACCATGTTTGAACACAGTAGGTGGAGCTCTTGTAAGATACTTTAAAAGACTAACTAAATATCGGAGTTATTGAAACGCCGTCATAGCAAAGGATGTGTAATTTGACGAGAATTTCCTAAAGATAAATCATTGTAGAAATTATTACCGACAAGCCATAACACAATATGAGACTAAGTAGCTGTATAAAGAGGCTTGGATCGATTATTTTAACAGCTGTTTTTACGCCTACTTTCATAAAGCATGTTTGTTATTGCACATTTTATTAACATCCATGTCAGTGGGCCGCCCAATTGTTAATTTGTTTTTTTTTTTATTCATTTACTTTGTCGTCGAGCGACCACATCGCAGTATCGTCCCGTAAAGGAAACACGCAAACATACAATCACATATGACATAATAAAAAAACAGAGTAATCAATGTCATCCAAGTCCTGATACAGCCATTCTGCACAGCACCATGCCTCCTCCGACAAAGGACAGGCCAAGATGCTGTTCAGCATGCCTATAATGCTTGGAGGTTAGTATTGTTTGTATGTCTGTCCGTCTGTCTGTCTGTCTGTGTGTCTGTGTGTGTGTGATCTTACCTAGCAAACAGATCTCTAGCAGCCTTCCTAGCAACAGTTTCTTGCCGACTAGCAGCGAGACACGACTTTGCCCGCACTATTGCTGCGCTGTCCTCGTCTATCACACCACTGCGTATGCACCTGAAAGAGATAGATATAGTTTTGTTATTACGTCACTTATTAAGTTAAAATTGTGCCTTATTTATTATCACATAGAAAACAATCCTCTTTGCTTAACATTATGCTAATTTTCACTAAGAGCCTAACTTCTGAAAGACACCGTTTTAGTGACAATTAACTATTTAGTACATAGTTTCGTTGACTTCTGGTATTCCATTAGATTTTTATATATGAAAAAGAAAAGGACCGTGGATTGATCCTTGACGAATTCCTGTATAGAAATATTACGTATATAATAAACAACACACCTATTTGAATAGAGTCAACCAAAGATTTTAGCACATATCGTGAGGACCTGTACTATAAAATAATATTATAATAACACGTACGACATACAATATATAACAACGAAAAAATAAGTTTAAAATCAACATTGAGTCAACTGTTATGTTTCAACTGCAACAAAATCTTCCAACGAATGTAGCATGAAAAGCTATAAATAACGTTTTAATAAAAGCTAGCTAGATAAAATAGATTCATAGGTTTATGGCTTTATTAAATCATAACGTGTATTGAAGTACTAAAGCTTGTTTGGAATTTCAATATCAGTAATATTATATTGATTTTGTTTACAAGTGTACTAGGAAGGTATTCAATTGGACATGATATAATATTAGAAGGGTCTTGTGTATAGGTATGTGAACGAATCTCACTTTTACTTCACAAACCTGTGCTAAACTAATAAATAACAAATGAATATCGAGGGTAACCTACAAGGAAACCAAGTAAATTCAGGCAAATAACTTAAAGATAACAACTATAAAATCTCTGCTAATTTTTAAGTACCTAGCATCATTGGATTCAGCACTGACAAAAAGAGACACTCTCTACAAGACCGTGGTATACGAAAAGCCGATGATTTTCAGGACGAACAAACATAATATATACACAAAATTTCACCAGAAACCAACAAAAAAAAACATTCCTGTAACACTAATACCAAAGCAAACCCGATCAAATTACAACTTTACAAACGCAAAAAAAGCACAAAAACTCTCACGCAGATTTCTGGAGTTCAATCCTCACTTTATCCCACTTTTTCCTCCAAATAGCGAAATCCTGAACGTCCATCGTACAGCCTAATCCACGTCGAATCGCGTCAACAATCCCCAACACAATAGTCGTTACACACTATATAATGTTTTTGTTTACTTTCACCAAGAATGCCAATAATGCAACTTACCTCATATCATCTGGAAGTATGCCTGTGAAATAATTCCTATTGTTCGCTAAATAAACAACTATTTCCTCTCCTATATGACAATCGTTGACGTAACTCGAATGCGTCAATCGTGATCGATGATTTTTAATATGCTAAAATTTTCAGTAGACCTTCTTGGATTGATTGCAATAAATAAATTGCATTTTGTTTTTTTAACACATTTAATTTTTATTTCATGAAAAATAAGTAACAAGAAACAAATTAATTAAATAAATATTAACGCTAATTTGAAATTTTTTTTTTTTTTTCTACTTTTTACAAGTTATATCAATAACCCCATCTTATGGTAAGTGGTGACGCGGTAAACACACTACCTTAGAAGAAGCTTATTCACTCTTACCCGAAAAACCCCTACATTTAAATCGAACGGGAATAACATTACCGATAGAGGCAATTTATTTTAGTCTTTCACAGTACATATAAGACAACCCAAAGAAAATTATACCAAAAGTAAGTCTACGACGGCGGATCCAGGCCGTACGCTAGAACGTTCGATAGTAGAAAAGAAATGGGAAATTAAATTATGTATGAAATACGAAATAAAATTACCACCTATTAAAATTAAAATAATTCTAAGTGTCCCTTAGTTACTAATGATTGACATGTACTTTCGCAACTAAAATAGTTCTCAACTTCCCTAAATTCTTTTGGCTTCTGCGCACGCTTATTTTAAATCCTCAGAAGCAAAAGGTTAATTATTAATACAAAAAATAATAAATACATTAAATAATAATAATAATATACCTTCTCAACATTCTTCTAGCTTCCGGGTGCGCTTGTTCTGTCGCACAGATCAACCACTCCAAAGCTTGTTTGAAATTCGATATTTTATCGGCTTCAAGTTCTGAAAAACAAAAGTACAATAAATATGAAAGAAAATAAATATGTTGATCTTTTAATAGGTTAAATTACTAATTCTCAAAGTAGTCCAAATGGACCCGGGGACCCACATGAGACTCGAAGTGGGACATACGAAAATGCAAGCCGAACATTTGTATTTGCGGGTCCAAAAAGATAGTATAGAACTAAAATGTTGGCTTGACTTCACCTACCAATGTTATAAGAAGCTCAGTGATTATTACTTGGAGATTATTACTTGTTTTTATATCCATCGGTTATTTCAACTATAGCAGTGATAGCCTAGTGGTTTGAACATTGGTCTCTCGAACAGGAGATCCTGGGTTCAAACCCCACGGCACGCACCTCGAATTTAAAAAGTAATGTGCGTATTAGATACTAATTATCACTTGCTACAGTGAAGGAAAACATCGTGAGGAAACCTGCACACCTGAGAGTTCTCCATAAAAAAAAGTTCTCAAAAGGTGTGTGAAGTCTGCCAATCCGCACTAGGCCAGCATGGTGGACTATGGCCTGTACCCCTCACATAGTGAGAGGAGACCCGAGCCCAGCAGTGGGACAGTTATGGGTTGTAATGATGATGATGATGATGATATGATTTCAACTACATACCACATTTTTCCTCTAAAAGCTGCTTGGCAAGGACCACTTGGGATTCAGCACAACCATCCTCGGCCAATTGGTTCCGGAGTCTTCTAAGAGAACCTTGTGGCCCATCTGGAGCAAGATACAAATAAAAAAGCATGATTTGAACAATAAAACTTGTAATACATAGATTAAGTTAATAAGTATACATGATAGCCTAGCTAAAAATAAATCCACGGACTCAATTATTAAGCCACCTTACATTTTTCTATGACTAATTTTGTTTAAAAAACATTACCCTCTTACAAGTGCAGTAAGGTAATAATCAGTTCATCTAGTGGTATACATATAAGCAAGGTTGTGGGTTATGGTTTGGTTTACTATTAAATTTCATTATATTAAAATGTTAAATTTTATATTAGCTCACTGTGCAAGGGGCATTTCAGTTTTTAATTATTTTTTAATAATTTCTGCTATTATATAAAATTTTTTTTTCTTTAATTAAGAGAGGCTGGA
>LGAG01028532.1:16978-39775 GCA_001278395.1 Lerema accius
ATGATGATGATGATGATGTGATTTCAACTACATACCACATTTTTCCTCTAAAAGCTGCTTGGCAAGGACCACTTGGGATTCAGCACAGCCATCCTCGGCCAATTGGTTCCGGAGTCTTCTGAGAGAACCTTGTGGCCCATCTGGAGCAAGATACAAATAAAAAAGCATGATTTGAACAATAAAAACTTGTAGGTATACCTCGTTTTTTTCGTCGTTATTTAAAATGTAAACAATCTTAGCACTGCTTTTATTTATTTCATTAATTTTAAGAAATATTTAGAAGTATACAGAAATTTATTTTAACATTAAATTACTGTTTATTCTTGCATTTTTTTTAATTTGTGTCTGTCTTATTTTTAAATTGATAATTACAATAAAAAGACACTGTAAGATTGTTTACTTTTTACCACCTTTTTAAACCAGGTATAATAATATAGATTAAGTAAATAATACATGATAGCCTAACTAAAAATAAATCCACAGACTCAATTATTAAGCCACCCTACATTTTTCAATGACTAATTTTGTTTAAAAAACATTACCCTCTTATGAGTGCAATCAGGTAATAATCAGTTCATCTAGTGGTCAAATGTTTGGATTTGATATAAGCAAGGTTGTGGGTTGTGGTTTGGTTTACTATTAAATTTCATTATATTAAAATGTTAAATTTTAAATTAGCTCACTGTGCAAGGGGCATTTCAGTTTTTACTTATTATTTTTAATAACTTCTGCTATTACATAAAAAAATTTTTTCCTTTAATTAACAGAGGCTGGTTCGCAATTATTTTAATCACAATTTTTTTAAAGATCTGTACCAAAGATGATAATATTCATAAGTAAAAAGATAGATATAAGTTGATATGTCAAGCGATAACTTGTTAAATTGGATTTGAATGTTACTTAACAATGCATTTTGAGCTACCTCTATATATTGATAAAAAATTATTTCTAATATTACCTTAAAGTTTAAATAGTAAAGTCACTATAATACTTATCAAATATCAGAAAATGTACTATTTAGCTTCAGTAATTTGTCATTTATTTACTACCCTACCAGTTTTTCCATTAATGTAATTTTGGCTATGGATAAAAAACAATAGGTTAAGTAAGTATGTATTTCAATCACTATTTTTACTACACCTTGTTGAGGTATTAGCAACAGACATTTTTCAAACAAAAAAATATTATATTAGCACCTACCTATTTGAAAAATATTGCTAAATACTACATCTTGGTACTGTTTTAATCATGAAGCACTTTTGTGGTTAGGTATACATAACTTCAATATCAACAATACCATTATAGAATAGAAAAGATTAAAAAGAATAAATGTGAATTATGATAATACCTTGGCCCTATCTAATTAAGGTATATAGGATAATAGAATTGGTAAAATGATTTTTGATATAACAATAAAATCTATTATGTATATAAATAATGGGAGTAGGTATGTATGTTAAAAAAATAGAACAAATTAATGAATAACACTTTATTTGTACTTACCATGGAGATTCCAACGTTTTCTTCCTACAGGCATCACTGGCAATTTTTAAATCATTCACGCTCACTGTAAAGAACTTGAAGGAAATAAATTAGATGCAAAAATTAATTAATGTTTAAATCCGACAATTTGCTTACAATTTTTATGATAAAATGACAGGTTGACAACTATTTGTCAACAGAACAGATGTTTGTTTCATTCATACATTTTGACGTTCTATTTCGCTAATAAAACTTTTTGCAGTGCGAAATTTCAAGAGTATCTATTTAAACAAAATGTTGTATTTCAAATATTTGTAATTGTTTATAAATTTCTTCTCCTTATCTCTAAATAATTTTCAGATATTCCGTTATATTACAAGACGTACTCAATGAGTTCAATCAAATCAAATCAACGTAATCATACAGTTTGACTACTTCCTACGCTTTACGCCTACGTAAATAAAAGATGTTTCCTTTCTAAAGTTTCTAATTTAAAATAGTTTTTGGTTGTTTCGTTTTTTTGGAGTCAATGGAGTCATTAAATCTCTGTGTGAGATGGTTTTATAAATAAACCTCAAACTCAAATCTAAAATGAAAGAGGATGTGCTCAAGTTGAGTTAAGAGTTTTCATTCGATAAAGTGTTGCTTAAAAATATTATAATTTATTCTCAATTTTAGAATTTATTATACACAATCATCATTAAACTTTAAAAGAAATTGAAAATTAACCTGTAAGTAGATAGATATATTTATTTTGTTTAATCGTAATGGCTCTAAGTTTTTAAATAACCTTTGCCATAATGGTTGAAGTTTTTACTTATTTGACAAGACAAATGTCATGAGTGAAGCTGTCACGGTTGTAATTCAGTGTCAAACTGTCAATTCAATTGTCCATTTTATCTCATTCTTTGTTGTTGCCGTCGTCGGTTTGGTTGGTTGGTAATTTATTATTTGGCTCAGTTTGGCTGGCTGCCCTGGGATCTGGGGTCGCGGGCGGAGGTACAGAAGTCGGGGGTGAGGAAGTGAGGGTGTGAGTGCATAAAATCAATACGCTTAGTGCATCACTAGGAAAGGCGTTTCTATAATCCAGCAATGTTAAGTTAGACTTTGTAATCATGTTAACTCCGGTTTTTAAGTTATCGCAAGATGAAAACCACGTGTTTATTACTGTACACGCTCCGTATACAAACATTGGTGACACGGAGATCGATGTCGATGGAGAAAATTTTATATTCGTATCAAGTCCGTACTTCCTTCGATTGCGCTTGCCCGGTCGAATCGTCGAGAATGATCGATCGAAGGGATCCTACGTGTGCGATTCCGGTGATTTCAATTTAACATTCGACAAAGAATCTCCAGGTGAGGTCTTTGAGAATTTAGACATGATAACAAGTTTACTCGCGCCGCGAAATATTCCCGATGTGAATCCTACTTTAGTGGAGACGTTGGAGGCAAACGGGATATCCCTTGAGCCAAATGATGAAGACGATGAATTTGAAGATGATGATGAAGATGAGGATGAGGATAGTCCCTTCGACAGGTTCACATATGGCTTTGCTAGTAAAGTATCATCAGATTTCTGCGATATTGGCAAGGAGTTTAAGCAGATATTTGAGCTACGTGCTCCTGAACGGGTAGCTGTTTCAGAACGTCACAATCTTCGCATCCCGTACGAAAATCGCAAGTTCTCCTCTGATCATTACTTAGCTGATTTCTATGATCATGAGCTACTGCAGCCTTACCAGTCTCGTGTAGCACCGTGGGATGCACCTGATTTTAATGTTGGAGACTTCACTGAGGATGAAATTGGAATACTTAAGGAGTTGCCGAACAAGCACTACTTATTGACTAAAAAGGAACATCGTGAAGTTTTCCTTAGCCTTGTTGATATACTCTTTGGGTATTGCTATGATAAACGTACTACCTTGGATGACAGCTCAGTAGAATCCAGTTGGACGATCAACAAGCTCTCTTCAACCCTCACCTGGTTTTGCACCTTCAATGATATGAAGGAAGTCTTGATTGCATCTTATAGACGAGCATTATGTTTCCCGATATTCAGAAACTTTGAGCTTTGCAACAAAGTCAAAGCCGACTTAACCACTTTGCTGCACAAAGGAAAGAAGTTTACTATCAAGTGCATGATTCAAATTTACAACTTATTTAATTTGAGTCATGATGCTCGATACATTCTCAATCAGCTTTATATCAAGGATTATCTGATATTCCTTCAGCAATGCAAGGAGGAGGACCTACATGATTTGGTGAAGAATATTGCTGAGATAGAAATAAAAAAAAGTGACCTTGGTTTGGAACTTAATGAACTCGAGGAAGCTGCTTCCCTGGTTGAGATGGAACAAGCTGAAATTGTGGCAAATGAAATGGCTTTGAAAATGGCCGATCTATCCTTGATTCCTGGCCTGAAGCAACATGTAGAGGAGGATGATGATGATGAATGGATTACGTCATCATCGGTGTCATCGGATTCAAGCAGTGATGACTCGTCATCTGACTCCTCTTCGGATGAACTTGACTCGGATGATGATCCATCCTGACGGTACTTTTCCTAGGAAATGTCTGGGCAAGGCTTGTAAGTGACAGGACACTTTGATTTCATTTGAATTGTGTAAATGTTGGCTCAAGATATGGTGTTCGACAATGTAAGTTTTGTGAAGCAATGTCTATTGATGGGGTATATTATTACTATAAAATACTTTTACTAATGACTAAAATAAATGTATTTACTTCTTATCAATGTATAAGCCATTAATACGTAGATGTGATGGATAATAATTTTATTCACCATGAATTACTCAATGATGACTATTGCTATAATACTGCTTGCTCTTATGGTATGGAATTAATGTTGAACACCATTCTTAGCTTATGACAGTTTAAAGTGAAAATGGTATGACAAGCCTTTGCCAATAGTTGAGTTGTATGAGGAAGTCTTTAGATGGAAGTTTTACGGAAGGATGGTGCTCAAGATGGATAGTTTGCTAAGTAATTTTAAAGGGGCCATTTAGTGTTGTGTACACTTAATGGCCCCAAAGATAAAATTGAACTGACCCAGTACTCAGATATAGATGTGATTCTCATAACATAATCTTATTATCAGGTTATTATTGTCACCTTATTGGTATTCTTGTAGTTATTACTAATATGGTTCTGTGTAGCATGTTACTATAATGGGAATGTTGTATGGTAAATCCTTTGTTTGCATTTACAAAGCTTTAAGTCACCGATATTAACTATAGCTATTTTAAATTGTCTTCTAAGTGTCGTAGGTACTTAGGATTTAATGTTTCAGTGTCTCATTACATTGTGATTTAATATTGATGTCTGATTACATAGTTAAATGTTCCTTACGATTTGATATAAGATTCTATTATATTACTTGCCTAACTAATGTAGGCAAATCTTTATATACTTTATCTATTCACTTATTACTATAATATTGTTTAGATGTTAAACACATATTCAATTTATGAAATGCTTTTCAATTGTAGTTGATGTATTTTGGACTGTATTTAATGGACCTATACTATGTATCTCTCGATAATAAATGGTAGATGAATAAAATAAAAATATAACTGTATTCAGTGTATTACAATATTTTAATAATATTTAAGAGTAGATGAACTAACTTGTAGCAATTTAATAACAATCTTGGTGTATTCAAATTTGTCATTATCTACTTCATGTTTACTCGTAAAATATGGCAACAAATATACTTATCTTTTATCTATATGTAGCAAGAATAAATCTTTTTTTTACACAATTACCCAATCCTTTATTATACTGGATGCTCGTTTTTTAGATGTTAATTAAAAAAAATGCTTCCTGCGAATAATTTTAAATTATGATAAGTATGTATTATAAACATTAAATAACTGTAATCACTCATGCACAGATAGCTAAGCAAATTATGTTGAGATTTAACACAGAGATAGTTTTAAACCTTGGGAAGGACATGGGATAAATATTAAAATTCTCTAACTTTTTCTGGGTAACGCCTGAACTATTTGAATAGCAAGGTTTTACTGAAATGAAGTTAAGGGTGGTTGTATTTAGTATTACACAAATAGAATTCATTATTTATTTATAAACACAAATTAAATAGGGTTATCACTAAAGTAAGGAACATGGATGTTTTGATAACAACTGCATCATCGGTTTGAGCGTTCGGGTCTGGGTTGTAATCAAAGTCTATCGTTCTGCTTCTAACGATTTCCTTGTACACCAGTGCAGATTTTCTTGGAGTCCTTGTTCTATCAGGATTCTCCATATCAACTTCATAGAGACCGAATCTCATTCTGAAATAAATTGAAGACGAAAATAAATAAATATAGAGTTTATACAAATATCCCGAGCTCTGGGATTCCTTGCGTCATGGGCACACATGGAGAACAGAAATTGTCCATGGGACCAATAACATAGGAAACCATAGAGGTATAAGAGTGTGGCTTCAATCAAAGGTCCCCTATTAACTAACTACTCATAACTAAGGTGGCCTAGAACATAATCCACTACGCTGCTGTTTTGATTGGCGAAGCTGTTAGAAGCCAACACAAGTGTCAAAAGTTCTTATACATCTAACGACGAAAACCGGGATAGACGGCTTAACGTGTCCAAGAGCTCAAGAAATTTTGCACCACCCATAGACATTGCAACTGCGCCTGCAGTTGCTTAAGTTCTATTATCTATAAGGATCGATAAAATCCGCTGGGCTATGAGCGCTTCGATTATGGGCTACCATAGTGTAGTATGATAAATTAAAGAAAAATGTGAGCTCAAGGATTTTTTCCCCTAGTGGCCACCCATCCATATTGCGACTGCGCCCGCTGTTGCTTAAGTTCTATTATCTATAAGGATCGATAAAATCCGCCGGGCTATGAGCGCTTCGATTATGGGCTACTATAGTGTAGTATGATAATTTTTAGGTATTACGTTATCATTTGTTGAAAACTTACGTATATCCAAAAGCCCATTCGAAGTTGTCCATAAGGCTCCACGCGCAATATCCCTTAATGTTTACTCCGTCATCCAAGGCATCCAATACAGCTGTGAGGTAATTCCTATAATACCTAACTCTGCTATCATCATTCAAGCCCGTTTGAGTTGATACACCATTTTCAGTTATGTATATAGTTGGGTTATAGGTATCTTTTAAATAGACTAACAATTTGTGTAGGCCTGGACCGTATTCCTGGAAATATTTACAGTTATGATGAGTTCATTATGAAATAAAATGACACAAGTGAAGTTTATTTGTAAGAAAAAACAGAATACGCTACTACTGAATTAAGAATAGACCGTGCAGCAGTAGCGTACTTACAACATCTGAGGCCCGTAGCAAATTGATCAGATAAGGCCCCCAGTAAAAACAGACATCTCATAAATATTTTGTTTCAAAAGTAAGACGGTTTAGCAAAAACAGCTCACGTCCAAAGACTGTGGGCTTGGGGGGCCCATTGAAACCGGGAGCCCATGGTATTTTGCCACTCCTGTCATCCGATAACTACGCCACTGCCGTGCAGTGATCGAAAGTGCAAATTCAGTTAGTGGATTAACTATTCATTTCTCTAGCTTACCCGTATCCAAGGACTCTGACTGGTAGGCCAAGATGGGTCTTTGTAAGTACCAATGAAGCTGTCATCGCTGAATGAGGGTACTTGGAAACTACCGATCAAGGATTCGTTTCTGTACACGATATCAGTGGTGTAGTGGTTTAAGGCCAGGAAATGTGCTGAACCTCTGATATAGTCTATTTCTTCAGGTGTGAACTGTGGTAGTCTGGAAGAGTTTAAACCTTGTTCTGCGCTTGCTGCAGCCACTCTGTCTATTAGACGTTGAGGGTAGTTGCCATTCTTAGAATATATAGGGTCTGCGTATTGGCCGAGCTGAAATTATGTTGGGTTTAGTGAATAGCAGGATATTAGGGATATGTTTAAGGTTCTTCTATTTATCCTCTTTATACAAATCTACCTAATATCCATGATAATGGTGATAAGGGATAACCTTGAAAATTATTGCTATCGAAGTCCAGGACCATACACTTCATAGCATTGAAGCACAATTTGTACCTAAGTTATAGGTATATTTAGTAGATAATAAAAAAGGTAGGCTGGTACGTAATCTTTATCTACATTAAAAATATGTAGGTTTCACGTGTAAGCTTTACCTTAGTAAGAAAAGACTTTTTGTTTATTATGAGATTATCAAATATTCCTGATAGTCGTAATGTTATTTAAGATATAATTTATGACTGGCATTTTATCGCGATTGATAGATTTTATCATGACAAAAGTTTATGACAAAAACAATTGTAATAATGTTTTAATCAGTTAAATAGACCATCATTGCGGGAGGTATAAAACGCGATAAGTAATCTATATTGTTAATTGCTTAATAATATTTTTCTATAAAGTACCTATGACGTTTAGAATTTTCTATACTTACATGCATAGCTATATAGTCTTGTACAGCCTCTGTATCGTCAATTGAATCAGTGCTCGGAATGGGCCAGTCCATACTTATAACTATGGCTAATTCTCCATTTTGCGTGGCTCTGAAAGAATCCTCATAAATATGATATGCTCTCGCATGAGCCAAGAGAATATTCCTTCCGCATTCATAAAAGCCAATTCCCGGAGAAAGTACTCTAGGCGCATGGCTCCCATAGGCATATCCCATAGCGCAATGTACGTACGGTTCGTTTATAGTCATCCAATGCTTTACCCTGTCACCGAAATGTTGATACAGGACTCTTGCATAATCGCCAAACCAATCGACTATATCTGATGTCAACCAACCACCTTGTTCGTTTAAATTCTGCGGCAATTCCCAATGATACATCGTGACAAATGGCGTGATATCATTCTCTAACAGCAAGTTAATAAGTTTGTTGTAATATTCAATTCCAGAAGGATTTATATAATCTGCTCGACCGTATGGAAGAATTCTTGGCCAAGATATGGAGAACCTGTAAATCTTTACCCCAAGTTCTTTGAGCATTTCGATGTCTCTTTCGTAGAAATAGTAAGAGTTCGCAGCGATGTCTCCATTTGATTTGTCAGAGATATGATCAGGATTTGTTCGAACCAGGTGGTCCCACATTGACCAGCCTTTTCCTGTAACAGTTGAGAAATCATCTAAAATAGGATTATGCCTACTACTAAATTACTGACCATGACTCTTAAATGGTTTATCATGTGTGACTATATCTATTTTTTAAGTCACAGTGCTTCAAAGTTTCGATAAACATTCCAAGAGGTAGGTATACATCTAAGGAAGTTACACAGTCGATTATTTTTTCTACCAAACTCCTATGGGTATTATAAAAAAATTACAGTATCGTATCATATAAAATTAAAAATTTTAGAAACGTCTAGTCCTTATCGGACGACAGGTATCGTTAAACACTTTCTTTTTGGACATCTTGTATTATACCTACTCACTCTATTAAATCATCAGTGGATGTTTAACTTACCATCATGGTTCCAAGCCCCTTCGATCTGATACGAAGCAGTAGCCACGCCAAATTTGAAGTCTTCAGGGAATGTTCGCTGAGTTTGTCTCTTATTTGTAAGAGCCATGTTGACCACTGTTAGGGAACTAAATAACGCATAATTTTAATTAAAATAACTACTACTATAATATTATAGTAAGTAGTAGGTACTTCTTTGTAGCTGTGATAGCCTAGTGGTTTGAAAGTTGGTCTCCTGAACGGGAGTTCCTGGGTTCAAACCCCACGGCATACACCTCTAATTTGAAGTCATTCGCCTATTAGATACCTACTAAATATCACTTGCTACGGTGAAGGAAAACATCGTGAGGAAACCTGCACGCCCAAGTTCTCCATAAAGTTATCAAAGGTGCGTAAAGTTTGCTAAGTAAGTAAGAGTACTTCTTTCTAGCGCAATAGTTTAAAAACAGCAACACTTACCATGCCAATAAAATTCCTACTTTCATTAAAAGCGACATTATTTCAAATCAATCCATACAATACTGATTGTGATCAGCGTGTAAATCTTATATATTACAATTACCTATATCTTATCATTCATCTTTAATAACATCAATTACTACGAAATATATTTTATTTCGCATTCGCAAATTCGCAAATTGTACGTAATTTGTTGAGTCAATTGTTATCGGATCGTCAGAGGCTGTGTTTTCGTGTGTAAGAACGATTTTCGAATAAAACAGCGCTATACAAAAGGAGGGACAGATTAACCTTATAGTTATGTCCTAATAGTTACTCACCTGATTTTCTTTTTAAATTCCCAAAACAAATACGGGGATCGATATTACTAGTGTTTTTATAGCTAATGTTTGAGATGGTTCATAACCATAATAAATGTTATTTATACAACTCTCAATTTGTCAAAATTTATTTTATAGAATATATTGGTGGTCTAAAAAGATAGTAAATAATAAACCACAAAATGATAAACTTAAATATTTTATTCTTAGAATATACAAACCACTATGCATACAAATATAATTATACATTGAGTGTTCTCCCTATATCCAATAAACAAAATGTTTCATTTTGTTTTTTTTTTGAGGCAAAACAACAAATAGAAACATTCGAAAATCAAATTCTACATTTTATCTATTTGTTTTGATTAAACAAAATATTAAAAGCGAAAGGGAATGATATCAGTTAAGGCCATATAAATAGCTAGATTTATTTCACATAATGCCATAAATCTGAAAATTATTTAAAAAAAGCAAAATACCAAAATTGCAAAAGTTCCCTACCATTTAAGATATAATTATAAGCTTTTGATAAATATAATTATGAGCAAGTAATTAAAAAAATTTATAAATATAAATATTTTTAACACATATTTTTTCTTAAAGAAGAGCCATAATTTTTAATGTTTGTTCTATGTTTTCCTTTAATATTAAATTGGGAGACTTTAGGTCCAGAGTTTAGTTCGCTTTCTGGAAATATTCCATGCTTTCCTTAGGACTTGGTTTTATGGTATTAGCATTGGTGTCTGGATTCCAGTTGGCTGGGCATACTGGAAAAGGAAATAAATACCTATTGAGATAGTTTCATGGATAAAAAAATATCTACTAACTATAACTAAAAAAAAATATCACTCGTAGCACACCATTACGCCATTGTGGTAGATAATATTGGCGACTAGGATATTATAGGGAAAGACGAAACTTTATTATTAATATTACAACAAAATGTTAAAAGTGAGATATATAAACGATATTGAAATTTTAAGATACAGTACTTAAAAATGTACCGAGGCTTTTATAACAGAAATAAAAAAGTTGATGATATTGGCGACTAAGAGTTTATTACGGAATTTGACGGTAGTTCCTAAAATTATAAAATAAGAAAATGTCATCACTGCAATATATTTTATGATAATGTATTGATTACACATCACCTGAATATAGCAGTTAAGTTTTATAACGGATCTAACAAATAAAAATTACGACACAAAGTTTATGGGGTTCTAACAGCTAAACTTGGCGACGAGCATTTTACGAGGAAATGTAAAGGTATAAGTAAAGGTAAACGGAGTACTTAAGTTGTATTCGTAGATAATAATAAATGTTACAAGCGATATACTTTATTATATCAGTGTTGTAACAGATAAGGGAGGATTCAAGTAGTACGTAACGCAATTTCAAAAGATTGTTGACCCTCCCCCAAATGTAACGCGTCGTAATGCGTTACGTGACACTACCAATTTCCTAACATAACCATTTTCATCTTAAAATTTTGCCATTTTGCCGAGTTAGAAGAATTATATTCCCTAGATTATAAAAAAAAATATTTATAATATAGAAAAACTACATTATGTTACAAACAAGACATTACGCCATAATCTTCACAGTCGTAATAAAAAAACAATGTTACGTAATGTTCGTGTAACCCTCCCCCCACCTATGTAACGCATTATAACATTTTACAAGACCCCCACCGAATTGCGTTACGAATTACTTGAATGTTCTATAAAGCTTTAAAAATACTGATGAATTTTAGTATAAAATAAACAAAATATGAAGCAACAGTTCTTGATACTATAAACATTTAAACAACGTTATCATGTTTTATGAAACTTTAATTATTACGAAATTTATCTATTATGGTTTAAAAACACAATAACGTATTTAAGGCTTACTGTTAAAAGTAACAAAAATTCTACTTCAAAATGGCCCTTTTTCATAGGTTACGTATAACGTAACGTAACAATTTTATATGTTTCTAAAAGCCAAGAAAAGTGTCGTATATTTTATTAACCGACTTCAAAGAAAAGGAGGAGGTTATCAATTCCTTCGCATTTTTTTTTGTACTTACCTTCCCCATGTTTGTCAGCGAATTGGAAAGCTTTCACCAACCGTAGAGTTTCCTCTACAGACCTTCCAACTGGCAGGTCATTAACAGACATATGTCTTAGAACTCCTTTGCCATCAATAATGAACAAACCTGTAAAAAAAACAAAATTAAAAATTATTTATTCATGTAGACTAAGAATTGGACTGAAAATGAAATTTGAAATTAATACTTCAACTTTCTTCCTTGCCAGATATCAAAACAAGGACCTTTTAAAAGTCAGAAAGACATTGGAATTGTTCATTTCAAGACAACTTTAGCAACTTTAGCTAGTTAATGTATTTGATTTAAAAATCGTCATAGAGTTAATAAAGAAGGACGAGTGGATCTCAACAGCGTGTTTCAACTTTCAGTACAGAGCTATCTAGTGACATAGTTTTAGAACTTATACATATGAATGTTACAAGCAAAAGAATGCAACAAAGATAATTATTAAAATTATACATTATTAAAGTATATTATCTTCTCAATTCTTCTCTATTCGGTGAAGGAAAACATCGTGAGGAAACCTGCACACCTGAGAGTTCTCCATAAAGTTCTCAAAGGTGTGTGAAGTCTGCCAATCCGCACTTGGCCAGCGTGGTGGACTATGGCCTGTACCCCTCACATTGTGAGAGGAGACCCGAGCCCAGCAGTGGGACAGTTATGGGTTGTAATGATGATGATGATGATCTTCTCAATTTAAAGAGAAATTATTGGAATATTCTATTCTATTTTAATAGGTTGAGGTCACTCACCTCTAAGTGCAAATCCGGTATCTAGCAGAACATCATAATCTTGTGAAATTTTCTTATTATAATCGGCTAGTAAAGGAAATTCTATGTTCCCTAAGCCACCAGTCTGTAAAATAAAACACAGCACTTATGTCAGGCTTGATAAAATCATAGTTTTTATGTAATTTTATTTCTGAGATAACCATGACTCATTAGTTTTAAAACAAATTTATTTATAAACCAATATTTGTATACAAAAGAGAAACAGATAATAGTATGTCATAATTGTGCTGAGTGTAGAGATATAATAGGTGGCCATTTGTGTTATTTTTCTTTAGAGTATGAACAATATGACAAATAAATTGTAGGGGCACGCCGACTATAGAATATGAGCGCGCTCCCTACATATGTAGAAACACTGAACACGCCACACGCACACTGAGAAGGAGACCAATGACAACACATTACGTCACACACATCGTCACGAAGACTGGCCAATCAGATGAGCTATCCTAGATCGCTCTATCGAAACATTCTACGATCCCTGCATATATACAATGGCCCGAAGTTAGCGGTCGGGCCGCGGTCCCCAGGCAAGTTGACATCGCCTGGCGGAGATCTCCACTGTTCCTCCACAAAATTATACTATTGTTGACATGATAAAGATACATACAATGTGCACTTTTTTCAGTTGTGTACTAAGGACATAACAATTCAACTAAAGTACATCAGGCAATTTCCATACATTATTGGTTTAAAAAAAAGAACTTAAGAAATATAAATGGACTGAATGCTGTAACAAAATTTTTTTTTGTTTTTTTTTTTTATATTATAATTTATTGTTACGAGTTACGAAAACTTAAGCTACTCAAAAGACGTAATTTCAGCAAATGGAAATTTTCTTAGTTCTGGCCACGCAATTATTTTTTAGACCATAATGCCTGATGTCATTTAAAATTTTGAAAATGTTAGCCCCAAACTTAATCTTTTAACCAAGATAATCTTATAGGCTTTGCTTACCTTTCTAGGAGTGTTGATCCATGCAAGATGGCTATATTCAGAATCAGTTGATACTCCAATAAGTTGGCACCCAATGTTGCCAAAATCTTTCACTCGCTCACTGTAGGCTATCAACTCAGTTGGACAGACAAAGGTGCTGAAATTTATAACAATAATTTTAGAGTGATGTTTGATTATCAGACTTATATCAGTGTATATGTAGGTAGATAAAATAAAAATTAGTTTTGCTTACAACCACAATATAGTGTCTTTAAAAATAATGATACTATATTTCTAGTCTAAATCAACTGTAGTAATGGGATCCAACTTAAAATTGTGATTTTTGGGAAATCACAAAAGATCTGGCTATGAGGACTTATTATACTTGTTGTTAAATAGAATATAAACTTAATTACCAATTACTTATAAATGTTATTGTTTCAAACATATAATGTAAATGTTAGATGACATAATACTTGAACACCCCTTTGTTACAAGTAAAGTAGTAAAACAACATTATAACTACTTACAAATCCAGTGGATAGAAAATCAGTACAACATATTTTCCGGAGAAGTCTGACAGTTTTATTTCTTTAAATTCCTGATTGACCACTGACATGGCAGAGAAATCTGGGGCCAGCTTTTGTATTCTGGGGCTAAACACTGCATTACCTGAAAAAAATAAGTTATAATGACATTATCTGATGAAAGTATACTAAGTGCATTTTTGGAACTTTCAACACTTTGATATTAATGCATTTGAATAAGCCAATTTTTGCATAAAAAGAGAAAAGCAGTTAATTTTGATGTTTTTCATAGAAGTTTCATCAATAATTAATAAATACAGTAAAGTACTAAATTTAAGAGACAGTAAACAGCTAAAAAGGCTTGTTGAATTCGAAATTGAAGAAATTAATATCTTGGGTATTGTTTATGTGTTATGAAAAAACTATAAAACAGAGACTACCTGCATTCATCAAAATGCAAATGAATAGTTGCTTCTTAGATCTGACATATTGTTATTTTAATTCTATAAAAAAGTTTCAAGCTAGACTTTGGATCAATTTGGTCAGTAATTCTATATTTAAAATGTGTTATACCAAATTGCCGACCGGTAAAAACTGCTCAGTTATGTAACACTTACTTGTAGAGAAATACGATTTCTTTACAACTGATGCCGCTGGGGTTAGCAACTGTAAAGAAAACCACATTTAAAATCAAAAGTTCCAAGAATAACATGCTAGAATATTCACAAGATTATTAAATTATACTCACCCGACGCACGCATTGCTTTACGAACGACATATTCAGAAACTACGTTTCTTTGCTACTGTAACACGAAAGATTATGCAATATCGTGTGATAAATGTAGTATTTTAATTAATTATTTAGAATAAATGTCTTTATATTATGGTTAAATCCGATCACGTTACCCAATTACGGGTCAACAAATGTGAAATGTCAATTTCAATTTGACATCTTTCTTTGACAGAATGTTGTTTTGGTTTTGATTTGAAGAATGTTTGAGTTTGAAGGTTGGTACGTTACAAATTACAGACAATAAAAGTGATTATTTATGGCTGCACAGAAAAGTCCGCACTGTAAGCCATAGAGTAATTATATATTTCATCTATGGTTTAATGCGTGGATATAATTATAATTATAAACATAAGGCCTTAGAGTACCGTAATTTATATTCATAAGGTCTGTCGTGTTTTTAATCAAATACCTATTTGAAGAAGCTAAAATTATAATTAAATTCTGTTAACTATCCTGAACTTCATTTGAATATTAAAATAATTAAAATAAATATACATACTAACTTAGAACAGTTCTTGATGTACCGGAAAGCGGGATTCTTTCTTTTTTAGCTGGCAAACGCATAGGTGATGCCAAAAGGCGTACTGGTCCCCTAAGCGACGATGAAAACTTGCCATCAATGTTTTCTTATTTACATAATAATGATACATAATAATAAATTATCAATAAACCTACTTTACACTGCCCGTTAGACACCGATAATTTTTTTTTTATTACTACTACACATAATACTTTTAAAATTATGAAAACCAGTACTTATATGAGGAGTCCTTAATTTCGTTAATTGGGAACACTGTACTCTTTGTTATGGTTCATTATTAAATTACCAGACAGTTGAGTATGTGCAATGCAATTGGAACTGTTAAAACTCCCTCTGGGGCCGTTGCACTTGGGCAAATTATTAACCGACTACAGTGGAGTGGTACCTACTTATTTTAATGAACATGTTTTCAGACAGAATACAAACTTGTTTGTGTAATAATCATTACTCGTCGGTATTTAATTTTTTAACGTTCTTTTGTTCTAATAAAAAAAAAAATTGGATTCTTAACATTAATCCATCAGCTCTATACATATAAAGCTATTGAAATATTTTTCAATTTCCGTCTAGAATGTGAGAATTTCGTACGGTCAACAAAGACAGTTTGAAAAAGTTAATGATTTTTAGTACGCTTTTTTAGGTAGGTACCTAATTAAGTAATACCTGCAATGCGAAGTTGAATTTCATTGACGTCTAGTTTGTAGTATTTTTAAATAACAAATTGCAATCGAAGTTATATAACAGTAACATCCATCCAACCATTTTGCACTACAGCAGCATAATTATTTTTATGTAACACTAGACGATGCCCGCGGCTCCGCCCGCGGAAAAGTCGATAAACAAAATATTGATTTCGTCCCAAGGGAACCTATAATCGGGATAAAATGTATCCTATGTCCTATTCCTGGATGAAACCTATCTGTGTACCAAGTTTCAGTTTAATCCGTTCAACGGTTAGACCGTGAAGGAGGGACAAACATCCAAACATCCAAACATCCAAATATCCAAACATCTTTACAAACTTTCACATTTATAATATTAGTAGGATTAGTAGGATTATTTTATTTTTAAAGGAAGAAGCAAAATTATTTTATAAATCTACCATAACAATAATAAGTAGGTAATAACTTATTTAACAAAGTCAAGGGACCAGTGTGCTTAGTATGTGTTTTTCTACCTACTCGATCGGCGTTACGTAAACGTGGAACACCGAAGCAAAGCGAGGGCGGGTCCACTAGTTCGCTAATATTTTTAATTTGATAGAGCAGTTTTGCTGACGGTACATTCAACGGAGACTTTTGTGCGCTTTTCCACGCGGTTCGAGATATTTACTGGCTCTACTTCTCAGCTGAGATAATCAAAATGAATCCCGCGGTGTTAACTTGGTCTCTACTCTACGAAGTTACACTGACCGCTGATATTTCCTACTTTATTTCTGTGAGAGGTCTGTGGTGGAGAATTAAACTCATTTTTTTACACACACAGGAACATTAAATCACAATATTATAGAGAGACTAAAATGGTCTTTAATTTTCTTGGTAGGTAATTGCGACGAATTAGGTGGACAGATTGACGAATAAAGTGTGTTAAATGTACAGAATTATTACGGAATTTCTCAAATGTACATTGATATTTTTAATGGTTCTCTTGACATCATTATTACCAAAAAGTAAAATGTCTCTTTAGTTTTTAAGAAGAAAATACCTAATTAAGAAATTGTCTTAATATTATGAAGTAACTCTGAGTTATAATATATTTTAAGCAAATTGTCTAATAGTTATAATTTATTTCGATTATTAAGGCAACTTTCTTTTTACTTTTTGTTATAACGTCACAAAAAACATTATCTAATATGTAGTTGAATCGTTAGGGCACAGACCAAAAAATATATACCTAGACGCAGTCTTGGGAACAAAGAAGAATATTTTAAGGAAAAACATAACGTTAATAACAAATAATAACGTTTCTCGGTACATTTCTCGGCAGACCGCGCTCGGTGACATACGTCCGATTGTAAAAAGATTCAAAAAAATTATGTCACTTTTTTGTTCTGAATACTGAGTTTATTATATTTTTTGTCCTGAGCTCTTAATTGATTTTTGTGTGGCCTAACCTTTCATATAGATATCTAATAAAGTAATTTTATTAGTTTTTGAAAGTTTTGACGTGACACCGTAACAGTTTTCGATTTATATTATCCGGTTTGTATTTATGAGCGCCCTAGGTTTCGAAGTAATGGAGAATCGGTGAATAAATTATTCATAACTTTTGCGGTTCGAAAGAAAATTTGCTAGGAATTCAATATCGAAAAAACTGTTTACAACTTTGCCGCGTTGTAAAGGTATTTTTTATTGAATAGTAAACATGACGATCTGTCATTTACAAGTTTATTACAAAAGTAAGGATTAGTCAACTCCCTAGTGGCTTAACAAAGTATGTAAATGATGTCTTATATAAATGCGACGGTAACTGACTTTGTGACTTTATTACGCCTAAACTACTGAACCGATTTAGTTGCAATTTAGCGAGCAGGTAGTTCTAATCTAAGGGAAGAACCTAGGATATAATCTATATAGATTGTTCAATCCCCTAGGATGATTTCTTCATTTATGTATTTGAGCGCCTGATGAATTATGATAAGCAATACGATTCGTATTGACGCTACGATTATAAACAAAAAGACACTACAAGGCCCAATATGGAATTACATTACAGCTGGTGAAACCAGCCATTAATTATAGACATTCTAAAGTAGTTAGGTACTTAATCCACTTACTAGTGTGAATTTAAATTAACATAAACCTTTGCCCCTTGACCAGCCTCACTGGGATTACAGCTCTGAGATTTTGAGGTCGATCACAGATGCGTTGGTTGATTTAATTCAGATGTTCTCAGATTTATTTAATTCACTGGAGAATAATTTATTTTCTAGTGTCCTCTTGATTAAATTTTTTACGTCACACACAACTTTTAGAAAATCAGAGGTGCTGGGATTTGAACTCAGAAACTCCCATTCGCGAGACCAACGTTCAAGCCATTAGGCTATCATTGTTTAAGAAGGATTATCTGCCTGAAATAGGAAAACATAATTACGTGCAATTCATACGTAGTAGAAGTAAAAACTTGAAAAAAAATTACCCTTAAGATAATAAGGCGAATGTAATGACACGTATACAAAACACCAATGATAAATCTATTATTTCATTTGTAACAACAAACAACAGTACAGTTAACAAAATAACACTACTAATTTAATAGATGTCGCTAGTAAAAAAAACTCCCGTGCTGCCATCTAGTAGCCAAGTAGAAACACGTGTAACGCTTTCTATCTCATTTTCTCCCACGTAATTTATATGTCTGTCTCTTTTTACTGTCGCTTTTTGTTTCATCGACTTTCAAATCACAAGTAGGTATGCTAAAAAAATTCACATCAAATTTTTTTATGTAATATAAATGTCATACAGTAATAATATTGACTTGAATTCTAGTGTATACTGGATAGATAGATTTACAGCATTTTCCGACAATATTAGCCTGATTTCCGTTACTGTAAAGTGCAAACTTTAATGGAATAACCGTCAAAGCTAGCCGCGATTCTGACATCGAATTACACCTCGCTGTCGATTCGTTCGACTTTCCAAAGTAAATTACTGTGTTTCTAATCTTTCAGGTAGTTCGTGAGATGTGTTAGGTATCTACTATTCGAAGTGTAGTTTCTAGCAACTACAAAATATCGATTAAAAGCTGAAATTACTTGAAATTGGAGCAAATTGTACCTACATTTATACCACTTTTGAGGCATGATAAAATTATGTTTTTATTCTTTTGAGTTTTAGTTTTATATTATTCTTCTTTTAGAGATATTTGAACTAAGAGCTCAGTCTAAAAGGTTTGACGAATTTAAACTTGTGAGGTGTCATTAGATTCACTGACAGTAAAATAGGTACACAATACCTACAGCGTTATTCTAAACTTCTGTACTATACTATATCATTGATTCACAATATCATTGAATTAATTATAATCTAATAATGCCAGGAAGAAGCAACCCGGAATAGACCTTCGTACGACTGAAATAAATAGCTAATTTCGTTGTCTCCTCACAAAAGGACGTAAGACTAATCCTTACCTCTAATCTCATACGAGTTAACATACCGAAACAAGGTTAGAACAAGGCTTTCGTTGAGGCGTTCAATTAGGTAATCTTATTTACTCCGAAGCTTACTTTAATTCGGAGACCTTTCAGAGGATCAGATTAAGGTATTGTTATTCCTTAGATTAGTTTCTCTGACGATATTCAGTAATTAAGTATGCGATCAATGACTTTGAAAAATTACTTTTAACATAATATGTTTCGATCAGCTCCAAAGGGGAAATAACTGATGTTAATTGTTAGGAGCGTGTGTATGTAATTCTTTGGGACGCTCTACAGCCGAAAATATCGTAACAGTTTATGACAGATGAAGTGTCATTAGGTACGTCTCCTTAGTACTGCGATGGCTAAATAATTTTTGCCCCAAACTTTTTATATTACGCATTTTTCTTTTTAATTAATCTAATGACTTTAGTACTTCAATTAGAGTCTACAAGTACCTGAATTTTATAAGATTCAATATTTTCTTTTAGTATTAACAAGATTCATTATTTACTACGATGCTTTTAGAAGTTTAGTGTATGTTTTCTAATCCAAATCGGGTAAGTGCACGCAATTAGTAAACTTATCATTATCAGAAAACCTTCATTAACTGTTCCTTCATTATTTGTCTATCGTATTTCAAATTTTAAATGACTAGTCAAAGCGTTGGAGTTTTCAAATAGTTCTAGTTCGTAAAGTATCTACCTCTATCGCGTTTAATTTACCCGGGTCGTTTGATCCGGATTTACGGGAAATTGCCCGGATGGATACGAACGGTTTTAATCACGCCGTTAGATTTGCAGGAAAGAAAACTGTCGTATAAATATGTATGTTTAGTTATACATGTTACCTTTTAGAACTGTCATATACATGTTGCTTCCGAAAGGTAAAGATTTTCGTTTTAATTTCACCGGGTCGCTTGATCCGGATTTGAGCAGGAAATTACCCGGATAGATGTAAATTAATTTCGTCAGGGACGTTGGATTTGAAGGCTGTAATAACAGTCTAATCATCTGACATGTTTGAAAAATGTTTTCTTTGGTGGTTATCGTAATAATAAAAGTAACGAGGTTAATTGTGTGCATTAATTTTTGTTTTGGTAAGTTTGGTAAAATAGGCTTTGTTATCCATTACAAATAGATCAAATCATGTTTCATTACAACATTTAAAACCCATTATTGTCACTTTACTGGGCTCGGGTCTCCTTTCCCAATGTAGGTAGATATACAGACAATAGTCCGCAACGCTGGCTAAGAGTTTACATATTTTTGAGAACTTCATGAAGAACTCTCTGGTGTACAGATTTTTTACGATGTTTTCAACAATAATACACAGTATTATTGTTCCTCGCCCAAACATAATTTTTGAAAGGCTAGAAAATATATTTGTTTTAAATTTTGTCACTTTTTACTGTTATTATAATTACCATTATCGCTTATTATTTCTGGATCAGAGTTCACAATCAAATCCCCTTAGAAAGTACTTCTTCTTTTTAGTCGTAGTCTTCATTACTGAAGGTCGTGTCTAGCTTGAAGTGTTGGTCACTCGGTGCACTATGCTTCTCCACGATGTTCTAAGAAAGTTGTTAGAAAGTACAAGACCTCTTTTAAAAAGTTTAAACCCATCAAAGAAAATCCTAATACGCCATGTATTGTTATACTGTTCGTAATCATACATGTCCTTCGTTAACATAAATATTTCCTTAATGATCGCGTTAATGATATTTGGGATGTTTACGTAACATAGTTACTCTACTACGTTTCATAGTTGCTTTACTAATGGGCTGAAATTGTTATTGGGAATGTAAACATGTCACACTATTTGATTATTTAATTACATGTGTTACTTGGCTCCAAAATAAAAATGGCTAAAGTAAAGGTTTAAGTATTTTAGTAACTTCGAGGCGGTTTATTAGGCTTTCAGTTATATCCCATTTTAGGTATAAATATATTTTTTTGATGCATCAGTTGCCAACTTGTCAGATTATTATCTATTTATTACCTAATTTAATTTTAATGCTCAAATTAATCAAAAATAAATGCTCCCCGAATTCACGACCACAATGTCGATTAATCGGTTATGTTTTCCACGAGTTTCCAATCCAAAACATCGATATCTAAATTAGAACTTCAGTATTAGTTCAAGTTCCAAGAATATTAATATTATTTTACGAAAACTGATATCAACACGCCTGAATTTGCTATTCAGTTCGAGTAAGTGTAGTGGTACTATAATCTTGCATAAACTTAATCAAGTATCGAGTAAAAAGATAGTTTATAACTTTATACTAATAATAATGATGTTACATAATCTATAGTTATATGTAGATATGTTACGTCCTTAGTAATCAACCGAAAATTGGTCCGCGCAAATTTCACGCGCTTTTCTCGTATACTTATATGAAAATTTTGTCGTCTCGTTTGTTTTGTTTTTTCATTTCGTATAGATGCTTTGAAATTGAGGAGAAGGTGAAAGAAACTCCTCCGCGCCTCTTAGAATAAAAACAATCATGTAGATTATAATTTTTTTGTATAATTTAAGCGGATGTGTTTGTAAAATTGCTTATAATTTATAAGATACAGTAGGTAAGTTCAACTTTTAATTACACTTTTTTCCTTTTATTTCTATTTTTGAAGTAAATTCAAACTCAAGTTTATTTCGCTAAGTCTTTACTAATTATTTAGATGACAAAATAAAATTCATTTCATCTGTCTACTTTTCAGCGTGTCGTGAAAGAAGTCAATCACTTCATTAAAATTAATTGACGAAATATAAATGAGATTTCGTAGAAACCTCTTTTTGTTAGACAGTAAATCGTTCTATTCAAGAGCTTTTTCATTAATTAATCCTGAAAAAATATAATTATTCTACCCTCTGTTTCCTTTTTCAATTAAATTTCAATAACATCTTGTAGCGCGAAAATACTGTGTTTTTTCGAGTCGTTTTCGTATTCGTTGTGGTGTTCAAAAGAGTTAGGTTTTCTTTATTTAAGTTTTACTAGACGGCGCCCGCGGCTTTGCCCACGGAAGAGTATTTATTAAATACTAGCTTTTGCCCGCAGCTTCGCCCGCGGAATATTGTTTTTACAAACCAATCCGTATAATTTTAACCGATATGTATGCATATGCAGCATTCCTATTGCACTATGACACGAAGTTGTACAAAGAAAGTCCGAGCAAGCGTAACATAAGCGTTTCTTCTGATGTTGCAGGTGTTTATAGGCGACGGCCATTAT
>LGAG01028533.1:0-24078 GCA_001278395.1 Lerema accius
TTATGGTATCGAAGGGGCGGCGATTCCAAGAATTTTAGCGGTAACTGTTTACCGGAAACCTCTTACAAAATTTATGGGTTCTGAGATTAGACATATTGATTTGTTAGTTACTCGTATTAACCTACAACCAGAGTCAGCGTAATGTGAAATAGATCTTGTCATTAAAAGAAATGGCTGCAGAGGATAGAACATGTGAAAGTAAATTGCAACTTTGTTACAACTAAGGGCTCAATTATTTAATTAAAGAGATTATCATAGAGATAAAGAATGTTTTACTTTATCTAAACTATTTTATCTATTAACTTGTTTTTCAAATAAACTTTTTATTTCATTATTATGGTAATAAAACTCCATCTTACCTAAGATCACAATGTATATTTGTCAGTTACCTTTATACTTATTAACATTACATAAATAGTATTTTCCTTAGTTTCCTGTTAATACGACATTACTATTATTCTTCTCGCCCATCGCCTTACATCCTCCACCGTAATCTGTCTTTCCCGCCAATTCCGTATTTTACTTTTTTATCTGTCATTGCTTTTTAATTCTGGCCAGTATTTTATATTACCAAACCACCAATACAATGAATGAATGTCAGGAAACCATGAACATTACATTATTTTTAAAATTGTATGTCATCATTTAAAACGTATCTAGGTAGATCTCTCTAAATTAAGCGGTATGTATAACAATAATTTTAGTCAACACTTACAAACTTACGGAACATCTAAGCTTGTCGTATATGGCGAGGTTGTGAAAGTTAGACAGTAATTAATTGAACACGTTTGGACATGTTCAGCTGAAACCTACGTCCTGAGTGACAGCAAGACGGACACTTTAACAAATGCTTTCCAATAACATCTGAAAAGGGTATAAAATCAATTGACGGCCAATTAAATTTAAGGTTTGCACGTGCGACAAGACAAAAGGTAGCACAATGGTATTTGCGGGCTTAAAGTATGAAAATAATTAAATCACACGAGCGTTTATAGCTGTGATTATGCAAGGGTAATGATATTGAAAAGGTTAGGAACCTGCTCTAAGTAAAACATTTTTTTTTCTTCAGTAATATTAGGTATATGCTTGCTTTTAACAAGTAGATAAGTTACAATGGCGCTTGCGACTTTCCTTCCTATTATACAAATATGCATGCTTAGTATTATTGTATGTACCTACATGTAAATGTATGTCTAAGACTGGTATCTCGTCTGTCATTGGAGCGAGGACCTTATATCTTTAACTTTACAGCCTCAAGACGCAATATGTTGCTTTTTATTTACTGCGGACAATAAATTTGCTTTTATGGCAGTCTTATTTTCACAAGTAAGGTACGGGGACCATCGGTGGGAGCATTGAATTCCTCCTTTTTATTCACACCTTCCTAACAATCAATAAACAAGTTTATTGGTGACAAGTCTTGGAATTTTCCGACGAATATCCAGCCGCGAAAAATTTTAATGTATGTGAAATGAACTTGAAATGAATCTAGGAAATTTTATGTGACAAAGTTGCAATGTATGTAAGGAATTCAATGTTAAAAACAACTAATACAAAGTATTTTCCTTTTACTTCAAGGTAGAAAAATAAACATCAGCTAACTTTAACGTAGTCAACACGTCAATTTTATTAAAGCCTAGGGGGAGGTACGAGTATGTCATGTGTTCAATTTTAATTCAATATTTACAGAGTATTTTAAATGTTTGGAGCGCCTTTTTGTACAAAGACGTATATTTATAAAGGTAATTATTGCGAAAGTTCAAAGGTAAAGACCCTGTTTATAACGCTATCCCGTTTATTAACGCCATTTGCCACCACAAGGGCTGAACAAATGAATGAATTTTGAGATATTTTGAGCGGACGACGAAAAGATTTGGCCAGTATCATTTAATATTAAATTTGATATTATACCAACGAGATAACAAAATGTTTAAGTTCTATCTTTTTCTGTACGTAGGTAAGGTACTTACTTTATTTTAAGTTGAATAAATTGTTTGTTTTTATAAGTGGTGTCTTAAAATCAAGTTCTACTTACTCAAAATTGCGTAAACCTACCTAAATTTACCATAAAGTAAATTATTACAAAGGGACAAATGAAACATCGCAAGTCCATGAAAACGTTGAAAACATTTGCATTTTATTGAGATTGGTTCACTAGAATTTGCATTACAAAATACATTTTATGCCGATATTGAGAATAAACACGAGGTGAATGAGTTTTCATTAATCTGAGGTGAAAGCACATTCACTTGGTTTCGTCGCATCTGCAAAAAATATTTCAATGTTTGAAATAGTTATATTGTGATTAATAGTAATTAATATTTTTTTTATGTATGGGAGAGAAAGCTATTACTTACACTCACAATTGCCAAAAAACAAATAATTTAAAGCACTACTCATATTTAAATATTGACATTGAAGAGATGGTTGAAAATAAGCCTTTGATATTAGAGACAATAAATTCAAATACAGTAAACATACTATTAATGATAAGCTTCATAATTTATGCCCACGGTTGCTTCCTTTTGTGGAATATTAGATGTGCCCCGTTTCAAGTAATTCCCTCAAGAATTGTATTATTTATTAACTAAGAAACGACAACTGCGGCTAGATCTTCATAATGAGGTATGTACAATTGTAAAGCCAGAACAACAATTTAAATATTCATTATATGCTAATTTCTTTTAAAAGTATCCAAGGTTTTACCTTTGCCATTTTAGCTTTAATTATACCGCCAAGTCTTGTCAGGATGAAATTTATAAATATCCTGAAAGTGAAAATGGTGGTTTATTTTCATTTTCACGGATCAGATAACTGTCGTTAACTCAATCTTACGTCTCTTGAGGGTTTTCAGTCCTCACAGTGATAAATAAAAGTGTAGCATTTTATTTACGGAATAATCTTTAGTGATGAAAACCTGATGAATAATACAATAATAACTACTAACTACTAATTTTCCTTCAATTTCCTTCACTAACTAATTATCTTATCTTACTAACAGGACTTACTAATCAACTAACGGTCTCCTCATTGCCCTATTCGCGGTTTGTCACGATGTCCATCAACGGCAGGGAATGATGGCACTGCAAGCTCTTTTGCTATTCTCATACTATAAATATAGGTACTCATGCAAAGTATTCCTGTCATACGATACACGATCAAACAGTCGCTACGGCGATAAAATATAACATTAGAAAGTGGATAATGAGGTTATCATTACCACATCTGGCACTGAACCAAAATTATTGTCTTAATTTGCTTTTAATTTATACGAAATCAAATGGGCATACAGTCGACGTAGACCTTTTATATGTAAATAGATTTCTATGACGCCAAAGATTATAACACAAAACAGACGAGGCAAGAGATAAGGGAGGAGGATGTTTTCGGAGGAACGAAAAAGAGTAGTCACTAAAATTTTAGCAACACACCGCTTTTGAAGATAACCTTACTTAAGCCAATATTGCCATAGAGAGACGTCGATGGATATAATTTGTTCGTTCCAGACTCACATTCCACCATCACCACGATCTTCATTCATGAACGACCGGTCAGAGAGAAAAAAAGCTATCCAAACATCAGATACTAAAACATGCAGCATACTACTTGAGGACTATTCTATCATCAAATACATTTAAACTTTATTCTCCCAGCGGATTCAGAAAAAAGTTAGTTGTGAAAGATGGATAGCGTCTGTCTTGATAGATAACTGAGTGATCCAACGGGAATTACTTTTTTTCATCAATGAACGAAACTGGCAACGCGGAAATCAGAAACATTAGGCTTTTACCGCTTCAAAGTGATTTTTGTCAGGCAAAACCGAAAGAGAAAATGGAAATAAAACAGTTGTGGTAACAATACAAAAGTAAAAATAAATAAACTAGTGACACTTTTAAGGACACTTCATTTGACTGAAACTTTAAGTATCAGCTTTGAAAAAGACAATTTTTATTTTATCAATTTCTGCAATTATTCTGGGCTCAATATCGGGACTGTTTAGGTAAATAGTGATATAATATAAGGAAAAGATGCAAATGCTAGCATTTTTTATAAAAGCAATTAAATTGGTTCGTCTTTTTATTGTGCAATTTCTCAGTTTAGATTTTACTTTGTATATTAAAAAGTCCGTCTATTTATTTACGTTACGTTATGGCATTAGGTGAAAAAGGACGGTTTTTAGAGCTAAAAGACCAAAATATTGTATTCATTTATAACTATTACGTAAGCTATTTATACCTTAGTTATTTTCTTGCTGTATTCTTTCTTCATAGTTAGTAATTAAAATCTTTGTGTTTCAGACAAACCGAGATATCAGTTTATGAGTCTCTAATTAGTGATCAAAATATTATGGCCTTTGCAATGCAAATACATAAAAAAAACCTATCTATTTTGCTTAACAAATTACAAAGACCCTATACAGAGGTAGTTTAGCTTAGGAGTGCATTGAATAAGTTTGAAGTAGACTTGGGGACTCGACAACCCTCACTCGGAAATAAACTCGGTTTCTTAAATTTTCCTAAGCTCTGTTATATTCAAGAGAATCTTCCAATTACGGCTGAATTGCCTTTGTTTCCTTTATGGAATTGAATTCTATTTCCGAGGCATTTTTTGGGACAATGCTAATTCGGAATAGACCAGGTAACATAGAATTTTAAGAGGTTTTTTACAGGGACAAAAATAGAATAGCAACTTTTTATGCGAATGAAGAGAAAATTTTCTAACGGCTTACGAAATTATTCATGATCATCATCTACTGATAATAGTTATTAACTTTTATCTATTTATAGTAAATAATGTATAAATAAGTCTATTAAATGGTATAATATTTAACTCTCTTCGAGGAAATAGATATATTGATTGTTACACGAATGTCCGTCAAATTGGTTAAACAAGTCGCATGTTATAAGCATGTAGGCGAATTAAATCGTTAGTTATATAATGTGATATCGTCGTTAGGGTGTGTGATAGGCTTTGAATTATATTAAGACTAGATTTAGCTGACGATTAAGTATACAGGATTTTAGTAATCCCTGTTCATTAATAGGCTTACGATAATCACACTTAGTAACTTTAGTATTATCATTGTGTGTAAATCTAATACATAAATATATGTCCAATATGTTCTACATACATTCTTCCTGGTTATTAAGCATATTAGCATTATAACTATTATATTTTCGCTATATATTTTTGTGCTAGGAATACATTTTCATAATTATTAAGATTTAACGGATAGATAATGTTTTACGATACAAAATTGCAGTTAATGCAGCCTATATTCTGTGGTCTTTTTTCTACTGCATTATTTGGTGTCTACTAATTTAATATCAGATCTTTTTCTTGCCTTAGGCTGGTGAACGAGGTGACAGGTGAACTGTAAGTAAGTGATCACCGCAGCCCATAGATATTAGCAACACCAGGGGCGTCACCAATACGGTGCTAGCCAAAAATGTTACGTGCTTAAAATAAATAAATAAATATCATACTGTATATCTGTTTTAATATTATCGTAATCTGCTAAAAGATAGGCCAATCTCGAATCACTAACCTTTATTATTATACCCTTAGACGGCGGTATTGAAAGGTAGATTATCCGTAGAAACGTTGCCTAATTATACGTGGGCTGTATTATATGATGTGTAGATAGAGACAAAATTGAAGGATTTATATATATTACACTTGAACAAGGATACAATACGTTATTACAGGAGGAAAAGAAAAAATGGGTAATCTATTACAAGAGTCAGGAATCGCAAACATAGGACTTCGTCATTCATGCGGCTTAAGTTTTCATTATGTAAACAGTTTGTAAGTTTAATGCCTTTTTTGTTCATTCGGCATTACAAATTTAATTACTATTATTACAGTGTTTGTGCTTTACAAGAGTCTATACCTTAAATGTATTATTTTTTATTTTGGGCAGCCGTTTGCCCGAATTATCAATGCTTGAATTTAATGAAGAGTTCGACTTAAAGAGAGTGCTTTGCTTACTCATAAAAGCGTATATTCCATTGGTATTTACAAAAATAAGTTAAGTTTTAACTTAATTAAATATGTCAATATCATCTGTTTTCAATAAGTGTTTGTTAATTAAATTTATTTTAATGAAGTTTGTCAACTCTCTTTAGTTATAAAGAATGGTTTGAAGACAAAATCGTATTGATAGGGCTCGATATTTGAGATTTCTTAATAACTTGATTAACTAATCAACATTGATGGTAGTTCTATTATTGATAGTGATTTCAATAACTCGGACTGTGATTAAGGTTGGCTTGGGATTAATGTTCCAGATACCAGACGGGAGCTATTTACTATCCCAAACCAATAATCAACTAATAGCATGAAAGAAATAGATGCGAAACTTGTATGAGTTAATTTGCGAAAGTAGCTTAGAAGTATATTGTTATAGTTGACAGACTATTTCTATAAATATAGATACTTGTGTTTTGTATGGTTGTGAACGTGCGTGTAAAAAAGTTTTTTTAACCTACTATAAGGACTTCTAAGGAGGTTATCAATTCGATATGTATGTAGTTATAATACTAATTAAAAAAAAATTACTTGAAAACAGTTGATTGCAAGTTGCAAGTACGAAATAACGGATTAGGAACTTGAACTAACTATTTAGGTTGGTATCAGTAAAACTGTCGTATCACCGTGCTGACCTCAGTAGGAAATTCATAATTTTCACTTAACTTTTTTTTAGAAATTACATTTTTTTTATTTTACTAGTTCCTATGATATTTGTGGTAACGTAATATGATTATAATAATGGTTTATTTTACTTCTAGGTGACTGTAAGTATAATAACAAAATTTTATTTTAATTTATTTAAATACATAAAAATAAAAATGCTAGTAAATACAATTTAAACCTGGATTTACGAGCTGAGTTTATGTAAATTTCAGTAAAGTTATCAGGTTTTATGATAATTTAATGCAAACAAGTCGGACGTGTGTTTTATTTTCCTCGAAACACCTTTGCAGTACTTCACACCTTATTCCGCTTGTTTAAAATGCTTTGTGTCACGAGTACTATTATGATAGCGCGACATGCGTAGTGTGATAGCTTAGTGGTTTGAACATTGGTCTCCCGAATGGGAGATCTGGGTTCAAACCCCACGGCCCGCATTTCTAATTAAAAAGTTTTGTGCGTATTAGATATTAATTATCACTTGCAACGGTGTAGGAAAACATCATATGGAAACCTGCGCGCCGAAAAATTCTTCATACTCGTAAATTCAATCCGCACTAGGTCAGCGTGGTGGACTATGGCCTGTACCCCTCGCACTGTGAGGGGAGACAGCAGTGGGACAGTTATGGGTTGCGATGATGATGATAATGGATGATGAACCGATAAATGAGTGAGAACCATGAGATGGTACGGTTATAATTTCCTAGTTGCACGCCTGCAGCTTTATCAGTGACTTCTATTAAGGTCAAGTCACTAAATGAAGAAAGAATTTGGTAGCTATTTTTAAACATTTACTTACGGAAAATATGATGAAATTAAGTGGTGCACTTAATTTTTTCGTGTTTGTAAGCAAACATTTAAAATAAACATTATTCGACATATTGTTAATTCAAAACGGCCTTACATTGCATCGTAAGCAACCCAATCTGAAGTTTAATTATACCTTTTGCATAGTAGGTAAGATTAGGGCGGTTAAGCCGTAACGGTTTTGCGGGCGACCAAGCGAACTTTAACCTTTATACGTAAAGTCCGTGTGTATGTGTCCCCCGGGTCAGTTTCACGCAGATGAACTCTTTAACAAATAATAGCTATTCTTAGTCTTCTTTACATTATTGTACTTATTTACGGAATTTAATTACAGACTGATAACTAAAACTAGGTATGTTTTATTTATAAACTTGGGATGTGCAAAGGTTTAAATGACAGACTACGAATTGTCTTTACTAATTGGATTAGAAACCTGAAACGATTAGGTTGAAAAATGTTTTAAGAAAATGTATGTCTTGAAAAGGGGAAAAAACAGCCCGGGAACATGACGAGTCGTTTTTACAAGGTTAACTCCATCTTGGAGACAAAGCAAACATATAGAGCGAATATCATCTCAATCTTATAAGTCCTTCAATATGAGTAGTTGCACGTAAACAAATATTCGATCCAATAATTTACAATGATGACTATTGCTCCTCGCTTTGTTTCATGAAACGTGACTTTTACGTTCACAAAATAATGTCAATGAAATAATTGCTACGTGATTTTCAGGTGTTATAAAAAAGCATTTAAAACTGAACTGTTGCACAAAACAAGGTTTTCAGAATTCACAAAATTATGTATTTAATACGGCAATTTATTTAGTTTAGTTTAAGCTTAGGTAATCTTATCTACGTATAGTCCATTTTTTTAACTTGTCTTATTTAGCACGTAGTTTAAAGTACACCTAGCAACGGAAATTACACTTTTTCATGATATCCAAACTTTTTCAGTAATATTTAAATAACTTAAGTATTCACAAATACTGCTTAGTTAAAAATAAATGTTTTTGTTTTAAAAATAAGACAAGGTCCAAAAAAAAATTACTGTAAGTACTTATTAGCTTTTTATCATTTGCGTGTATAGCCCCTAAGTTATACATAAACCTTCAAGCTAAGAGAGCTTATGAAAAACAACAATTACGCAACCCTAAAAGCACGTCACGCAGTTAAAACGTTTTTTTGGGAGCACGAAAGAAATATTAGGATTGTGGCTGCGGACTGGGGGCCGGTTACTCTTCGCCCTTTGAGGTAGCGCTTTTTGAATTAATGAGTCCCTTGGCTAGACTATAATGAAGTGGAGTCGTACTTCTTTTGTTTTATGAACCAATACCAGTAGGTTGGAATAATGCGAGTTTTCAGTTGGTAACTCTATTTTAAACGGTCGGTGGAATATAAAAAAAAACTAAGGTATTTTTGCAAGTTTGCACGTATTGGCAGCCTTTATCGTAAATATGTACCCAGTAATTTTTTCATATGCTTCGTGTTTTACTTGAGCGTGTTGTAAGCGATTTAAAACAATCAAAGAAGGTAACGCATGGGTTAAAAAATATGTACTCGTAATCGTCCATTTGCATTCAACGTAAAATATTGAAAACTAAACATTTAATTTATACTAAAAATTGCGTTCTCAAATCTTTCGTTTTCTTCATGAATTTTATTCTATAAGTTTTGAGATGATTCGTTTTATTTAAACAGGTTTATTTTTTAGAATATAATTACTACAAGACGTGGCTCGCCAAAAACATGAAAGATAATCATATTTAGGCATATATAAATAAAGACCTTATCCTTCGGCGTTTCCTAATTACATCAAAGTTATAAATAGGCACCTTTGAAAGCTGCTCGGAGAGATATGGATTTAAAAGTTGATTTAATATGAACAAGGGTCTTAGCAAATTTTTGTTTCTTTACTAATGAGATTTTAGGCATTGTTAACTGGTTTAAAGTAGGTACTTCTGAAATATACTGGAGTTATGGATGTAATAATACTATTATACATCCAACCTTGATTTTAACCCAAGACAATCTTTGTAATACACTGGGTTACAAAGATTGAGGTGATCATGTTAATTTTCAGCGAAAATGGAGAGTTTTCTGAGACCCATTTTTATTATTATTTTTAATTATATTCACAAAACACCGCCAATTAAATATTAAATATTATTCCGCCTATTTCTAAACACAAACTCATAAATATTGGTTTAACAATTTCCTTTATACTTGTACTTTCAAGTTGAAAAGTATATTTTAAGTACTTTAGTTTGTTGTAGTGATGAAATGAAATAAGTTTGATAAATAATTGAACCATTACAGATGTAATTTTAACAATACCTACGAAGTACCAAATGAGTATGATAAACTGAATAAAAACAAAAGCGTTCTAAACTTAAACAAAATAAATATCGAAAAAATGATTAATCGCGAAGACCTGCGGGAAGCTGTGACGGAAACATTAATTATTACACGGGACAGAAAATCCCGCGAATCTTTTATTTTTCTCAAGTAATAAACAACTTAAGGACGACACAAAAAATCTTGTTAAAAGTAGCGTTTTAAGATTTTGCTAATACGAGTACTACATGCAAAGAAATAAGAGATCATTTTTACTCTCTGTTTAATTTACATCAACCTATACATCCACCAAAGGTTAATAGGTTGACAATGGCACTAGGCATTAAATTATACCTTATATAACTTGATAGAGGTCATAAAAAATTTACCTCAAAATCATTTATAAACTCTTGACATTATTTTGTATGATTCTATAAATAGTCCAGTTACTAATAATCTATATTATTTGCAGTTATTGGGCTGCCCGAATCACTTCACAAAGCTGAACTAATAACGAAATTGCTATAATAATATCACGTATCAGATATCAAGCTAAATATAGATAATGTAGGTGTTGCTAAAGAAATCATTGTTAGGTCAGTACTTTCATAGACGTATTATGTGTTCTCGGACTACGAGTATATTTAGAATAAAAAATCAGGGAAAGCTTTTTTTCCTTATTTTCAGTTCTGAGAATATGCAATAGCTTTATGTAAAGAATCTTTTGCATTTTTTAATTATTAACAAACATTAATATTGTTTCATTTTTTTATGAAATGTAATTTCTACAATACGACTTGAAAGAAATTTTTAATATTAACATTATGACTAAGTGTCGTTATTAATAGGTAACTCATTTCAAAGGATTGCTACATTTAAATGAACAATGTTCCTACGTGAGATACCTGAGAATTCCAGTATTAAGTATACTTTGTCTCCATAAGTACAGGTAATAAATACATTTCATATTATTTCTCAATCGTGTGACATCTCTTAATACTCCTACTTATAATATTAAGCGATGAATTTATGTTTTATGAAGATGTTGCGTACGGTATATAGATATCGATGTTATATGCCTATGTTACATCTCTAAGTTAGCTGCTAGTTTCTAAGATAAAATAAATAATTTTAATTTGCAAAGACTTAAATTCAACCGTTAAAGCGCATATTGCGTTATTCTGATTGCTATTAACTTTATTATAAATCTAAAAATTGTTGCATATTCATGTAGTATGCTCATATAGGGAGCGTGAACTATTCATGTTTCTTCGCAGAATTAATCTATTTCGCTAACTTCGTAGTCCAAAAGTCATTAATATTCTATCACGTAACCAAAGTTAGCAATTTTTATAGACCTCCCGAGCGACCATCCAGGTTTTCTTTCAATGCTCCGTCTCCAAACAAATGGAGAATTTTAATTAAAATACTCACATTTGAAATATTACTTGGCATGTCGAGTAATCTAGGGCAAGAACCATTTTCTTAAACTGAAAAGAATTTTACATAATAGCAAACTGAGTACGGAAACTGCACATTTCCGACACCTGACTATCATTTTAATGCGGTATAAGTTTTGCTGCATTCATTTTGACTGCATTGACGACTGACTGACGACTCCGTAACCTAATTAGTGGTGACCCTATCTGCCCAGTAAGGGGTCCCAGGTTCGAACTCGGCCGGGGCAAGTAGGTAGTTAAGGTTTACTTTCGGATACAAAGGGAATCCTATTAGAAAAATATCATTTTGCAGGCATTGTTTATTTATTTATAGAAAGTGGTCGAAAGTGTGACACACCCAAACAAAAAGTATTTAGGAGGGCCCATAGGCTGGCCATAGATGGACTGCTTCAAGCTTATGGTCGAATTCCGACCACAGTGGGCCTCTAGTATATTATGTAAATATAACAACAGTTATGTCATTATATCCTGTTTAATTATCACAATTTCTAGAAGTATTCAAGAAGTAAACAGGGGAGACGGGGAGTGATTTACCCTCACTATGAATGTCATTAATTCAACTTACTTAGGAGAAAACTTCTGTAATACGATTTGGAAAAACTCCATGTCGTAATGTTCCGGGAATACTTCAGGAGATAACGACATTTCCCACGTCCACGGTCAATAACCGAAACATGATAGAATTTTTATTGTACTTAATAAAGTCTATTTTGTCTTTCACCGCTTTCTTATTTACAGATAATAATATATTGTCATTTTTATATGAAATAAAGTCTGCGTGATGGAATATATTAAAGTAAGAAAATTTCATTAAGATGTCGCGTGAATACCAGTGAAGATGCCGACAATAATATTTTCAGTTTAATATAAACGTACAAATCGCTTTGTCGACAAAAAATTTGTACATTTACATATTTTAGAAATAAGCTCATTTAAGTACATCAAAAATACAACCTGTAAAACTTCTGTGTGAACATGGTCTTTGCTGTGCTAAAAAAATTCATAATTCAAATAATTTATTTCGTCTTAGGAACTAATAGCTCATATAACGAACGTTAAACATTTAAAATAACATGAATAACACAAAATGAAATTAAAAATAAACAAACAATAAGAAGAAATATAATTACTCAAACATTCTCATTATTATTTTTGACTTACTAATGTGACAAAATAATGTGCAAAACATAGATACATAATACAAGTTTATATTTTCAAGTAATTTAATTGAAACTCATATCCGGGAAAGTAGATCAGTTAAACACGAATTTAGAACTATTATACACACGATTTACCCAATATTTGGCTACATTTCAACGAGAACCACAAATAGAAAATGCTCGTAACGATACGCTATTACGTTCTATGCACGAACATTATACGTGCTTCTTCCTAAATGATTAGAGTTAGATGTAAAATGCTTCACGTTTTATACAAAAAAAAATCATATCAAATCATTGTGTATCGAAAATAATTTTCTATTATTGTACTTGAAATTGTTTGCTAACTATAATAAAGATAATTCTAGATTGGAAATTAATATTAGTGTGTAAGCATTTTTTTAATAATCAGTTTATTAAACATTTTATGAATTAAATTGTGAAAATGTAATTGTCGTCGACACTATAAAGTCGAAATTCCCTTAACAGGGTTCGTATACAATCGAAAGGGATTTCCTCTAACATGTAATTATTTCAATGCCTACCGACTATTGATTTTGGATGCTTCAATACAAATCAGCAGTAGGTATTAGTGATCAGACAATATTGATTCAGCGGATGAACCCTAATTACTAACTTTGAATTTAATTAATAGAACAAGCTTCGAAATTATAGATAGCTATTAAGCTTCTAGCCGAAGTATTCTATTTAGTAATTGATCTTGTAAATATTGTGAAAACAAAATATTAATTTACATTTTGAAAGAAATTATAATTTATAGAATATTCGTAAACATATCAAACGTTCAGTATAGAGGTAAAATTAATAGAATATAGATAGATATATAGAAATAAAAACCTGATTGTTAAACAATTGAAGAGAGACATACAACCTATATGTCCAAAAATGGGAATTAATTAATCTAATTACTTCGTGAAACTCAAATAAATACACACATACATACATGTCCTCGAAAAATTATTTTTCTTTCTGGGGTAATCGAGTAAAAATACTAAGTTATTTACCGCTTCTGTTAATACAGCTTTGCTTCTGAACGATATTAGTGTCAAAAGCTTGAGTCCTTTATTAGTCTACAAAGAAGTTGAGTGGAGAGAAATACAAACGTAGAATTAATCTGGGCTACTTAGTTTCAATAGCTTTTCATATAACTTCAGACGAGTTTTAAATAAAACGTTCGCAGTTGAACGACTCATTTAAATGTTTTCTCATGGAATAAGTTGTGTATTCAAAGTTAAATAATAATATAATATTACGCAAAATGTGAACTAAGGAGCTGTAGCATATTCTTTTTTTTTAATAAGTTAATAATCATTTAGACGGTATGCAATGATAGCAAAGCAAAGATTCTCTCGCTACCGTTGCTTTTCAGGATACCTAATTCAAATTCAAATGTGTCAATTTTAAATTCACTGCATTCAAAGATCTAATTAAGTATCTAAATCAATCGAATTTCTGGAAAATTAATTTTGGTTACAAAAAATAATACTAATGTTATTCCATGTCATAAATAAAATCAGAACATCGGGTACCTACGGTAATGTAAATTACTTTAAGAAACAAGATTATGAAACATGACGCAGCTGCAATGAGGGAAACACTCTAAGGCCTCATTAATTATGCTCGTAATATCGTGTTCCTCTATTGATGCAAAGTGCTTTCAAAATTTGCATTAGTCTTTTGTGGCAACAACCAGTCAGCGAAGAAGATGTGAATAAAAGTCCATTTGCAGCAGTTAGAGATGAGCATTTTGTAAGAATTTTAAGCATATTTCTGCAGTCCCATATACCTACGCACAAATTGTCGCAAGTGTAATTTGTGATGAAAATGAAAAATGTACATTCTCTGAATTTATAATAATAGGTATTTTAATCAAATCATATCTTTCTCCAATCTGTTGCTGCAATGCTGTAAGTGAGAGTGGTAAATGAAACTGATCATGTAGGCACCATAGTTATGGCCTAAGGCAGGCTAGAATAAAGACTAATATCTAATAAACTTAGTGATCATCAGCGTCCATGGACATTAGCATCACCAAGGGCGTCACTAACGCGTTGTGAACCGGGGAGGAAACATTGGATCCGCTTTTTGAAAACAATAGTACCATCGTCTGCTCGTTTTTTTGCCCATTAGGGTCAGTAAAAAGGTATAAATTATGCCCGGTTCTTTATAAAGAAATTACAATTTAACACCATGTTTTTATGATTCATTATTTTAATCATTTTCGGTCCCAGTAAAATTGGACATCACCAGGGACTAATTTACGTATAAAGAGTTAATTTATTACGGCATTCCCCTGAAATTCATTTCGTGATAATTGTTTATGGTTTAAAACAGATTAAATTTGTATTAATATTTATGTACACAAAATGAAGTTCTTAAACAAAATTAAACGTAATGATGAATGTACAGATTAAAAAAAACGTTATATAATCTCTAGTTGTTATCAATAGTCAAATTTCTTATAAAAGTGTTTTAAAAAGGTTTCTAAATAGAGGTACTTAAGTATTGTATGTATAAACAACTCGTACACAAATACATTAGCGAAACATGAAGCAAATTCGCGTCTAAGTTTTTGGTCGGCATGTGCGCTTAATGTCTTACACTTTTCATATTAGCATGATTTAATGAGACCCGGAAGTCATTTCGAAGTAACAATAAAAGAAAAAGTGTCGTTAAATAATAATGGCGACTGATGTCATTTGCTTATAATGTATTATCGTGTTAGGATGTTATAGCATTATTAATAATGCAGTTGGTATTGTGTCAGTTTTTCAGTTCATACTATAAGAACGATCTAAGAAATATCTTTAAATGAAGTAACAAAACATTTCAATAACATAAAATGGTGTTTAATGAAAATAATAATAAGTAAAACTTTCACATAGTAATTTAATTATAATAGGTTTTTACGTCAATATTTAAATTGAATGCAGGAAGTTTTCGCTGGAACCAAATTGTAATGGACAGAAACCATTCAAAATAAACTTTAGAATTTAGTCGTAATACAAACTGTGAAATCATAAATAGGCAGGAAAATTACATTTGAAATCACGAAAATTATTTCATTGGCTTACGTTAAACTTCACTAGGTAAAGGAAAAAATATAATCTTGGAACATTATAATTCTTAAATTAATTACTTAAGCAACCTATCACAATCAAACATACATCAAAAGTTACTTTAAACGTCAAAAGGAATATGTTATATTTATATGGTGTCACCAAATAATTTCTGTTGTCCCGTCGTAAAAGAGAAGAAATTTACTCACCCTAACAATAAAACGCAAAAAAGTAAAGCATTTAAATTTTAATGAATGCTCATCGTTGTTGGTTTTGCTCAAAGTTTGTCAAAGCAAAGTAAAATATCAGTTCAGGTAATACGAATGAAAACTCGTTTGGAGTAAAGGCTCGGAAATGTTTGACTTGTTCGACGATTTCACTCTGTTCAAATCCAATAACAAGTTGTTTTCTAGTTTCACTACATCATGACTAACTTTGAATAGGCAAAAGTTGCAAACTCCATTAACTTCGGCAAGACTTAAAAATTGGACTTTAGAATTTAGTTGCATGCGAAGCAAACTGTTAGGCCGGTCGTAGACTGAATGCTTTTAACAGTCTCCGATCAGTTTCGTAAAGTCAAAATACGGACAGCTTGAAGTTTGAGATTCGGCATAGTTAAAGTTTACATGAACAAGAAATGTATAAAGCTGGATGTTATATTTAATAAAGGGTTTAAGTTAATTTAGAAAAACCAAACACTATCACACTACTTTTGATATAGACACGTTACACATATCAGACGAAAGGCCCCGTTGACACATGCTTGATGAGTGTAATTTATTTTTTGACATAAAAGGTCTTCTCGCGACCAACAAATATATCATATAGTTTTTATTTTACGTAGGATTATATTATTCGCAGCGAAGCGAAGGGCTTAAAAGTATAATATAAATGATAAAACAATATTCTGTTATTGCCTCTCGATGTTAGTCAAACGTATCCCTTAGCTTGTTAACTTGTTATTTTAGGTCGATGATTGAATACGCCCGCAGGTTCTTTAATCAGCTGACTTTACACTTTGTTAAACAAAGCCTGAAAACAACATGAATAATTTACCTACAAATAAATGTTTGTTTAATCATCAAATCAAAATTCGTAATCAACTAATCTTGCGATTATTTCATCGATTCATTTAAATAAGCAATTATTATGACACGAAATTACTTCTTTAATAAAACAATTACCTACATTGATTTCATTTAGAAACTTATACACAATGCCATTTGCAAAGACCTAGAAAAAAGGGGCTATTTTTTTTAAATACAGACTCCAAGTCAAACAAAATTAGCTCCTTTAACATAAAGTTGACGTTAGAATTGACATCTGTAAGATAGGAACATCGAACTATTCTATAGCCTATAGTTTGACATAATGGATAAGGTCGAATTTTGAACGCAGACTGAAGCTAGTAATTACTAAAATGTTAAAAACAGTATTACACTTTACTGCGGCAAAATTTCGAAATAGATGCGCAGTAATGTAAAAACTGTATACAAACGGACTGTCTCCTGAGAATCTAAGGAAAAATATACGAAAATTTTAAAATCAGAGCATCCAACATGTGGGTCATTTCATTTATCTCAGCAAAAATATCAACGGTTACAGATTTGTTTTTTTCATTTTCTTTTCTCATAACGACCTTCACGTCACTTCGGATCAGTATTATTAAAATGAGGCGTCTTTTCCACGTAGGCATTGTAATAATTTCACGCTCTTATGAAGGTACAAATCCGCGAGAAAAAACATATGAAAATAAAATAACCGCCAAAAAATAATAACTTACTGTAGCCGTGATGCGGGTTATGAAAAAATGTACCAAATGCGCGTCCGACTCACACACGGTTTTTGTATAATTTAAAATACGTGGGTCTAATTCGTATTATGGTATGCTCGCACAGCGCATATTTTACTTGCAATTTTTACGATTTCCGATGTTTAGTGTACAGAATGTTCGCGAAAACTGAAATCATGCCACGGCACGAATTCTGTGGTAAAATACAAATTTCTAGTGAAATAGGGAGGCTAATCTTCGCGCAATTTTTTTTATAAGTGTAGTATCTACCTTGATTCCTGGTACATACAATAAAGAGAATGAATTTCTAATACTTACTATTATAACAAAAGGTACTCACAAAATATCGTTAAACACATTGTAATAAAATATTGTAGCGATATGTCAAAAAGTTTTACGGATCCCAAAAAATAAAACAACGATAAAGTTAACAAGTTTCATTCCATTCAGATACGACTTAAATTAATGGATTTTTAAAATGCTTTGTTCCTTTGATTTGCTAGCAATATAATTTGTTTAAAGTAAATTCGATTTTCATTTTGTACATTTCGGAGTGTCTCGTATGAAATTTATGTCAAAGGGAATTAGAGGAAATTGTATCTGCAGAACATTTTTTCTCGGGAAAAGAAAGCTGTACAAATAAGTTTTGCTAATAATTAATGACTGCCATTCCCAATTTCTTGTGTAATTATATCGGGGAATTCCCTATTATTACAATTCTCGTGGTTAATATTCCTCTCTATCCAATTATGTTTAACTTTGTAAGTTATACTTATCATCATTTCAGTTATTTATTTATTACATAACATAATGAGATTGTAATTGGTAAAAAGATGACAATATGTAAGTGTTTTTGTTTTTCTAATAATGATTATTTATTAATCTGTATCATTAATTGCTCCTTGTTTGGGCTTAAGTTGGTCATTAAAATGTACTTAAAAAATATATACAGAACGCTCATTCCACTTAGTTAAATGAATAGTTCATATTCAGACTTCGAGGGAAGCTCATAGCCACGCATTATACCTATTGTCTAGTATGTAATGCTTATTAATAAAAGTTTGTACTGAACATATTCATGTGTACTACTTTGTACGTGTAACACGTGTATACCATTTATGATATTAAGTTTACAGGCTTGAAAATTGTTATCTACATTTCATCATTATCATGTAAGTACGTAACATAATAATAACATAAAGGAGCAAAGCGTACAAACCATAAATTCAGCTTCTCGTGACGGTACATCCTTAATACATGGTTTTTGTCGTTTTAGCACACATCCGTGATATAATAATACAAAGGATTTCTACGTTTTACTTTTAAAACCCCCATAGCTTCAGAGCTTAAACTTTCCTCTTATATCAAGTATTAAATAAGCTTGGGGGGAAGGTCAAAAGTGGAGGGGAGGTTTTATTTTTATTTGATAAATAATAATACACGAGTACATCACACTCGAAACGAGAACACAAATTTAAATTCGTCATTAAAATTTACGCATCCCCGGGAATCGAACCTAGGACTTACTAAAAGGCGTGGATGATACTATAATATTTATAAGCATTGCATAATTCGCGTCGTCAAATTTGATTCAAATGACTACGATGTTAAAATAAAATTTAATTCATGTTTGTTCCCTGAGCCTTATAAAACCACTCAAGAAGTTCGGTTAGTCGGTATTATCGAGATTTGGGTAGATACGATCGGGATTATAGCTAAGGGCGGAATATAAATGTTTCAGAGATATTACATTGATTTTGGATTGGTGATTTGGTATAGATGTATCAACAGTCAAGTATAGTTTTGAGGTTGTCGTGGTCAATGGTAGTTCTGATAACCATTGCATTTTGTAGATTCAGACCAAAACCTATATAGACTTAAGACTTCAGAACAAAAAGTGAGGTGAGTGAGGTTTTTTTACAATCTGTCGTATGTCACCGAGTGCGCGCTGCTGAGCAATGTACCGGAAAACTTTATCATTTGTTGTTAACGTTACGTTTTTTTGACTACGCTTTTTTCCAAACGCAGAGTCTATATACCTATCTGAAGTCGTAAAAAATAAGTTCGTATAATATTGCGAAATAAAATACTTCTAGTAAGTATTGTTTATTTTGCTTTTCATATTCAATTCTGACAGTGTAGCAGTCTAGCAATTCATTAAGACTGTGTCAGTATCCTTTGGGAATTAATCTATCGGTGATATGTTGTGATGAGGAATAGATTTCCAGTTGGATTTCAGTACAATTGTCTTTTTGTTTCCCGACTTTATTCGTGTTAGAGATAATTAAGCTGTAGCTTCTCAATGTTATTCTTATAACTTCGTCTGAAATACGTATAGCCTTTGATATCTAACGCAAGAAACTTATAACAGCTTTATGCTCTGTCATATTACTTTTAACCAATTATTTAAGGTAGAGGACCTTAGAGCAGGGTTTTCTAAACTTTAAATATACCGGAATATCAACCAAATACCTTTTAATTTATTGAACGTCATTATGTCGAACTTTTTTTTTACGTCTTACGTCTTTTTTCCCTGTTACATTTCAGCGACCCCTCAAAGTTGATCTTTTTTTGGCTTCAAATGAGTAATAAAATTTTGACGGAACTTTAATAACTGTTCTACGGAACTCACTTTGGAAATACCTGGTTTAGAATATGCTTTATACATGCTGTCTAGTCCAAAGTTTCGAACGAAAACAGTTGCTAATAAAGCAACTTTTTTGATACTCAGATATCCTTTGGATGTCGTGAACTCATGAACCGTGAATTCATTTGTTAACTTTCTCTGTCTGCATAGAGAAATATACATATGAAGAAACTGCCATAAAAACTACATGACTTATTATCGCAAAAACTGGACGCTTTATGAAAGAAAAACAAGACATGAGCGTCGCGTCTTACTAAACCAAGCAATTTGCGATGTTAGTATGTAGTTATATATATCTATGGTTTTATGTCCGTCGCTCTGCCAAATAGGATCACCGGAAGAAAAGCATTGGCGCTATACGCACGTGCGACAAGTTTACGACAAAATGTCGCAAGTAGTGATTACGTGAAATTTACCTGCGATAGCATGTGAAGAAAATAAAGCATTTTTTATATTAACTGCAGATCAAGAAAATCAAACGATATTTTGTCGTCACATTATACTCGTATCTTTAAAATATCCATGTAGGATTTGAAATTTGCTTCCCGTTAGGCAGAATATGGTTTTAGTCATTAAAATTTCTCGGTTTATTTTAATAAAAGGTATAATAAACTCATACATTATGTTTAGTCGGATTTTGTTCAAGACCAAACTAAACATGAATTATCTGACGTCGTCTCCGCACAAACAATATAAGAATAGCTGAGTAAAAATATCCTGCATCATTTCCTAATATCTACGATGACACGAGTATTGTTTAGGCGAAACAAAGACGGCACAAAAAATATTCTTGTAGGTGTATTTTTTCCATGTGTATTCTTATATGAAGGAGTGATGTAGTACACACGCTCTTACAGAGTTTTTATGAAAGATAATGTGAGGACCAATCCAGTTATCCTTGATCAAGCAACAATGGAAATGTTTATTTTTTTATCTTCACAGTCTAATATGATAATATCTAATAATACCTTCAGCACAAAACAAAGTAGGTATAGTATAAAACTCTGCTCAAACTAAGACACGGTCGCAGGTGAATAAAATAATACCTACGTGTTATTTCAGAAAGCATCATGCGAATAAAATGTTATTGTAAGATGCACGAAGATTTTACTGAAAAATGCTTGCGAAAAGTGTTTAGCTGTCCTTTAGGAAAACAGTTTTCTAAGGAACATAGGTATATTAAGCTCATATCAATGACAAGTAAAATCGTTTAAATTATTCGTCAATTCGTCACACATTGTATTAAGATTTTTTACTTTTGGTGTACATTTAAGAATTTTTAAATCAGTCTTCAGTATTACAATAATAATTTATTCAAGTGAGCCGTGACTAGTTTAGTTACCTACAAAACTATTTTTTTTATCTACTCATAAGCATAAAATAAATGATAAAATATCATGATTATAGATCTTCAAAATAGACGCATAATAAGTTAATAAGTCGATTGTATTTCTTATTTGTAACTTTTACAGAAAGTAAAACTAATTTGGATTAAATTATTTGTACACCAAAATTTAAATTACAAAGCAAACCTGTTTCAAATGGTAATTAGCTCTAAAAGTACATACCGTAATGTAAAATTATAGACTTTTAACAAGATCTTAAAGTTTCCTTTGCTTGGCTGTTCTCAGAAACTTTGAGGTATAAAACATTTCTTGGAAAAATCTTTTTAACTCAGCAGCTGATGTGTTATCAAGTTCATACTTTTTAAAGTATTGCAATACTTCTATTGAATTCGTAGTCTATGTAGTTCAGTGGTTCCTAACCTTTTTAATATCGTTTCAACTGTGATCTATTATCAGGAAAACTGATTTTATCTAGCCTTTAAATTGTTATCAAAACAAAGAATACAAGTAATTTTTTTTTCCGTATTTTTTTATTTTACGATCCATAAACTCGTAACAAAGTTTTTTACTGTCCCCCTAAAATAGCAGATTTACCCTCGTGGGGTAAAAACCCCCAGGTTAAAAATCAAGGTTTTAGTAATGGTTAGTTGTAAAGAATACTCCTGCAAAGATAAAAAAATGCTGACATTTAAAGCTTTCCAAGTAACATTATTACATGTCATAATCTACTTTCAAAACATGTTTTCAGTAGCTTGCGATAATCTATCACAAGTAAAGACGTTACCGTGACAAATTCATGTAATTCCCTTTACTAGATTATTCTTCTATTCCATTTACTAGACTATTATTCTAGTGTGTTGTGTCTAGTGTTCTAGATCATTGTTTACTTTTTGTTCTTATTCGTGTGGTTGAACAATTTTATCTAGAGGAGTAATTGTTCCGCAGACTGCTTCACGATTGGGAGGCGTTAACTTGGACTTAAAATGAATGAAGACACGCTGTTCCAGTGTCAACCCAAATGTCGGATATTTTTAAACCGCGCATTGACCTCCGACAGGACTTGACGAGTTGACGATTATCAGTAACTAGAAGTCGCCGGGCGGCTCCGCCCGCGTAATTTTACCGTTTCTGGAATATTTTTTTTGCTGCTCCTCTCCTATTCATCATAGCGTGATGTTATATAGCCTATAGGTTTCCTCGATAAATGGACTATCTTACAGTAAAATAATTTTTCAAATCGGTCCAGTAGTTCATGACATTAGCGCGTTCAAACAAACAAACAAACTCTTCAGCTTTATATACCTATTAGTATAGATGATAACAAACATAATTTTATCACTATCGGTCACCCGAGGCGGTACCCACAACTTGACTGATTTATAACGTTTTCTTACTTCTAGAAGCAAACTTTAAAAGTTCAAAGCATAGCGAGAGTGGTGACAATTTCAGCCGAAAAGGGTTAGAAAACTTGGCAAAGATAAATCTTACACCTAATCTCGGTAACTTATCTAATCTCGACTAGAATCCCTGAGGTGGCATAAAGGGACACAGGCGAAATCGCAAACATAGCTTCAACAACGTCTTATAAATTCCCAATACGTCACTTGTAGCGATCGTTTTAATGTTTACGTTGATTGATTTAACCAGATACTCTATTGAAAATTGAACGTACGTGACGTCACAACTCTGTAGTAATTTTATAAAGTAGGTAAAAAGGTAACTAGTTTATGAAAGTAGCGACAAATAATTTGCTTTGTTATTTAATTTTTGCGGCGTGCATATTAATAGAGTCCTTTTTGCGTGAGTCTTTGTAATTAAAAATAAACTGTTGGCACTTGTACAGCTTTATTTATAAAAAAAAAATATGTACCGATAATTGTAAGATTCGAACTACCTTAAGTTTAACTTGAATTCTAAGGAAAAATTATAGTATACAGTTCTTGTTTGCTGTGATTACAAAAATACTAGATTAATCTAGTTTATTTAAATAACATATTACAATTTAAGAATTAAAGATTTTTGAGCTTAGATACTTTTAAGCATTTTAATTGGCTTTTTAGGAACCATAAATAAATTAAGCACATTTTCATCTCATATGCATAAAAATATTGGATAGTTTTATGAAGGTTATACATAATTTTAGTTTGCGTGCCGTTAAAAATAAATTGTCTTTTGAAATATGCATACAACGAATAGCATATGAGCAGTCCTGACTATAAACTGAACCTAAATTAACTGGCTACGGTGTCGTCAAAGCGTGGTTCATCCTTGTTTTTGTTATAGAGGAAGTTTATGGATGTTTGAAACTTTCTGTTTTCATGTTCAGATAAAATATTATGCGGGTCCAGATTTAAACAAACACCTTAAACCTTCCATGAATTCAGAAATCGTATATTTATTACTCACATAATTTATGTACCAAGTACTACAGCCCATATTTTTTAACTTGTCCTATTTATCACACAGTTTTACGTTAACATTGTAAAGGAAATCAGACATTTTCATGTTATTTACACTTTTCCAGTAATGTTTAAGTGATTTAATGACTTCAATAGTATATATGTTACAGTTAAAACCCGTTCTTAGATAAAACGCGTTTTTCCTAGTTAAAACTAGTTTTTACTAAATGCCTTTGTGAAAACTAGAATTAACTAATACTCAGAATTAATATCAGTTAAAACAAGTTCTTACTAGACAAAACGCGTTTTACCGAAGCGAGTCAGTTGAAACTGTTCCGACCGAGATAACAGTTCATCGTAC
>LGAG01028533.1:24227-39836 GCA_001278395.1 Lerema accius
TGACTAGGTATTTCTAGTTTTCACAAAGGCATTTCGTAATAACTAGTTTTAACTAGGAAAAACGCGTTTTATCTAAGAACGGGTTTTAACTGTAACATATATATACTTAAAATTGAATGTTTACTAAAACTGCTTTGAAAATGAATAATAAAAATAAACGCTAACATACTCATACCTCCGCAGTAGGATTCCCTGTGTCGCGGGTGGCATGGACAACACAAATAACACATCACTGACACCCATGACCCGAGAACAAACATTAATCTGACACATAAATATCTGCCCCGGGCGGGAATCGAACCCGGGACCCCTCGCTTCGCAGGCACGGTCACTACCAACTAGGCTACGGGGTCGACAAAATTATGTTTTTGTTTTAAAAATGAGACAAGTTAAAATAACGGATTATAGGTCAAGTATCTAGGTACCTTACGTTTTTAGATAGCTACAGCTGAGGATTAGGGCATTCAATAGACTTCACTAGAACATTCACTACAAAACTCGTTATTTGTATAAGTACCTATAAAAGTTTCGTAGCATAAAACTATGTTTTATTCTTTTCATGTTTACATTTTTTCTATCATTATAACCTTCAGATCGTTTATTTTGTTTGTAAGTACTTATGTTTTAATACAAAGCTTTTTCTTTATTACTACGCAACTAAAAAAAAAAATTTACCCGAAGTTTAGTTAAGAACACATATTAGGTAATAACTTTCTCAAACTTCATATTTATCTTTTCAACTTGTGTGTAAGGGATTACGCACATATCCAAAACTTTTAATACTTCCAATATTAAAGTTTTCCAACATTCTCCTAACAGCTTGTGTATTTCTAGATTGTGTTATGGTAAGTACTGTTATCGTGTTAGTCATAAATTCCTTCCCAATCTTACTCATGTGTGTGTGAGTGTGTTTGTGTATAAAACGTAGAGTAGTGGTGTGTTTGGTATTTTTTTTTTTATAATTAAATTTCGTAAACGTATAGCGCGTTATAAAAAATAGGTTCTGGACTTGTTCTCCATGTAAACCTTAACTACGTCAAATTTCAAACTTGTACGTACCTGCATTATTAAAAACGTGTATGTAAGGAGCTCTCCGCTTATTATTATTAAAATAGATAAAAAAATTATTGAGTGTTTCAAATATTATATAGTAAATAACAATAATTGGAGGATAGTCAAGAGACATTTATGAGTATGATAGATAATAATGTCTCTTTCTTATTGTCATAAACAGTTCGAGAGATTTCCAAAACTTTTCAGTGACTATATTAATTAATATTCCAATTCCACTAACTTTCTGCTATATCTTGCTGCTTTTGCAGAATTCACTGATGAAAGTAGCAAGTTCCCGGTTCAAATAGAAAATAATTGCTTTAATTTCACACAAACTTTCGCCTATGCACCCATTCTCAGAGCCAGTAAAATTTAATTGTTCAGATTTCGTTTTATGGCACATGGCAACTTGCCAGCGGTAGCGCGGAGTTTAGTTGCAAATCGTTCCAATAACCAGTCATTATAAACGGTTTTTTATTATTAACTATTACAAGTTGGCCCGGCAGATGTTGTTCTGCTGTAACCCTCACTCATGTTCTAACCACCTTGCTATTTTTAAAGATTATTTTTCAATATTATGTCAATTTTATTGAGCCCTTCGTACAAAATTACTGAATAATGTTTTTCAGGATTCTAGTGGATATTTTTTCACCCTTGTTTTCGCAAATCCAATTAAGACATCAAAATATTATTTTGCCGTCTATTTTTCTTCAGTCATACATGAGGCAAATCATTTTTATAAATAAAATACATACATAACTCTCAACGCTAGAATTAATTAAACTGGTACTAGAATAAGGTGTGGACAGTAAAATTCGTGTACTAAAGCCTATTTTACCTATTTTCGATAAGCCTAAAGCTCGTTACAAGTTTTAACCTTTTTTAAAACAAACTTGTATCAAAAGTCCATATTATTTTCCATAAGCCTAAAGCTCGTTTAAAATTTTAACTTCTTTTATTAAACAAATCGTTTCAATAGAGACTTGGCACGTTTTTACTTAACGTTTTAATGGGATATAATCTACCAAAACGTATCGAGGTGAGAGTCTGTTAAACAAAATTTTAATTTTATTCTCCTCCACAAACAGAACACGAGAAAATTCAATTAACATCTCGTAATATTATACGTATCTGAATGTAACAGGTCGACGTTAAATTTCTACTCACAATTGTTTTTAACTAAATTAACTACTTGAAAGATAAAATGTGTTCAACGTTCGTGTTGTTTAACAACGATTTCTTTTAAATTAATCAACCTATTTGAAACTGTAGGGATTACTGCTTAACTAATTCATATCTCTATTTTTTAGATACAGATGTAGTTAAAATTATGTAAATTATGTATTGTTATTCCTTTTTTAAAATGATGTACGGGGGAGTTTCTTTCCCCTTTCTTCTCTTCCATATTAAAGCACCTTTTAAAACGGGGGTAGACTCAAAAAATATTAACGTGCATAAGAGTATCTTTGATACCTACCTGAATAAATGATTTGATTTTGAAGTACATTAGATGTTGATAAATACTATATTATGATCATCTTACTAATAAATAAAACTTTAACATTGTAATTAAAAGGTGGGCGTGATGGAATGACAGAACTAAATTATACCTAGAATAGAATAGAGCCTAGAGTAGAATAAATTAGCTCAAGAAACTCAATAACAAGAATTTGCAACTTAATAATACTTTATTTTGAAGTAAAAATCAAGAGTTTTTAGATTTGTATAAATTAGATGTCGTAAATTTCCAGCAGACATTGCTGATGTCACCCATCTAGATAAAGAGTCGTGAATTTTTACTTTGTTTTTATTGCTGACTATAAATATAGTTTTGATAGTTTTTCAACAAAATAGTAACATATAAATAACTGTTTAAATTGTATGTTCAAATTTGATATCATAATAAATATCTAAGTTATTTGTTGATAGGAATGTCGATATAGTTGTTGACAAATATTTTTATACCCAATACGAGTACCTCTGAATTCACCTTCCATATGAAAACTTATTTTCATTATGTAGAGATTAACTTTATAATTAACTATAATTTTATCATTATGTCTGATCTTGCTGTCTTTTAATTATAAAACGACATATTTGGGTCCATTAGTACCTAATTTAACTGCAATTAATAAGGATTATCTATAGTGATCATTTTATACATAATTATTTCACACGGTAAAGTGATGACTGCATGTATCTCGTTAACAAGGATACAGCTTTCATGCATCTTCACCTCATATAATGTGTGTATTTCTTTAGATATTTATGATTTATTTATTCCATGCTTGACTGATAAACTTTTGAAAAGTTTAATTGATTTGACAAATTATTTTTTCTTTAGTCTATACAGGATAAATATTTAGTCTCTCTTGTGTCTATACACATTGCCTTACCAAAGATGCCTTCATGTTTTTAAGAAAATACAAAAGAATTTTTATTCGTCGTTCTCTTATTGTAGAAGATTCATGTTGCCGGCAGTCTACGGATAATCGCTTACTGCATTGCTCGTTACTTAGCTCGAAGAGGCTCTTTCAAATCCTAGCAAAACTTAAGAAAGATTCAACTTTTTGATTTCCGTGATTTTATATTGTAAGAGAATAAATAAACAATTTGACTGTTATTTTAATATTCCATTTTGCACATTTAGTTTTTTGTTTTTTATTTAGATTGTTGATTTCAAAAGTTTGTAGCAAATCGAAATAAACGTTCTGCAAATTATGACTTCTGCTGTAATTTTTATTTTCATAATAGAAATAAATGTTTTAAAAAGCTAGTTATGCTACTTTTTTGATAGTAGGTACAGTATAGTCAAAGTTTTGTGGTATATGACGTCTAATATATATAGAAAAAAAACTTATATTTGTTCACTTCAATACTAAGCGTGCGATTTGCAAGCCTATATTTTTAGTATTCCGTAGTTTTTCTGTAAATCAACCCGCCCACATAGTGCTGAGTAATAAAGGTCAAGAGAATATTTATTGTCACAATTGCTGATCCTAAGCCTCTGACCCTCTTTAAGATCGTATCCACGACGGTTCGGAGACTTTATTCGAGTTTGAAAAAAATGCGTCTACGTATCTAAAAGGATTACTTATTGTTTAATCTAGTGTTCTGTGTAAAATTTGGAGATATTTATATTTTATACTACTATATACGACAATGCTACTCAAATTAAATAGATAGGTAGATCTATCTTCTACTTTAAAATACATATTTTCTAACTTTTGACTATTGCAATAATAAAAGGTAACTTTTCATTTATAGCTTTCATATTATTTTACACACGATATACAAAAGAATCCCATGTCGATAGGTACGATCAGTTTTACTTTGGTGACAGAGATAAAACTGATATATAAAAATCATACGTAGAACAAACACAAAAGACAGAGCATAGAATAAATCGCATAAAAATGGTGGGTCAGCGAGCGCAAAACTAACAGTGGAGTAAAAAATATCTTCTGAAATCTGACACGCAGCCAAACTTCAGTTTTTGTCATTTCCTTTCGTTTACAAACTATGTTTCAATAAGCAGATTTCTGTTATTTAAACACGGAATAGATTGTGTATTTGACTACAAAACCCTTATAAATTAATGATCCACTTACGTTTATGTATAGTTGGTTTGTCCGACTAATTTCAAAGTAAACGAGGTTCTTTATCAAGAAGATTCCTTCAAGGAGGAGAGCTTGCAACTATTGCGATAAATCCGAATCTTTTATGCTAATTAACTTTATCAAAACTTTTAGGTCAAAAATAGAAAATTAAAATTTTCATCAGGAAACGTTGCTTGCATAATAAATGGCCCAGTATTACAATAACGCATTGTGGGATACGTTACTAAATTTTTATCTACAAAATGTAAATCATCCTTAGACGGGTGATTTAGCGCGCGCCACGAATTGCCAATAACGCGACGCGGGCAATTGCGGATTCGTCGGAAAATTGCGAATTACTACTGATATCCGAAGTGGGGCATTTTAGATATTTGAGAGGGCAGAGTTTATGTTTATCTCTCAAATAACTAACATGGTTTTAACAGGGTCTGCTAAGTGACTAACAGTCTTCCCTACCAACCTTTCGGATTATTCACATAATCCACATGAGAACCCAGTCTCCATATTGCACAGTATAGTTTGATAAGGTGGTTTGAGAAGGTTGGAAACTCACCCAATCCTTTATCTACGCGTTCGAGTATTTTCTGAAAATTCTTAACTAAATTAAAAATGAAATCTGTAGGCTTGAATATAATCTAAGTCTTGTGAGGTACCTAAAAAGTTCTACAAAAATTTAATCAACATGTTCTATGGACAATGTAGAAAATATTCTGTGTACAAACATTTAGAAATTCAACTCTGTTCTTTTAATCTAAAAATGCAAATCATTTTCTAGAGGCCGTTAGTTTTTGGGTAAGTTTTTGTGGCCCAAATTGGCAATGTCGTGACGTAGGCACTTCGGGATCTACGGAAAATTGTGGATTGCCTTTGTAATATGGGTTCTCGCTTAAAAGTTGGCATTTTAGGGTTATATGCTCAGTACAAAATTCGATACAAAAACAAGTAAGTTTCGCGATTAACAAAAAAATTTTAACTTTGTGGTCTTGTGCGTATTTAAATACCTTTTTTAACGTTTGAGGCATAATATAATATCGAAATATGAAAATTATCGGTACTATTATGACAGCGTTTGAGAAAACAATATATGTCGTGGTTTATTAAACTATCATGGAAGTTCCTTTCATTTCCCTTCAGGGACAGTTCTTACCAACAAAATATATTATTAGCTGCAACTTATGAAAGAAGTTATGACACACATCGATTCCTATAACTTTCATAATATTCTTTTGATATTAATAACGGCGTCCAAAATTTGCTTATATTATTTTAGATATTTAGGTAATCTCTAAGTAAGATTTAAGGGTTTTGGATTGATTCAATATTCACTACCCTACTAAAATAAAAAAATTAAGTTAATAAACTCGACATCTCTTTGGAGTACATTCCGGAAAAATCTTCACCGGAAATATTTTAAGCTGCTACAAATTTCAACGAAGAAAGTAACAATTCATTTTTGAGAGCATTTCAAAAATATCAAGAATTTTATGCATAATATCTAACTTAATTATTATGTAACTTCGAATGCTTCCTATATTCCTTCCATACTTTAATGTTTACTTTTAAACATTCTAAAGTCGGCGTGGCCAGATAGTAGTATGTATTAGTGGCCCAATTCAAATACCTTTACTGAGAGATCTTTTGATAAACAATGCGTAATAAAATTTTAAGAATAACCCATTCGTCAACCGCTTACCTTATATGAATGTTGCATATTATATTTCACAATAAACTACTTTATGGGTTGCACAATACCAAAAACGAAACATAATAATGTGAAATATTCTTTTTCAGATCAAGAGATTTACAAAAGCGTACGTAGGGGACTGTAAAAGTCCCAACGCAATTTACGACTATGGTCCCATAAGTAAAGACGTTGTCTTGAAATTTCTTCATTTAATGTGACAATGCTTTCTAAATGTGTTTTAGGTGTTGAGGAAGGAAAATATAATCAAGTAATGTTGTAGGTATCATAATCTAGTGTAATACTGACGGGATACTTGATGTTATGTGGTCATCATATTGTCCATAGTTAATCATACAACAAATTTTAAAAATAGTCCTCCTTCTTTAATGTTATTTAAAGTTCTTAACTTTCTTATTTCTTTTTACAAAATAAACAGCTATTCCGCCACTACGAGTTTTACCTACAAAATGTTTCCACGCTATTTGAACATTATACAGCGTCGTTGATGCAACTTATCGGATACCAGAAAAGCAGTTCGAATCTTTTGTATTGTGGTTCATAATATCGGGTCAATTTTACAAAAGAAAACATGATCGTTGAAAATTAATTCTTCAACAATATTATGGAATTTTGTCATTATAATGGTTGAGTCGATAAACTTGACAGTAGGTTGCTAAGGTATCATAACTCTGTGTCAGTTACTGTTCTTTCCTTTATTTGTAGGTCATGTTTATCAACCATATCGACATTCAAAAGATGCACTATCTCTAGAATCGGTTTATTTGACATTACTACCTCCTCAAATACCCTCAAATCCATTTGCTTCAGATCTTTAGAATATCGTTTAAATGCAGTCTCAAGCCGCTTCTACTTAATTCCCAATGGCGTACCCGGAAGCACTCCACAAACCTTCTGTGTAAGGTAATACGGGAATTCTACAAGTATTTCATTTTATTCGGCAGCTTGTGGGCGGTTATTACGGGTAGTACAGTCTAAAATTGGCCGGCCGTAACTCTGATAATGTTTGTCGAAACGAGCCGACACAATGGAACGTTCGACGAGAGGAGGCGTGTTCGGTTAACGTCTCAGATTGAGAAGTTTACGGTTAGAACAATGGTTACACCTTTTGAGTGGTTCTGACGAGCGTTATGTTCTGTTAAGTACCAGTTTGGTGGGTTTACTTTCTCAGAATTCTGTATTACAAATTTAAATGAAATGAATAAATGAAACAAATTAGTTGAAACATACATTTTAGTTTTGGGTGTACTGCCACGGACGAGAAAAGGTGCAGTAGATATACGAGTATTACCTACGTAGGTATACGGACGGGATGAAAGTTTTTAAATGTTTCCAAATATTAAAATTCAGTATTTCAAGTTTTGAACTATATTACAAGTATACAGGTTAGTAACAGTATTTATTTATTTAAAAACTTTATTGTATAAACCTTAAAATTAAGTTTATACAAAAGGCGGGCTTAATGCCTAGAGGCATTTTCTACCAGCCGACCTATGGTGCTGAAGAAAATTTGCAAAAGGTGGCGATGATTTGTAAATTGCGGGCAAAGAATTTGTAAATGTAAATAAGCATACACATAAACAAGATAATCATAAATTAAACATACACACAATCCAATTACATGAAATAAGTACTTATAGTTGTATCTATTTCAATACAACTTGGTTGCATCTGTAAAGACGAGTCATTATAAACATGACATATGTAAGAGCAGAAGTAATAAATTATTTTTATTAGAGACCATAAAAATAAAAAGGTGTCGGAAAAAATGTCTGGTATTTTTAATAACCGTTTGGTTCGGACCTATTATTAAAGAAAGTATTCTCATATGCAATTGCTTACTTCTTGCTAAAAATCTGCAGGTGATGGATGTCCTTAGATTGAATAAAGACGAACGTGACACATTGATATCTTGCTGTAATGAGTAAACGTTATAAATAATAAAATTACATTAATATAGTCTTATTGAAATAAAAGTGCAGCATTTTAAGGTATCTCATCAATTTATCATTCTCATTAGAAACGACAGTCAATTTTACCAAATAAAGTTAGATCTATTAGTCACTAGTGAGTCTGTCACTCAATGTCGCGAGTTTTTATCATCATTCATTTGCACTTTCGAAAGTTACTTAACAGTTTTCGCCCTTGATTGATTGCTATCTCTAGAGTACTCTTACATTAAAGTTAGTGAGAAATTTACTATACGCCAAAACGCAATTTTCTGTTGGCAGTTGTTTTATTTTGTTGAAATCCACATTCCATCTAGTGTGCCTAGGATTTGTCAACGTCGCGCTATACATTTATTTTGCCCCCTGACGAACAATTCCAGCTTTGTACCATACCGGTCTTATTGAAAGCGATAAGCTAAGTTGTGTAGTGTTATTTCATTATTATCTAGGCAACTTTCTATAAGTTCAATCCTTTGGAATATTTAATCAAATTGATTAAATTGCCACGTAGGTATATCCATTCATTTACAAATATTTGGAATGGTTGTGCTAAGATCTGTCTACCTAGAAGTACTCTCGTCTAACCACAAACATACTATAACAACTTATCCAGTATACTTACGTAATAAAAGTCTTTCGACGTGATAAGATTATTTCTTCGTTTCTCTGTTTTAGTGAATAAAGTGCCGTATCTTCGTGAACCCTCTTTTCTGAATCGCAACTGTCTTATAAATCGACTCTACAGAAATCTGGTAGTATAAGTAATTGGAAATTTTTCAATGCTTTATCAGTCACAGTTTAAATAAATTTACATATTTTAAAATAATAATAATCTAGTACAGGAATACAAGTCGTTGAGCTATGTAAGCTTCAGATACGAATAGTACAATATTATCACAAGTTATTTGCTAGAGTAATTGTTGAGAATGGTTTCTAAGCAAATATGCTTTGCTCAGCTGCCCATATTGTGATTGATTGCATTCTACATTCTAAGACTGCGTCCAATCTGATGCAATCTCGAGCGCATTGTATTGATTATGTTATAACAGATCACTTCGTCAACGTTTTCATTTTGTCCAAGGCACAATCAATATAAGAAAACCTCATTTTTTTCTATGGTGTAATATGAAAAAAAATTGGTATATTATACGAACATGTTCTCTCATCAAAGATAGATTGATCAAGGATTGATTGATCAAACTTCTGCTGGTTTATTAGAAAAAATACAAATTACTTGGTAACTTATTTACCAACTTTCATCTTACCAAATAGGTAGTTACCGAAAACCCATTCGTCATGGATTCGGAAAATAACTACCAACCTTATTTTGCTTCAGCCGAAGCTTTTATAAGTTCAGAGAGATGTAACTTCGAAATTACGTTTTATTAATTTGCTTCGTTTTTACCTAAATAAGGGTACTGGGTGACCTTTTTCGTAGTCTGTATCCAACCCGGTGCCAACTCAAAGGACTTACTATTCATTTCTAATATAGATATTACTCAATTTAAATATATTGGGACTACAAAAAGTAACTCATTTCGGTATTATTACATGAAAGAGATTCGTCATAGCTCAAGTTAAAGTCAATGTCAAAATTATTTATTTCGTTTCAAGAAATAATGAAAGTCAAATCTTAAACAATTTAATAAGTTTACTTTATCAGTAAAGTGGAAAGTTATTACTATCCGATACTTATATAATTCCTAACGTAATAGAGGATTCCAATCATACCATCGATTCAAGACTATGCGCGTATTATTATGTCAATAAAAAGAATCAGTTACATAGCAACTTATAGACCTTCGTGATGATTTACTCAAAAGGTGTAGTAAATCGTTGGTTTACCTTCGACAGTAAAATGGTGCTTTTCAAGGGGTAAGAGGGCAATAAAATGTCTAGACCCTAGAGATTGAGCTCATTCGTAGTCAGGCAATAACCATTTAGTTACACGTACTTGTATGTATATGAGGAGTTAATGGTTCTCTACATAATCTGAAATCGTTTGAGGCGATTATTACGAGTACGTAAGTAATACGGAGTCTTTACTTCCATTATTTTGAAGTAAAACTAGGTACGTTCCTTGTTAACTTTAGGAGGGAGTATGATTACACTTGTTAGGGATACCTATTAGGTACTTCTCTCATTGCTTAGTACATGCATTTTGACTTTTTTTTCCTTAGTTCTACTTTATACACCAGCAACTTCTGTTTAGACTAACGGGTATAGTAAAGTTTAAATAAAAATAATCGTTTATGTAAACAAAGGCAAAAACATAATACACATTGGACGTAGTTCCCGCGTTTTGGTAATACATATCGTAGTTATTATTTATGAATAACATCGCCAAAAGCAAATCAATGGCTTCTCATAAATTTTTATTCATTCAATATAAAGGTCAAATCTTACCGTTATATCATATCTGGAAAAAATTGTTATGGAGTTTTGCCGACACGACGAATATTATTCTGCGTCTATTTTCGCCCTTCATATACCATATAAAATACTTACTGACATCTTATATTATTGCTGTTTTTTCTTTAATCTTCGCCTTACGTAATAATTTTGTGTAGTGAATTGAATATTTGGTTAATAATTGAAGTTATATTATAAAAAATAAACGCTCTTTATGCATAGAAAATTCTTCGATTTTAAAAAGAAAATATGCAATGTCATGTTTAACAAAAAATTACGTAATGTTCCAATTACATTGTGCTTAACCGTATCTTTTGTATAAGAAATATACTTACTCTCAATGAAGCTGGGAAAGTATTCGTAATTTAGGTACAGTCCCTCATAAATTGCGTTCTCTTGATTGCCTTGTTTTGAGCCCGTTTGAATATGTATAACGACATTGCGGTGCACTAGGGTAGCCAGCGATCTAGCTAGATTATACGGGACTATCTCATAATGACAATTTCATAATTTATGGCATATAATTTAAAGTTCATTGGATGGCTCGTGATTTGTTTGTACTTTTGCAGAGATGAATTATCATAATTAGAATTTCTTAACGTCATTTAAAAGTATAAGTTCGGCTTACTGAAACCTTGAGGTAAGTAATACAAGGCATTTTGAAGTTTTTGACATTAAAATGGCTTTAACTTTTAAATTTTCCCTTTAATTTACAATTGGAATTTCAATTAAACAGACAAGATTTTTATGTAGGTACTTATTCTTAAAAAATCTCAAAATGTCTTCTAAATTTTATAAGCGGGGATTGTTCAAAACATTATCCCTGTAAAGTTTTGTCACCCTCAATCTCCCGGTAAATTGAAAAATGTGTCAAATAGCTTTCAACGGAATATGAATAAACTCATCCGATGCTTAAAATGCCATGTCGCATTTACAGGACTTTCATGACGAATTATAAATTATATTGTTTTCCAACCGTTGTTGTCTTATGGCTAAGAATAAAGAAAGTTTAATAAGATTTTTAAATGAAATCCATAATAAATGCTCTATAGTATATGCTATAGTTAAACCATAAAATAACCCTTAACTTAACTTTACTTTGGTTAACTTGTTGAAACTCAATACAGCGAACTTAAAATGTAGCATAGTATTCGAGTATTAAATGTGTAATCAGGACGGTCTCAATTCGTATATTAAGTACGGTATATAGTGTTTTGTATATTTTAAATATAATGTATTTTGACATGAAAGTTAAATATGGAATGGTAAATATCTCGATATAAGAATAGGAGGATTTATTGTATGAATAGAAAGAGATTGTTTATTGGCTACAATGTACCTAATACTTGATTCATTAAAATGCATTAACTCGCAATATACTGTAAACAAGACGATATCAAGCTTACTTAACTTATTCACGTCGAGATTGCACTATTCTCCAGTAGTAATAGCATGTAAACTAAGCTGATAAGATTTCTAAAGTGACGTCATAAATTTTCAATTTATATGGGGACTAGTTGACCTGGCAAGCGTTGCTATGCTAGTTATTTTATTGTAACAAAATATGTAATCACTACATTTCGTAACAGGTTGTCATATACTAGTAACTGTAAAATATTGTTGGTGATCCATCATTGGATCTAAAAACAGACACACTGATCGATTTATTTAAGACACATTTTTTTACATCGTATTAAAATTTGTCTTGATTATATCTTTAAAATTCAATTCAAAATCATTTAATCAAGTATGTTCATCAATGATACACATAAGCACGTAATTCTTTGACTCTTCCCCCATTTCGTAATGTTGCATTAATATGGAGAAAAAAAGGGAAAGAAATCAATGACAATCATAAGTTAAAGAAAGAAATAGATTTGTAAATATATAAACTTGAACGCAAACAGCAACATCTGGTTTTCAGTTTATTGGTTAAATTGCTAGATATCTTCTGTCATCCTTTTGATTGATTTCTAAGCTAACGAGTCACTGGAGCTTAATTAATACGACTTCTCGCTTTTATAATTTATCAATGTACTCCAGGCATAACCGCCTAGTAACCACGATTGTTAAGTGAAGTAATTTGTCGTAACTTCTAAGTATATTTTTCCGAGACGTGATTCTAAAATTTTGCTTGTCATCGTGATGTTTAAGAAATGCTTATGCGACTGTTTTTCTTTTACAAATGGGGAATTTAAGTATTAAAGTGTATTAGAAAGGGATGTCTTTTTTAGTTTGCAGTAAGTATCAATAAATAAATAAACGCTAACATATTCATACCCCCGCATTAGGATTTCCTGTGTCGCGGATGACATGGATAACACAAATAACAAACAACACTAACACCCATGGCCCGAGAACAATCATTTATCTGTCACATAAATATCTGTCCGGCTGGGAATCGAACCCGGGACCCCTCGCTTTGCAGGCAGAGTCACTACCAACTAGGCTACGGGGTCGAAGTATAAGTAGCTTGCTGGATTTTTTTGGTTCGGGATATTTACTTCTTCATAAACTAGACTTAAATTCATCATTTCATTTCTGCCTCGCTGGGAATCGAACCCAGAACCCAATGAACGGCATTTCGACATATTAACTATTGTGCCACATGCAGCGTGTTAAAGTTAAATTAAAGAGTACTATTTAACACTATTATGACAAGTAGAAGTAACTTTAACAAACATTTCACTGCATAATAAACATGAAAGAATCGAACGGAAATTAAAACACAATGATTCACAGCTGAAACTAGTAAATGTTATATAGCGTGTTAAGCATTTCTGTAAGTTTCAACGGTAAAACTGTAATATTTGCGATTTTACCGGTTAATATCCGGCTGCGGATGGCAGCTACGGTACAACTTTGTTACTACAACAATAATGAGATCATTTTAATATAGAGGAAGTATGAAGCTTCGTGGAAGTGAAAATTTTCACTATTTGTTCGACTCCTTTTTATTTATCAATCAATTGTAAGTATATGTATGTAAGTATATTAATTATAATTTTTCTTATTTTTAATTATATAACAGTATTTTTTGTAACCGTTTTCTGCTTAACTATAATTCGTAATTGTAACTTTGGTGCGGATTATGTACTTACACAGTATTAGGTAAGCAAAGCATCACATGCATACATTTCTTTATTATAGCGATATAAAATTTACACTTTTCTGAAAAAAGTGTTCCTTGCTACACTGTGTCCTTTGTATTTGCCGTTCTTTTTATACTCGAAACAAAACACAGGCCAATTGGGTTGTTTTCATATTCGCACCGCGCGCTTTAACAACTTTATCTGCTCGTTTTTGTAAACATTTTGTGTTATATAAAAGATTATTTTTAAGATCCGTGTCTCAACTCTGAACAAATGATCTAAGTTTCTGTGAACCATGGTAAAAAATTTGTAAATCAAACGTCAAATCAAGTTTAAACAACTCGGACGTAACTCCGATATTTGTAAGCGATATTACAGCTAATACATCAATTTCAGACGTGATATATGTGGTTGCCAGAAAGACAAATGTAGTGTCCAGAAGAATTCAAAGATAATACATAGATATTTTTCTTCCTAGATTTTAGACAAAGATTTATTGTTTTTTATTAAGCTTTGTTATGTATACAGTACAATTTTTATAGATACATATTTTCGAAGACTACATTTTCTGAACTTACTAACTTACTAGTATCAAAGTCCAATACTCGTAAGTTTATAATGAACTTTACGCAAAACGTAACGTTGATTGAACCCGTATAAGAATTACGAAAAATACTAACACCATTTAAAAGAACAATATTCTCAAAAATTGTTACACAGAGAGACATGTAATTTGTCCTCACATTTAAGTCACGTTTTTCTTTGTACGTTGAAAGTACTAAGTCTTTTTTATAGCCACAGCTTTATCTGTAGACGTAAAAAAGACTTAAGGCCAACGCTGTCAACATTAAATGCTTGCACTTAGCGCAAGAGACTAGTAGAAAACAAAGTTTGTAAGTAACAGAGAACTTTACAAGTAGGTAAACATTTCTTATACATATTTCATAGCAATGAACATCTTAGCTGTTATGGAGCGGTTACTGAACCGACCGCTTTTAACTTTTCGTCGTGTTTCGCTTTTTATGAAAATAAAGTTTCGACTGTTTATTTGCAAAGGAAATAAGTGCAGTATCATACCTCCGTATTTCACTTTACCTCTAAAGATACTCGCACACAGAATTCCATTTTTAAAACTATAAAGAATTTTAAGTTTTCGAATACGTTTGAAATCATTCTTGTTAATTATTTGTTTAATAATATTAATTTAATGATTTTGCAAAAAGAGTAAACGTAAAAAAACTTACCTAAAAAAACTTTAAAATAAGCTTTGTTTAATATAAAGGGTTAGTAAGAACTATTTCGGCACAAAACATTTACATAAACTCGCATTGTCCCTAAGTATATAGCAGGTTCATAAATAGTGCTTCTGTCTCAATAAAACTTCTTAATCGTGGAAGTGTACACCACTTAAAGTGTAGCTGTAATTATTTTTGCAAGACCTAAATATATTGCAGCTTGTAGCTGGCAGCACTCTCTGTGTAATTGAATTACGATGTTACAAATGAAATTGTAAAAATAAAGTACTTTGTATTGTCCAACACATTCTGCAAGAGATTTTTGCTTATTCTTGTATATTTAGATATTTATTTTTGTTGATAAAAAATGTTGTTAGAATTTCAGTGACAAATACTTTTACGAAAGGTATTTATATATAAACTTGAAATTGAAATCCCCAAACCAAAGTAGTGCAAAAGCTATAGAAAACGAGGTGTTCACTGAATTTCTATCAGTCTTGCAGTCGCCGAGTCGCTCAATCGATTTTATCATTTCCCAACAGCTTG